>SNQN01000018.1:161598-222192 GCA_008642245.1 Bassia scoparia | reverse complement strand
TTTTATCCCTTCTAAAATTGTTATACTATTAATTTGACTTTTTTTCTTCCTTTTTCATGTACTCCGTTTTTTATTTATTATTCTCATAGAAAATAAATTTATCAAATTGCACTAATATGTCAAAGGGAATGAATAAAATAGGTTTTTTTTTCAAATATCGTGACACGGACGAGGTTAATCTAGTTTCCATTATAGCAGAATGCATTAAGCAGTTGACTTTTGTAAGTTGCTGCGTTGCCTGTCTCATTGTTCAATAATTTCAACTAATAGTTCAGTATAATTGAATTTTCATCAAGGAGTTGACCTTTCGAAGGAAGTGTTTCTCATACATAAACAACTAGAATTCATTTAATTGAACGAACTCCCATATAATGCAATTAACAAAATCAAAGCAATTGATGATTTGAAAAAAGAACAATGTAGAAAACCACAATCAAGAACAGAACAATCAAGAAGCAATTGATAGAATAACCTCATGAAAACATGCTGAAAAACAGAGATCATTCATATATGAAAAATTATTAATTAAAGAAGCAAAAAAGAGAGCAAATTAAACCTTGGCATATCACAATTGTTGGGCTGCCACCTCCATTTAGTATAGGAATCGTCAGGTCTGCCATTAATCAAACATCTAAAAGCTCCTTCAGCAAATTGACAATCTTTCGAGTCGTAAAGCGGGTATGTTTCATCCCATACCCACTTTCCATCATAGTAATCGCATTTTTTATCGCCACCTTCTTCTAAATTTGCAGATTTATTGCCGTAATCTTCAACCCCAAACCACCATTTGAGTCCGTCACTTGARCGTAAGGTTATTCCTCTGTTTCCGATGCCATTATCGAAGAAGAACACAGAACAGAGTAGGCATGCTGTAAGAAGCAGAAATCCTACTGTTGTGACAGAAACTTCTCGCGGGTTTAGCCTGTGAAATTTCCTCAACACATCAACTTGATTCATCATTTTTTATTTCTTTGGTTTATTTTTTGGGAAAGAATGCATTCACGAATGAGGGAGGAACAATGAATTGAAGTTGCGTATGACGTAGTCAATCATGGTTTGTACGGTTGTACCAAATAAAATAAATCAAAGTGATAATGAGGACGACCAAAGTTTGGGACGTGAGACAGCTAAGTGTTTGGAATGAGGTTATATTATGTATTATTATATGCATGCTCGTATTATGTACTCTCTTCGTTCCATGAAGAATTGAAGATCATGTCAATGGTGTTTTTTAACTATTCACAAGTGAAGAGAATATTGTGAATAACTATTAATGTATAAAAATAAATATAYTTATGTTGGGTCTTATTTGATTCAAGTTAATGAGTAGCTTATTAATATTAAATTGTTACAATTTATACAAATGTGGGACTAAAGATATAAACGATATAAAACATGCATTGGAAACGTATGATAGTAATTGACAGAAATTTCATGGAACAACATAGGGAGTATTTAAGTTATGTTTGAATCGTGTTTATGTGTATTGTGGACTGTTAAGCCCAAAACAGTAATAGTTTTGTATGTGTTAGGTGAGTATGACAAATCAGCTGCATTGTGTGTTTGGTGGTGCTGACGTGAAGTTGGGCATGAGGCCTGAAATCTTTCTAGTGATTCCCTCATGAGCTGCCTATATATATATACTAGATAATACTCGAGCAAATGCTCGACTTTTAAATAAAATACGAAATACTATACATAAAATCAAAACATATTTTTTTTAAATGTGATTATTTAATAATAATGTTTTATTTGTGATAATAAATAAAGTTATACAAGTATATCAATTAATAAATYTTTAAAGTTTTATCCAAAGTACAATTATTAACCTTAATTAAATGTCTTCTTATAATTTTTATGTAATAAATAATGTAATAATAATAATAACATAATTAATAAGGTGGGATGGGAGGGAAATTTGGGAGGGAAAATATGAAGGGGTGGGGATTACTTTAGTATATGTTATTAGATTATATATATATATATATATATATATACTAGTGGCACACGGCGCGCTCATGCGCACCGTATTACACGTGATAATACGAAACAAGCAATACATCAATTGTACAATCTCTTGTAATAGTTATACTTATACCATGATCATCACTAATTAAGACATGATTATATTGCTAATGTCATACTAAAATCGCAACCAATCTAATGTTTGTTTTATAAAGATAGTGCTTATTTTACAATACTTGAAAATTATTCTATGAAATACTGATTCATTAGGAAATAATTCATGGGAAAATATAATTAAGTTTTTTAACAATACACTAAAAAATAAGAAAATATAGAAGATATTATACTAACCATACGAGCATGAACATAAAGTCAAACCCAAATTATCTTTTCATACTTTGTGTTATTGCTTGCTTTAAATTGAGCAAAAGCAAATCTACATATTTCAGTCATCCAAATTATATATTTGGCCCTATAGAAGTCCTCTTTCAAGCACACATAAACATCTCTTAATCAACGTACAGTATAAATTTAAGCATAAAGTTGAACCAAACAATGTRATATCCAATTCAGCATAGCATTCGATAGACTGCATTACATCGCYTAATACAAATTTTAAGTGTTATGAATACACATACAACAACCAACGACCTTCAGGCTTCGACATTCAAAGTTTAGCTACTGAGACCATTCCCATCATCTCATAAAATCTAGACATCAGCAGAGGTCAAGGATTAAAATCAAGACAAAAAAATACATTCAATGGTCAAACTACTCAGTCCTTGACAGAACACAAGCTAGAAAGTACGAACGATCACCCTAAACTAATTWGCTATTCTTCCTCCGGCAGAACCTCAACGACCCAAACTAGCTAGAAAGTACATCTTTGGACTTTGCTTTATTTCTTAGGAGAAATTTGAACTTGTCCAGTTTATCAACAGTGTCTTTGCTGTTATTGTAGAAAGACAACAATCAGATCACAAATTAGGTTAACATAAACAAAAAACTCACAATAGAAACAATAACTGAGGCGGATGAAATATTAGCGAAACGTTATATAGAAAGGACACAACTATCTATAAAACATCAAATTATYCCTCCGAACATGCCTGCAAGACCCAACATCTGAGACCCATGATTCTTAAGCATAGTTGCTTTGCAATCACTATCACAATAATTGAAGGCTAAATGCTTCCCAATTAAACTCAAAGCAAACCTCAACAGGCTATGGCCTATGACAGGGGTCTTATGATAGATCGCATGTTATGTACCCATTATTTAAGTCTATCGATACCCTCGCACATTTTGTACGACAACTGGAGACGTCCCTGATTCACACAATCAAGCAATAAACTAATCCTAGTATCAGRCAGAGAATTTTCAGCATTGCATTTGGTATAAAATGAATTCAGATAGAAAAAATATAGAGTACTACTATAGGTTCGAGGCTCCTGTCAGTATTCCCACCCGAATGGGGTGCTTTGGCATATCATCTTTATGAAAACAAATATTATAACTCACATTTCTCATGACCATGCATCCTAGCACAAAACACAACAGGACACGTACACCGTAGACAAGACCATTAGTAGACTGAAAAACAACAGTGACCAAACCAAACCATATGACACTGTCTCAAGAGAATAAACTCAATAAAGGTATCATACACTTAAGTTGCACTCTGGTAGGATTAAGCCTTAACTGGTTACCTCCCCAAAAGGTACATACAGAGGCAATAAAGGTATAGTACGGTTAGTACCCTCATGCTATACTGCCTCGTTCATTGTTTTAGATGCAGCAGGTACTTTCCTGATAATATCTCAATATGAACCTTTTCCATCAGATTCAGATATTGAAACAAATTTTATTATGTTCYGGTTATTCTCACGAACCATGAACCACTGGGAGCATGGAAAAAAGACATGGAAAGAAAAAAAATCACTCGAGCTATAGTAGCAAACCAAGTCCTTAAAGACAAGAACTTTAACTAACATAAATCAAAGCTTTATAGAGTATATACTATAACCATATTCAAAAGTCTTTGCATAAGATTCAGCTTTTCTCATTTGACCAAAAAGTATTACCTTGCCAAAAAAAAAATGACTTTGCACATGTTAAAAAAAGATAGGTAGATTCAACATATTGTCATACAATGGTTTAATTTGCTAATGCATAAGCTCGTTGATTATAGTTTTATTATTCATGCTCGGAACATCCACTTTGCAATTATATTTCATTTCTCCCCTTCCTTTTTTCATGACTAAGATTATCTATTATTTTTCATTGGTTTCGGGCTTAAAGAAACAATAGTCAGTTTTGCTTGAAACCAAATCCAAGGTTAACCAAACCACATTTGTAATAAATAAAAAATGTGATAATCATGACTGTTATAGAATACATACGTTTGATCTCAGGCCAACAATATCGCCAACTTTCATTCCAAAAATGAGCTAAACTTCTTGAGTTAAAGCAATGATGTCTACTGTCCTCGTCTTATCAGCCTCCTTGCACTCACCACCATACTGAATTAGAATGATAATGGTTAGTAATTAATAAGGCATTTGAATTAATATGTACATGGCATGCCGCATAGCAGATTAGCAGGTTATCCTAGACTTCTAGTTACAGAGTAGTTGATTGATAAGTGGCTTTTGTGTCCAATTAATACACTCATTTTGCCCTCAATTATACCTTAGTTTGAGCTTGATTGTATACTTTAGTCCCTATTTATGCTCATTTGCATCACATTAGAGTTTTTAAACCTTAATTGTTAAAATGATGCAATTTCGATGTGTTTTTAAGGTTTAGCACCTACTTTGACATTTGGTTGAGTGATTTGTAGGTCATGGAATCTTTTGGAGGAGCATTTAGAGGCATGGAAGGTGTCCTAGCATATTGGAAGAAGCTTTAGGAAGGTTGGAAGGCAAAGTGGAAGAAAGTTCCAAAATCAATTTTCGACCTACCTTCACCATTTTGGCGATAACTTTCGTTCTGCAACGAATTTTTATGCGTGGCTAATTGCATTGGAAACTAGAGATCTAGATCTTTCCAACGGTATATCGCACGATGCAATCGAAGGTCTAAATAAAAAGTTATGAGCATTTAAAATTCGGAGTTTTGCGTAGTCTAGTCGCTCCTAAGCTCTATTTCCAGAGATTAGAGCGATGGAGGAGCGATCCGACTCCGCCAAGGAGCGGCCACTGAATTTCACGCGTGGATTCATTTTTTTGGGCCTTGTTTAGAGGGGATATAAATACCTCTTTTGAGAGTTTTTCACACATACTCTCATTTTCTTAGTTTTAGGTTAGATTAGAATAGTCTAGGGTTAGAGAGAGATAAATTAGCTTGTAATTGCAATTTTTTATTCAATCAAACATTTCAATCAATCAAGTTCTTCATTTTTGGTAATCAATCTCAACCTTTTCTTGTTTTTTTTATTGTTTTCTTGTTTGTTACTTGCTTTGCTTAGAATTGCTAGTAGATCTCTAGTTGCTTGCTTCTTGTTAATCTTAGTTTTAATCAACTTCTCAAGCATGTTTAGTAGTTAGATTGTTGTTTATTTTCTTGTTTATTGCTTTTCCAATCATGATAGTGGGTAGTTTTGTTTTCTAGGGTTTATGGGAGGATCATAAATTGATTTGGGACTTTTGACTTGCTAGCTTGATAATTAAGGGAGAGTAGTTTGATGTGTTGTGAAGCTAGGGAGTTGCTTGTGGCCAAAGTTACCCTTGTATTGGTGGTCTTTTTATGCTTTGTCTATGAGTGTTATAGGATTCTTTTCATGCCTTTGGACTATGAATTTGATGGTGCCTTGAGAGAGGACTTGAGGGTTTAGGATGGTAGGTTGCTCTTGGTTTATGATGGTCTTAATTGAAGGTGAACATGTGAGGCCTTAAGGGATACTTTCATCCTTCGTTTTAGACTCAAACTCTTGATTTGGGCCCTAGCGGGATGCGCGAGAGTAATTAAGTGAGCGATCCCTTTTTCCGAATTTGTTAGGATAGTAAGTCATTCCCCAATCGTGAATTGAGTTTCGGAACATAAACTTTAGATTCTTTACTTTTGAAATCTTTGTTTCGCTTTCTAGTTATTAGTTGGTAGTTACATTGAAAATTCTGGCAAAAAAAATATATTCTCAAGACCCTTAATTAAACAATTGGTATATCTACGTTGTTCCTCGTGTTCGATCCCCCACTATACTACATCTTCGCGGATTATTTGATTGGACCTAAAAACCCTCATCATTGATGTTGTCACTTTCTTGTGATTTCTTGCTGTTGCTGTTGAGTTTATCTAAGATTTAAAAAACTTAAAATTGGTTGGTATTGTATATTATTTGCCTCTTTAGTCAATGTTCAATAATATTTCAAAATTGGAAACAAAGTCTAATGTATATACATTCAATTACGACTGTAAAGAATTAAGTAGTAATTTTACTGTTAAAGAAACTTGTATTTCTTTAAGGTGCGCATTTTCAATGATCATATTTCTCAGGGATGGAGTAGCYTGATCATACTTTCAACTGTTTATTTTTAGCCATAAATATCGATAAGCATGCAATAAAATTTGATCATCATAAAACAAAGCAAGTTTTTAAATCAACTTAATTAAAGCCGCCGCATAACAGGTATTGCACACAGATAATATTATACCGTTCTACTGCTGTAGCGGACTTATCCTTGCAAGCAGTACACGCAGCCTCTTCCCCAGCATTTGTATTGACTTTATGACCACAAAAGTGCACCCAATATAGTAATGTATGTCACACATGCTTGCTATACATGCTTGGACCCAGAAATTCCTAGCATCTAAAGGAGACGCAACCTGCAAAGGCATGGCCCAAGCAAAGGAATCAGATCCACTTTTATTTACCTTGTAATACAATCTGACATAGAATATTAACTTATGGATTCTTCACAAAAGAACCTGCTTAGCCACCACCTCACTAATGAAGAGTAAAATCTGACATAGGAATACTATAACATGCATGTTAGCAAGAGTAAAATCACTGCGCAAGGGTTGTCCATAACATAGCAGCATGCATTGAAGTCAAAAGCACCCCCAAAACAGCCAAGGTTCACGGGTTACATGCCATACACCAACATTCCATCAGTAAATTCAGTTAGCTAAAGTTTTCCATAACACAACAACACAACAGATTGACACAAAGCAAATCAGTGAAATTGATACTAACAAATGATTAACAAAAAAAAATCACTACAAGCTACTACCAAACAATAATAATTCAGGTTTAATAGATGTGGTGATCTAACCAATGAGCTCAATTAAATCAACGAAAAGGAAACAAATAATACACTACAAGCTACAATTAATGATATAAAACAGAAAAATCTATTTATCTTGTGAAATGGAAAAAAACGAGAAATAAAGAAGAAAAAAAAAGGCATGAGAATGCAACAAAAGTCTGCTTCTCTGTTTTACAGCAAATGGAACAATTATCTCAGAAATAGAAAATAAAGAGTAAAAGAACACAAATAAAAACAAAAGAACTCGGCTTCTTGAATTACTATTGCCAATAATTCCACCATACTCTCTAAGTAACTTCCCACAACGCCACAACCATTTTCYAAGTTAGGAAAAAAATGAATAAATAAATAGAATACCTTATAATGGACCAAGTTCGTATGTTGCTAACATTATTTGAAAGTCCAAATTGGGTGGTGGAGAGGCACAATGAACTTGTGACGTCCAAAGTCAAACGATCAATTCTAAACATGTTCTCAATAAATATTATTGTATAGTAGTCATAATGTAATATATATAATTAAGCAGGACGACGCAACAATATCCTCCCAAATCTGTTCTCCATGATAAAAACACGCCTATAATCACTAAATGTTAGCAAATCATCTATAACGGACAACCACATCAATGTTAGAAAATCAAATATACGGCAAAGTTTAAGATGAACACCGATATTAACGATACTTACAAGAGACCAAAATCCGAGTACAACTTCTTTCTGTCTTCCCTTGAAAGTTCAGTCCCGATGCTGCACAAGTCAAGCCCGGCCCTTATGTTCAGTATTTATTAACAACAGCAGAATTGGTGGTTGGGTGCCACAGTAGAGAAGCCTAGCATGCCAAAATAACATATGAAGCCTTACATATAGGAAGCTCTTTCCAGAATATAAAGATATACAAATGTGAATTATATGTCAATTTGTGCACTTTTTCCATAATATAAAGATATACAAAGGTGAATTATATGTCAAAATAGTATATGCAMCCTTACATAAAGGAAGCTCTTTCCATAATATAAAGATAAACAAAAGTGAATTATATGTCAATTTGCGCACTATTTTTTTACGATTTAATTTTCGACATAGACAACAATAGAAGAATCACCTGTTTATTGTAATATTGTCAGCTCTTCTATAGTTCTATCAGCCTCAAAGGCAAGAAGATCAGACATAATCTCAGCAGTAGCCCCACCAAGTATCTGTTTTGCAAAGAACATGCAAACAAGTTAAAGAAGATAGATATGGGACAACCAAGCAAGTAAAAACTGTGTGTGTGTGAATAATAAAAAAGATGGTTTGGGAAGGGGAGGGGTGTTCTGATGGAAAGTCTAATTTGTACCTGGAAAAAACGGTAGGAATCCTCAAGACAATCCTTGTAAAGTGTGTTCCTCATAATCTCAATGTTCATGTCATCCAAATCCTATCAAACACAACACAATAGATAGAAAGGGTTAGAGATTAAGTTTATAAAGAGGAGACAAATTGTTGCTCCGTCCATATTACTTCTGCCAATATTGAACTTCCATGATTCCTACTCTCAGTCGTTTTATGATCACTGACCACAAGCTGCAAATATACGGCCAGACATATCAGAACTCAGAAAATCGATTTTCTAACCATAAAGAAACAATAGCTTATATCATTCCATTATGCTTATTGTGTTAGCTAAAAAAAATTTGAAGAGTAAAAAATCACCATAAAAAAATATTRTTCAGTAATAAAATTCACAAAACTAGTTGCTCGAAACATCAATTAATTTACATGGATCCTTGAAGTGAAGTGAAGTGAAGTAAAGTTTAAAAGTAACACAACCGTTGTCACTTGTCAAATTAACAATACTTTCTGAAGAATCTGATAGTTTAACCATTGTCAAATTACTGCATACTCCCTAGTATTAGATCGAGTCACTATTCTAATTTCCATATAACACATTCGTGAATTATGATCTCATTCATATATGCAACACCCAAAATTAAGCATACCCAGATTTCTAAAACTGTACTTTTATCTAAACAGGAAATGCCCTTTTAAGGGGCCATAGGTTGCAAAAGAGCTCAAACCTCAACAAAATTAAGATCAACAACAACTAAAACCAATAACAACAAAATACCAAAGCACCAAATCCTAATCAARAGCAACCAAATACACATTAGAACTTGTAAAATAAAGAATTTAATCAAACAAAAAACTATGATATAAAAATAACCGATCAGCAACATCTTGATTGAGGACTTCTTGCAGTTTGATACAAAGCTAGGTTTTGATCTCAAACACTTCCCTTCTGGACCCAATTTGACACCACATTTCAGCCACCATACCAACCGAAACAACCACCAAACTGTAACCCCAATCACCTATTTCAAAAGTTGCTACTGGTTGCAGTTGCATGTTCTAAAAAATTTGATTAAAAATCGACCCAAAATGCAAGAAAAAAAATTAAAAACGATCACAAATCAACCCAAAACACAAATGAAACGAGCAAAATCGAACCAAATGAGCAAATTCAAAAAAACTAAAACGAAAATCAAGCAAAAAACACAAGAACACCCAAAACAATAAGAAAACAATTCAAAGCAATAGCAAGAACGCCAAATCAAACAATAAATCCTGAATCGAAAACCAAAAAGGACACTACTGGATCAGAACACTTACATAGTACATACCACCGCAACCATCGGAACACCGAACACAAAGAGAAGAAGAAACAGGCGCGGGCAAATGAGGAAAACAARCCAGCAGGAACAACCAAGTTGAGGGTTCATGGTTCGCAGCAGGAAACCGAACAAAACCCTAACCCTAGAATTTTAGCAAGAATAACAAATTTGAAAGTAAAGCAAAACAAAATCCTAAGAAGAAGATGATGGAGAAAAGGCAGAAAACGAAAAAGGAAAGAGAAAGAAAGAACAAGATAGAAAAGTAATGAGGGGAGAACGAAGACAAGCAAGGGAGACTACGTGATTTTAGATGGAAGAGAAGATAGAAGAAGATGGGAAAACAAGCATGAAAGAAATGGAGAATGAAATGAGGAGTAAGGTAGAAGAAAAAACAAGTAATGACAAGCCAGTATAAATAAATGGATAAATGGGGGTAAAATGGTAAATAACATTTGGGACAAAATGAAAACTCCCACATTTATGATGTATGGGATATGGGATATGGGATAACAAATCAGCTGCATTGTGTGTTTGGGGTGTGCCTTGATAAAAAAGAATGAGGGAAATTCTAAGTCATACCCATTAGGTTTGACATTTTTCAAGCTGTATTCAAGTTTTTTGAAAGTTCTAAGTTGTGCCCAAAAATTGCTTTCATTTAATTAGTTATACACTTATACCCTCCCCTAATTCCTTTATTAACATTTGTTAAAAAACCTGTAAACTTAATTTTTTTTAAAAAAAAAATAAATAAAATACCCACCCTAAATTCCCCATAACCACCACCACGCACCTCGCTCTTTCGCTCTCCTGCGTCCACAGTCACCACCTTCATGCACCACCCCACCTTACGACCRCACTCTCTTTCTCTCTCCTTTTCACCTTCGATTGACACCAGCAACCCAACCCTGGCCTTTGAACCCAACTTCATATACTCACCCCTAACCACCCAACAACTCAACCCCTCTCGCAATACTCACTCGCACCCTCGCGCATCACCTTCTTTCGCWCCACCCTCATTACCTCGCTCTCACTCAAACCTCTTTCTCTCTCCTATTTCTCCTTCGACCAACACAACTATCGTCACTCGCAACCTACTCCTARGCCTCGCCGCTTATCACCAATAAACATCAATTTGCCCCAAATTAAGTTTGATTAACATAAGCCCTGGATTTTGCCCCAAATTATGAAAGTTGTGATGGGGTTTCGTYGTGGGGCTGCATGGGTGGTGATGAGGCTGTGTAGGTGGTGGTGACAGGGTTGRGTGGGGTTCGATGCGCAGTTAGGTATTGGTGGTGTGGTTGACACTCACTGGTGAGTGTTGGTGGTGGGTTGTGGTGAAGAGAGAGAAAGAGCAAGGTGGTGGTGGTTATGGGAAGATATGATTTTTGGGTTTTAAAATTTATTTATTTAAAGTTAATAGATTTTTTAACGGAAAATTAACGGAGGAATTAGGGGAGGGTTATAGCTGATTAAATGAAAGCAATTCATGGGCACAGTTTAGAACTTTCAAAAAGTTTGGATACAACTTAGAAACCCAAAAAACTTGAGGGGCATGGTTTAGATTTTCCCAAAGAATGAGTGGATGAAGGAGAGAAAGAATGACTGAATAATGCTTGAGTACAGTGAAACCAAAATGTTCGTTGTTCTGCCTAAAACTAGCTTATAGATCTGATGTGGAGGTGATCAAAGTACGAGTCGATCTGGGTTCGAGTCGGACTAAGAAATGGATTTATTGCCCATGTGTGCGGGACGAGTCAAGCCCAAAAATCTTGCCCAAACCCGCAAAAAATAGTGCGGGCAGGCCGTCCAAAAAAATGGGTCACTTATTCTTGTTCAAACCCGTCCAAATGTTTTAAAAATACGGACCGGATCGAGCCGAAATATTATTGCCTAAACCCGCACTTTTTTGCGGACCGGACCACTCATGATCACCTCTAATCTGATGTTTCTAATTTCTCAACACTAGGAGGAAAGGAAAAACATATTYTGAATTATTCCTTAATTAATTTAAGTTTCTACAAGTAAAATCAAAGGATTATTACACTTTGTTTTGCCAACTACAGCTGTCAATTTGGAAAAACTAATGTCAATGTTACAAATTATAACTACGAATATACAGTACTATACTCTTGAGACTCAACACATGAAAACATTATCAAGGTTCACATTAGAAATTAATTAAATAATAAAGTAGTGTAATTAAACAAATGCTAACCATGT
This sequence comes from Bassia scoparia, assembly GCA_008642245.1. NCBI lineage: Eukaryota > Viridiplantae > Streptophyta > Magnoliopsida > Caryophyllales > Amaranthaceae > Bassia > Bassia scoparia. The sequence continues at coordinate 210,090 of SNQN01000018.1, read as the reverse complement.
TATAGTATCCTCACCTCAATCATCAATAATTATTCATTAGCTACTAAAATGAGATGAATTTAATCATATAAATTAATAAGGTACACAATAACACGATGTTGGAGAATATCATGCACCATTAGTAGATAATGTAAATAAGTTCTTGAAATGGGAATTGTACGAAGATCTATTCCCACTAAATACATCTAATCATTTTTGTCATTTTCGTTTAATTAACGACAACCAATGATACCCTTTCCTGTAAATGGTATCTACTGTCATGTTCTTAACATTATTATTAATCCGTAATATATAATGTTTGTTCTGTTCATTTTATTTTTTAACTTATCGAAATTTATTTTAGCTTGTTTTATGAGGAGGAAAAATAAAATAGGTTTGTTCCCAACATTTGTTCAACTTATTTTTTACGAGTATTATCTGAACTCATTTTTTCTATAAATAATTAAATATTAGGTGGACATAACAGACCCTATATTAATCACGACTTAATTAATCATATTAGGGAGTGTATTGTACATAAATAAATTCATTATAATAATACTAAGATTAAGAGTTGTATTAGAAGTAGATCCATTTGTTTAATGAGAAATTGTTGTAGGTGGAATAATGATGAGTGTTGCCTCTACGTCTCTTTAGCTTCAGAAGACTTGTGGCCTGTATAAGTCATGCTGTTCTTTTCATTCGATGTTTATCTATTATTTTTATTAAAAAAATTGTTGTTTAGAGAGCGACATTAGGAGGAATCGATTCTAGATCTCTCAGAAAAGAGAGGGAAGTTCTAACCAATTAACTASTTATCTCTCAATGCTCATTTATTTATAATATCAAATATCGAATAATATTATAACTTAAGCTCCATAAAACCGTATAAATTTATAAACATTTAATATAGCGAGAACTTATTTGAAATAGAGGCGATAATATATAACATAATAGATCTAAACATTTATACTTTGTTATTCTTAGAAATTTTTTAACTAAAAGGATAGAGAAATTTCGACAAGTTCGATGCCAAAATATATTCAAACAGTTAGATATCTAGCTTTGCTCGTATACGAATACGAAGAGATCATGATGGATTTGGCTTCTCCAAAGGTTCAAAGATGATGATGAATTGCTTGAAGCAAATCGAAGATGCAAATTATCCCAAATAATTGGCTACCGTTTAAGTTGCTCTAAGGTCACACATTGACCTTCATACTTGGTACTTGGTAGTGTATGGCTGTATGCCACAAGCTACGAAACTACACCACGTAACACTATTCGAAATTTCGAATTCGATCAACAGATGATTGGCTTAAATGTGTGAATGTATGTCTCAAAAACGTCCAATCATAGACCATATATTCCGATCCAAAAAACTCGCTACATGGTGCAAAACACATACGGAGTATACAAATGGCTTGATGGAGCATGCTTAGATGGAGGCATGGAGCCTAGAGGGCCGAAGGCGAGGGACGACATGTAATGAATAATAATAGAATGCGACTTTATAGGATAGTATTATTATGGTAATTAAAAGATGGAAAACGACACAAAATAAAGGTGATATCGTAAAATAAAAATAATGAATTTACAATCCTAAAATAAAAATGTAGCAAGTAAAAAAAAATAATAAAATTATATTGCTAAACGAAGTTCGCTTTTACTGGAATCAAAGTCTACATTTCATGTGAGCTTTCAATATATCCTTACTCCAAACATGCCCCCTCCCACTCCTACAACACTCCACCACCGCCTTGCCACCTTTCATCCTTCGCCCAGCCACCTTGCCTCCTCCGTCCAACACAGCCACCCACCACCTAGCCACTGCCATTGTCACCCCTCATTCATAAATTTTTATTAAAAAAATACAACTCCAATTACCCACCACCCACCACCCATCCCCGACCCCACTTAGCTATGATGGCAGTCAGCCACCCAGAACCCAGCCCACCAACCCGCACCACCCAGCCGGCCACCCCCATACTCCTTCCCTCTCTCACGCGTCATTTTTTTTTTTAAAAAAAAAAGGTAGTGACGACTTGGCTAGGCGACCCAAGGCGTGGCAGTCTTGGTTGGGTCGCCTAGCCAAGGCGTGGGTGTGGTTTTAAAGTCCAACAAAAAAAATAGGTAGTGGTGGTTGCACCAGGGCGAGGCGTGGCAACCTTGGTTGGGCCACCTAGCCAAGGCGTCACTACCTTTTTTTTTTAAAAAAAAAAAATGATGCGTGAGAGAGGGAGGGAGTATGGGGGTGGCCGACTGGGTGGTGCGGGCTGGGTTTGGGGTGGTTGGCTGCCATCATAGCTAAGTGGGGGTCGGGGATGGGTGGTGGGTGGTGGTCGGGGCGCCTAGCCAAGGTGTCACTCATTATATATATATTTTTTAAATGATGCGTGAGAGAGTGAGGAAGTATGGGGGGTGGCCGGCTGGGTGGTGCGAGTTGGTGGTGTGGGTTTGGGGTGGCTGGCCTGGGTGGTTCGTTGCAAGGTGGATTGGTGGTTGGTATATATTGTGGGCAAGGGTAATACAGAAGTTTGCACAAAACGTGGACTTTGATTCTAGTAAAAACGGATTTCAAATAGTAATCCCCTTAAAAAAATTATAGTAAGTAAATTGAAACGTATAATGGAGTATACTTTAAAGTTATAATTTACGAATTGAAAGAACATGCTTGCATACTTTGTAATTCGTATATATTTTGTACATGAAGATTGTGGTTGATTTTTTTATACAATGAACATCGTTTTAAACTAGATTACGTACATACATACCCGGTCACTAGGTTAGCCGACCCATTGTTAAATGCCACATAAATTGTAGTACGGAGTAGTAACTATGAAGTTATGAATCTTACGATTTTGATATTTTAATAGAGTATTTTACATATCACATTTAGTTATCTATCTTTAAAGAAAATTTCATATCCCGTCAAAAAATATCATATTACTTTATTCTATAAAAAAAATAGCATTTTTTTTTGTGGATAAAGTGGGCTATATAAAAATTTCGGATAGTTTTTAATGGTGAAGTAAACCAAATGAATGTCCTGTCAAAAAGAAAGTAAAGCAAATATTCTCAGTGAAATTATTGGGTGCATCCGGTGCATGCACAATAATTATCTCATTGTACACTAAGTATATAGTGACATTTATTATTACTTAGTGTGCATGTACAATAATGATCTTTATTATTATTGTAACAATTTAATCGAAACACCTGCTTTATGTAAAATTGTTGAGGTAGATAACACTAAATCACACATGTAAGTGTCCCACATTAATAGAAATTGAGAGTTAAGACTTGAGACTACAATATAAGACTAATGAGCTACTCCTCTTATATTGACATATGATTTTGATAACTCCTTTTGAGATGGAACCTCATTACTCTTGTAATGTGGACTCTCTCTCTCTTTTGGCTGCGAGTACGGGCCAAACCCGTGTTTAACAAAAATTTAACATAAAAATTATTTTTATGCCCATTTAATTTGTTTGCAAAAACACACATTTGTCAATTCTTTGAGCCAAAAAAATGAAATATTCTTACCAAAAAATGTGAATATGTATTTTTTAATAATATCATCACATATAAGAAGTTTTTTTTTTTTTTTTTTTGCAACAAAAATTTGTTGATCGTATAAAGTGTTTAGTGACAGAAGAATTCTTATAAATAATGGATTTTATTTAACCATGAATATATTAACATGAATAATATGTCTCTCCTTTTAAAAAAAATGAATAATATGTCTACATTAAGTGAGTGATGGACCTGATGGTGACTTGAATCATTTGTATGATCATAATTTTTTTTTTTTATTGAGGTGGAAAATGAGCATAACTTTGACTTGTCAATATGTCAATTGTCATGCCAATAACTTACCTAAAATCTCATTTTCAAAAGAGAGAAATGTAACGATTAAAACGTGTAATATTCTACGAGTAGTATATTGTGCAAGAATAATTACACACCATACTTCATTCGCTTTCTTTAAAATTTTCGCATCAACTTTAATCCATTTTAGATTTAGAGAATTCGCTAGTGTTAATCCCGTGCAATGCATAGTGCTAAAGTTGGTGCTAATTGAAGTTGTARTGTATTCCGCAATTAAAGATAATACAACTGGACATTTGGATCATTAAATTTAGGCCTCATTCTTTTGGGATGAAATAGGTTAAATTAAAATTGACTAAATTGATTTGAATTGGGCTAAAGTAAGTTGAACTGAAGTGAGGTGAAATAGTTGAAATAGAAGTGAGATGAAGTAGTTAAAGTGGATTAACTCAATTAAACTGAACTAAAATTGACTGAAATTGGATGATCAACTGAATTAAAGTATCATAAAATTAAGCACAAAATAACAGAGGCTTAGTAGTATTATTCACAAATCACTACAAATATTTTTTGCAAATCTATCTAAGCTAGTTAAAGAAGTCGAACCCTTATAAACATTCATAGTGATACTTTTCAAATGCTTTAGTCGTACCAATGTACCATTAATATTGTTTATAAATGGTCTTGGTTAAATTAAAGACCTAAGTATAGAAACAGTGTTCGTTATTAATATATTTATTTTTTCTGGTATATGAAATTATACGAAATTAATATTTTTGCTTTATTTGTACCATCTGGTTCATTCTTAGGCCTAATCTGATTCTTGATGGTAATGTTCTAGTTCCCTCCCTCTATATATAATATACATATGTTACTTTGCATCAAAAAAAATATATACATATGTTCTCGTCAAAATACTATTATATATATATATATATATTATATATATATATATATAGATTTAGGATCAAATGAGAAGCATCCTTAAAATGAGAAGCGTGAGAAGCAATTTTGATCGTTAGATTTTGAATCGAGGGTCAAGATTTATTTCATGAAAAAAGTATATGTGCAAATTTTTGTACATAAATGTGCCAATTTTCTTGTGAATGTGCAAAAACCCATAAATATGCACATTTATGTACAAAAATTTGCACATTTACTACTAAACTTATGCACATCTTGACCGTTCATCTCAAAAATCAAGGGCCAAGATTACTTCTTACACTTCTCATTTTAAGGGTTCTTCTCATTGGATCCTAACCCTATTTTTTATATATATATATTATATATATATATAATAATATATATATATATATATATATACTATATATATATATATATATATATATATATATAATGTAATGCTAATCATAAAACTTGTTCTAGTGATTTTTAAATTAGGCAATTTAGGGGGAAAAAAGAGTATGTTTTCTTTTGCATCAAATTAAGAGCAATTTATTACAACAGCTTATTCAGATTGTGATATAAAAGTGGATTTTTCCTCCTGAAATTGATGAAGATTTTGTTTACACATCGATCTCTTTGCTAGATTTGCCAAACATGCCCCATCATTCTCTCTCACCTACATAAATATATAATTAATTATATATAAGCATGAGACAAAAACAAAAATGTATGTTTGTAATGTGGCCTGCATGTTACTACGTTATACTTACCATGTTAACAATAGAACAATCTAGCATGCATCTTAATACTTGTTGATGAATAGTTGTCATACACTCATCATAAAAGAGCTTTAAGAGCACTATTTGTTAATTTCAAATAGTTTAGAGGTTGCATTAATTTATGTATGTATAATCTTTAATTAAACTTTGACTTTTATGTGATTTAATGTATAATTTTGACAAATGTCGGTCGGAAAATTAATATAGCATCTGTTCTTCYTTACTCGCATTGTTTGTGAATATGTCTTTATCCACTCGTGTTGTTAGTTTATTTGTACGATTAGATTATCAAATATTTTTCGAAACATTTATATATTTTGTGCATTAAAACGTAAACCGTCCTCTATATTGCGAAAAAGGCGAGTAATAATAAGTACTAACAATTAAAGTACTCATATTTCTAATTGAAGATGATATTTTTGTGATGATAGTATGCATATATAAGTAAGAGAAAAAGAGGGAAAACAATTATTTTATGATATTGCATGTTAATTAAATTTTTTGAGAAAAAATAGACTTGAGAACCAACGCACTTGGAAAGTGACAGGAAAAATAATAATCATGGGGTGGTTTCTTCAAAATCACAATATTGGCACATGAACTCATGTTCGTGAGATATCATCCACAAACTAAACATATTTGCCAGCTTATTTATTAGTTTCAAAAATTAATAGGGGGTGTATACTTGTATATATATATAAGTACATTTTTTTTTTATTAATTCAAGCAATTAAAACTATGGTACATACTAATATCAGTCATAGGTAGCCCTCACCGACCTTTTGACTTGTAAATATATAKTCTGTATATTTTAATTTATGATGCGAACGAGTCACTAAGTTAGTAGATGTTTGTAATTTATATGTGAATAGTTTCAAAACTTAATAGAGGTGTATACATTTTTGGATAGTTTTGAGCATGCAATTATTAAAACCATATAAGGTATGAGTACTAATTTGTAGTCCTCACCGACCTTTTGACTTATGAATTTTTATTTTTATTTTTATTTTTGATGCGAACGAATCACTAGTTGGTCATTGTGAATTATGTAATTACTGTGCTAAATTTTCATTAGTTTCGTTGGTAGCTACTTCGTATATCCAACTATTGTATATGAATTGAAGGTATGCATATTTTTCTATTAGAATCATAGCCAAAAAAAAGGGTCATACAAATCAAAACATCACAATCAAAATAAAAGTGTGGATTAAATTTGATTACGCTAAAGTATTGCATTGAGTTCGACATTTATATTAAGGGGACTATTCATGGGAGTGAAAATAGATGGAAAAAATTTATTGTCTAAAATAAACGCGTAGAAAATAGTTATATATATATTTTTTTTCAAAATAGAAAATTTAACGTGTAAAAAAATCCGAGAAAACACTCAAAGAAGCTATAGATAGATACCTTTGGATTAGCATGATTCACACTTCACATGATCTACATTGAACTAAAGTATGTTGAAGGAAATAACGCATGCATTAATAAACACATTTTTTTTAGCTCCCATTACAAAGTAATAACTAAAGTTCATTAGCATTATTAGGCCATGAATCACCACGACCATAAATTTATTAGGGCAAATCTTCACAACATCATCATCTATATATCCATTTGAGCCACCTGGTTAGCTTTGTCCAATGCTAAGGATTTGGGTCAATTATATGCTACACACCTTTATTTTCTCTAATAATCTAGGTGTATCTTATCACGATATTATTATTTATGCGACGATAATTATCTTGATCAATATTATAAAGAAAAATATAATTATGAGACGTGTTAGATTTGAATCTATTATATTTAAATTTTCAAAAAATAATTTTGTTTAATTTAAACATACAAAGTATTAATATATATACGGAGCGTTTGGTACATGAGAATAGATGGAGGAAATGGGATAATTAATCCCAAGTATTGCTATTCGATCTCGCTCATGTTTGGTAAGAGGGAATTAGCATGTTGGGTGAGGATGAGAATGAGATTATTTGGGTTGTATTCCCCATATTTTATTACCTAAGGAGATATGTAATAAAATGATGAGAATTGGATTATTGTGATAAAAAGATCGACTAAAATATCATTTCCTATTAAATGACATTACACATTACCCCACTCGTGAAAGGGTAAATTGGTAAACTTTCAATTTAATCAGTACTCCCTCTGTTCTTAAGAAGTTACCAGTCACTATTCATACGCTTCCCAATGTATGTTTTTGTATCGTTTATATCTTTAGTTGTATATTTGTAAAATTATATAAAATTGAATATTAATAATGTATCATCAACCCGAATCAACAAGACCTCACATGACTATATATATTCTATAAAATGTTTGTTATTCACAAGATTCTCTTCCTTGTGAATAGTACAATAAACGGCATATGGTAGGAACTTTAAGGAACGGAGGGAGTATTTAATTCCACATACGGAGTACCAAATATGGGATTTCAAAATTTTCAATTTTATTCCACTAACAGCCAAATTAAGGATAGAGATTATTTTAACGAATTCCCTCCTTCTAATTCCTATCTCACTCCCATCCTATATTCCTCGAATTTTCATTCCCACTTGCAAATACCCCCGATTATGATCAGAATGAAGTATATAAATGGACACATTCGATGTCGGTATAACATATACTCCGTAAAAGGTAAATTAGATAGTAGTGACTAGTGTGTATGAATTTAATGATTGTATACTTGGCTTCAATACGACCATAAGTACCAACAATCATTTTTCAATGTGTACATGTAATGTACTATTTATATTTATTCAAAAATAGTGTTGAGGCCATCAAACTACTAAAAACTTTTGCTCTTGGAATATGACTTTTTTGTCTTTTGATTTCTCCGATTCAACCAAAAAAAAAAACTAAAGGATAAATAGATAATTAAGCAAAATCTAAGGCGGTACTTGAGGAAAAATCTCTTATTTTTATAGTCGTGCAATAAAGATGTACAATTACATAAATTTTTAAAAATTTCTGACTTGCCTCTTGTCATTGATAAAACTAGCATTCTAGATTTCTAGCAGTATAAAACATTATTAATGAGGCTATCTAATACTGCACTATAACTAATTAATTTTTGTGTTTGTATTAAGGTGAATGCCCTACTATATATGTTTTGAAGTATATATTTTATCAAGCTAAGTATAAATAATACTAGTATTAGTGCCAAAATGGATTGGTTTAGGCTGGCTTTGAACGCCAAACCGGCCAACGGGCCGGTGCTTGTTCACAGAATAAGGATATCTTTGTTTATTTGGATAATGGGACTGTTGGAAAAAGTAGCGGTAGAGGTAGAATGCTGTAGTGAGTAGCTGCTAGCTGTAGTGGTAGCTGTCAGCTGTCAATTAGTAGTTGTTGAAGGTAGTGTCCAAAGTAGTGGTTAAAGTATGAGTGTTTAGTAAAGTAGTGGTTGGAAATTGTATATTTTAATTTAAAATATATTTATTTTTAAAAATTATAAATAGATAATATGAATTATGAATTGATGTATAACACGGCTTTATATTATATTTTTTTTGTTAAACGAAAAAACATATAGAATATATGATTCTCAAAAGTATGGATATTCACAAAATTTTATTTATTACCATTCTCATCAATATAAATAGTTTTCAATACAAAGTACGTACATACAATAATTTAGTTGCATAATACAAACCACGAGCATAGAAATAAGCATATAATAATATAACAAGCATAACAATATATAACACGGTACAGAAACAATCAAACAAGCATAGAAATAAAATATATATATAGAAAATATAATATACACACAAGCATCATCATCAATCGGAACAAATACAGCTTGTTTACTTGATATATACAATCAACATCAATCAAACAAATCAATCAACAACTTGTTACTTGATATATGCAATCATCATTAATCCAAACAAATTACTTGATATATGAAATTAAAAGTTTGATTTTTTTCACATATTTTTCACATATTATTATAAAGATATATAATAAAATTCATACCTTAATAAACCAAGTTTTCAATTAGGTCTCCAATCCAATTGAATATGAGAGAAAATAAATATGCCAACTAAATAACTCTAGTTAAGAAGTATCGGAGAGAATAGTTGAGAGAATAATATGTAAATCTGTTGAAAAAAACAAAAAAAAAATTATTTTTAAAAAAATAATGTTGAACGCTATTTACGGCTTCAAACGTTACCCTTTGTAACGTTTCCCTAACTCTACTCAACCGCTTCCTCTACCTCTATCCACTACCTCATACACTATCCATCCAAACACCCTTATTTTTTACAAGTAGAGTATTGACCAAGTAAAAACTCTAAACGCTAGTAGATAAGCTACATCCAAACATAGCCAATGAAAATACACTTTTGTAAAAGTAATGTCTAAGGACAGTTCTCATCAACTGAATTTTGTTGAGTTGAACTTAAATTATTTTATTGAACTGAATTTCTTTTTATTGAATTGAACTTATTGGTATTGAGTTGAACTTATTTTTACTGAACTGACCTGTTTAATTGATATATAGTACATGAGAAATAGAAATAGATAATATTAAGATACTCCAAGAATAACAAGAAATTGTTTAATTTTAACCTTGTACTTCGTAGTAGAATATGGTAACTATAGTATTAATAGTTTTAGTATGACTTTAAAACTATGTTTTTTTAATAACTTTGGTCATATTTTCGTCAATTGAATTTTGTTTAACTGAACTTATTTCTATCGAATAGAACTTAATTTTACTAAACTGAACTTATATTTACGAAAACCTTAACAAATTTATTAAGGATTCAACTTATTTTTACTGAATTAAACTTATTACTAATGAACTAAACTTATTTTTATTGAACTGAACTTATTTTTATCGAAACTTATCTAAATAAGTTGACGAGAAACTTATCTAAATACATGTTTACATTTATATTTATATTTATTAAAACTTTATGTCTGTTGCCTTTCCAAGGAGAAAAAAAAGAGTCCATGTTTTTTTTACCTTACCTTAATTATCAATATTTATTTTGTGTGCTTGCTTGTATAGTTGTTTATATATAAATTGGCTAACTCTTACCTGCACTTGTATAATTTTTTAATTGTTGAGCTCGTGATTAATCTACATGTGGGTAACTGGGTATTGGATGTGTTGTACCACAATAGTATGGATTAAGGGGGAGAGTTAATGGAACGAATCCTACGGAATACATCGAATAATGTGGGGAATTATGTCCACTTTACAAGCTTAAGAGGTCACTTCCGTCATTATTATATACGAAGTATAATTTTGAGGGAAAATCTCTTTGATCTTATAAAGTTGACTTGCACTTTTTATAGCGGGCAGAACCTAAACTCTATAAACCAAAATGCAACAATTCAATTGTCATCCAAAAATTAAATACGAAGTACTCCGTAATAAGTAAAAAAATATCCGAATAATGGTGAAAGTTAAGTTGATAGTGATATACTAGGTGTAGGATGATTTCAAATGAAAAAATCCATTTTTTTTTTTTTGGCAACTTACAACAATAATGGACTATAGCCTCATGTATTTAATGAGACAAATTCACAAATTGCTTACTACTCGTACTTCCGTAAACAATAGTGATCAGATTTTTTTGATTCTTTTTTTAAGACAAGTTTGTCTTATCCTAAAATCGAAGTTAATTAGCAAAAGTAGGTATTATAGCAGTTGTGAAATGTCCAACAATTAATATGAAAAGTCCAATTGATTTTTAAAAACACGTGCTGTAATTATATTTTGTGAATTAAATGATCGTTTTTTATTTGGGGTCAAAAAAATTGTACTCGTAAGTCGTAACTATATTACACTACACTATTCGTTCTACAAGTATATTTTTGTTGCATAAGGCCAACTCTTGTAAGAGTTATAATTTTTCAAAGGCAAACATTAATTTGAATCGATGTGTATAAAATAAATACAGAGTAGCACATTAGTAACAATTCGATCGGGTGTATAAAATAGATAGCACGTTAGTAACAACTTGAACCGACGTGTATAAAATAATTTTTTACATTTTTCAATTTCTTTTTATCTTGTATAAAGTGTAAAAATGGAAAAAAAATCGATAAATAAACAGAAATAGAAAAAAATATTTTTGACTGTATTTTGATGAAATATTCTATCACCGACTACATTTATAGTATGTAGTGCATCTAATTATCAATTTTGTGTTGCCCCGTGCACCCAATTATCAACTTTGTGTTACCTCGTGCACCCGATCAAATTGGTATTATTGTTTCATATGATGTGCAATAAATCTAATAATTATATGATATTTTACCCCTCTAATCGATATCTTGTATTTTGATGCAATTTTAGGCCTTTTTTAGGCCCTCTTGCTACTAATATTCTTTATCTAATGTTTCCAATTTTTTTTAAACTTCTATCAATGATTTTGAGATATTTGGAAGTGTTTAGGGTTTTTATTTGGAGTATCATTATTGGGCTCAGATTGTCTTTAAAAAAAATGAAGAAGAAGGCCAACGAACACTTTTTGGGCATGATAGATTGGATGATGAGAAATTTATATCTTCTTTTATCATTATTATCTTTATCCTAAAGACATTGATATCTATCCTCAAGATCTATCTTATCTAGACTTAGTTAGTATTTAAGGGGATTTAATCTAACTTTGTGTGGAATTTTTTGTTATGATAATTTAGTTTTAGTTTTCAATTAAGTATTCTCTCTAAAAACATTAGCTTTAGTTTTTGGTACTTTCGATTAATTCATCAATTCGTCAGATATTGGTATTGTTTTCTAATTTTTAATATCTCTTTATTTATTTATAGCTTAATTATGTTTTTCCCAAACGTCAATTTCATGTTTAATTTCAATATGGGTGAGTAGTTTTATTTCTAGTGCGATTAGGGATCTATGACAAATTAATTGGTATTAACTGGGTTGATTCAATTCATTAATCGACAATTTATAAAAGGGAAATTCCCAATTGTACACATGAATTTTTGCAAAATCCCAATGGTAGACATGAGAGTTTTAAAATCCCACATATAGACATGAGTTTAAGGTATATGTGTGAAACTCAACCAAAATCCACCACGACCACGCTCAAACTTCCTCCCCAATTGGTGGGGTGGCTGGGGATGGACGGTTAAGTGGTTGTGGTGGCTCGAGAGGTACGATTGAGTGGTTGTGGTGGGTGTGGCGATTTGTGGAAGTGGTTTTGGTGGGTGTGGCGATTTGAGACAGTGGTAAGGTGGTTGTCGCTAGGGAGGCGTAGAGGGAGGTGGTTGTGGCTGGGGAGGCATAGAGGAGGTGTTTGAGCTGGAAGCGGACATTTGAGGGCGATCGGGGTGGTTTTTGTTGAGTTTTAAATATATCATCTAACATCCAGCTTAATAATGGGATTTTTTTAAACTCTCATGTTAACTACTTGACTGGAAATTTCCCAAAAATTCTGTGAGTAACATTGGGCAATTTCCTTTATAAATTCCTTATTGATTGTTGTTCAATTTAGCTTATGTTATATTTAATTCTATATTCGTTGCTTTTGTTAATCAATTAGTAGTTATCGTAGTTAAAATATTAGTAAAAATCAATCAAAGACCATACTAATCTAGACTGCTTTTAATTAATTATTAATTAATTGTTTGTTTTCCAGTGGATTGACTACTTTACATTAGTCTGTGGTTATTAGATATTTTTATAAGTTGCGCGACAACCATTGATTGTTATATGTTATGATTCCCAAGTTTGGTGGCTCATGTTTTGCTCATATGATCCAAATTGGTGTCGGAAATTTACCATTTTCAACATTTGCACAAAGTATTATTTTGATTATTTTACTATGATGTATAAAGTAATTTGTTGATTTTTTTAAAATTGAAGTTAAAAATAATTAATTCAGAGCTACTTATATTTAATTAAATGTATTATCAATTCACATTATTTTTTACTCATCTTAAATTTATTATTATTGCCTATTTTTTGTGAGTGGAAAATTATAATTTAATTTATTTTCAATTATTTATTAAAATTTGAACTTATGTTAACCATATTTGCATTGTCATTCCCTGTACTTCTAAACAAGAATATTTAAAGTGAATTATGAGAGTATAAAAAAACAAAAACAAACACAATCTTAAAATTGGGGTAACTTTTTAAGAGTAATAAAAACACTCCATGTTAAAATTCAATCAAATACATAACTAAAAAAATAATTTAGTAATCTTTATCTAGACACATGCTATGTTCTTTTCAACTTCATTTCAGTATATCTTTTATGATTAGGCGGATAAGTCAAAAACTCAATTTTTTTAAAAAAATTCCTTGTCCAATAACATTACTAATAATTTTTATTTTGTGAAAGTGAATGATAATTCAAGTTGTTAGAATTTTTTTTCGATTTCAAAAGATCATAGGTAGTGATGGCAAAAACGGACCGGACTCGGAGCGGATTATGCATAATTCGACTCCGACCCTACATGAAGTCGGATTATAAATCAACATCCGACTCCGAGATCCGAATTCGAGAATCGGACTCCGATTTTCAAATCCGAGATCCGACTCCGATCCGAGTTTTTGTTTACTTTTAAGTGTATTTTTTGTTTTTTTCTATTACTTTTCTTATATTTACTCTTTTTTATATGAAATAAAGTTCTGGACTATAAATTATACATAAGTAACCTAATAAATATAAAAATTAGATGATAATAATTGCATAAATGTCGGAGTCGGATTATTTAGTCGGATTTTTTGTGAGATCCGACTCCGACCCTCCTCCAACTCGGAGTCGGATTTTTTTAACGAAGTTGGAGTCGGATTTTATTTATATCGTATTCGGAGCAGATTTTTTTACCTCAGAGCGAATCAGATTAGGGTCGAATCCGAATTGAATTGCCATCCGTAATCATAGGATCAATTCATATCCCAAATCAATTTTTGTGAGTTTATCAAATCTCATTATCCAGAACCAACTTTAGAAAAATGAAGATGGTGTGAAAAGAGCAGGCAAATAAACCATTTAATTTACTTACTTCCAATAATACAAGTAATTCAATATATTCTTCCATATTTCTTACCTTAGATTGCATATTTTTCCAATTGTAAAGCTTATTAATTAATCCATTTCTCTCATCCATATGTTCCTTCAATATTATGCCCCCACTTTCTCTCAATTTTCTTGCTCAAACGAAAACAACTCAACCTCAGCAATTTGTATTCATCCTCTTCTTAATTTTCTCTCTCTCTCCAATCTTTAAATGACAGCTTGTCTCACAGTCTATGATTGTTGTAATTAGCACATCATATCTATATTATTTTTTGGATTCTTTTTTTAATATTGGGTTGATTTTTTCTGCTTCAGTATATATTAAATTGTCCATTTGATGGTGTGAATCACTTAATCACCCTTTGAAATCTTCCAAATTCTCCATTTGATTTTCATGTTTAGTTTTGCTGGCTTGAATTTGATTCTCATTGGGGTTCCTTAAATACCACTTCAACTCAGCTTTTTGCAAAGCTCTGTATTCTGCTTGGTGATCAAAGGGTAAGTGTTAATTTCAATTTTAATCTTTTTTTTTTTTGTTTCAAAGATTCAATCTTTTGGCCTTTTTATTAATGGAGTTTTAGTAAAAGTAGGAGCTTTATTCTGGGATTTCTGTTTCTTGTTTATCTATATATTTGTTTTTATAATTCACCTGTTTGTTTGTTGCTGATTGAGGTATGGATTTGTTGGTATGTTGATCAATTCTTTTATATAGTGTTATTCTCTTCATTTATTATTAAGTTTTTTTCTTTGGATTTCATTTAGTCTACTTGAGGAATAATTAAGCAATTAGAGTTGACTTGTGATTGATATTGAAGCTTATTGTCCAGTTTGGTGTTATATGACTTGGTGTTGTTTTTAAATGAACCTGGTTTTTAATGCTGAAAAGCTCCTGTACTTTATGCAAGTTGCATATGATTAACTTACTTGCTTTGTTTAGCCTTTGCTCTCTTTGGTCTTGCTAGAACCTTTTGCAACATTCTCGGTTATAAATTTAATAACTTTAAGAGAAAAAAGAAAAGAAACATAAGCAGTTTTTCTGTGTTTTTATTAAAATTTGGATCCCATGTCATAGTTTAATTTGATTTGCCTTTTTGTTACTTTTTCTTGCCATCATGATGATCAAGATAGTTGCCAGTTACTTGTATTATTTAAGGAATATTTTAAGAGTTTTCAACTATCAGTTTTATGTGTTAAGTAGTTTATTTCTGGTTGTTGGAATTTCCTTCTCGTGATCTTATAATTTTGCATATGATGAAAAGCAGATCCTTTGATTGCTTGCAATTTGTGTCACTGATGCAGTTCAAGCATTGATTTGACCGTTAATGTGTAGTGTCTAATGCAAAAGTTTCATTTTTTGTTTTGCTTTCCGGCTGTCTTGTGATATTAATATTAATCTGATTGTGTAAGTTGATGAATGTTTGCAGAGGGGACTCCGAAAGAAAGGAGCTGAGTTTGGATAGGAGGGTGATCCCTAGACATACTATAATCACAAGAGTATGGATCCACATAATGATTTTAACGGCGAGGATGAAGAGAATGATGTGGAGTACCTTGGAGATTTAGATGGCAAGGAGGACGAGAGACTTTGGTCGTCTATGTCGGAGAGGAATGGGTCAATGAAGATACCACTTCTAAGAAAAAGGACAAACAATACGTCGCAGATTGCTGTTATCGGTGCCAAGTCCTGCCCTATTGAAAGCCTTGACTATGAGTAAGGAGATTTACATTGTTGTTCTACTCTTGTTTTACGGTGTACAATCCCTTGTCTTTTCTTCTGTCGATAAACCATTTATACATCGAAGGAGGGTAGAGGGAATCATAATGATGAACATATAATCAAGAATTGGCAGTGATGATAAACATACACCGATTGCTGCTGGGTAAAAGAGGTTTAAAATTACTACAATTCAAGAATTGGCATTATCTTGAATGTGGCTTTAGGCACGCAATAGGGACTGTAATAATAAACATACACTGATCTCTCAGATTTTTGCGTTAGATTTTCATCAGATTTGCAGGACTTACAGTTTGGCTGTTTGCGTTCTGATCTTTTGAAAGTTGTTGCACTTCCAAATAGTGTCATTTTTAGTTTATCACTTGCTTAAGCTTAATTCAACATGAGATTCATGGCCTTTTAATCTAATTAATTGCAGGATGATTGAAAATGATTTGTTTAAGCAAGATTGGAGGTCAAGGAAGAAGATGCAAATATTTCAGTATGTGTTCCTGAAGTGGGGCTTAGCTCTCCTCATTGGTGTCAGTACTGGACTTATTGGCTTCTTCAATAATATTGCGGTTGAGAATATATCTGGTTTCAAATTGTTGCTCACCAACAACCTTATGCTCGAAGGAAAGTAAGTCGCATCTTGAATAATGGTATTCATTTTGCTATTAGCATCTATAGTTTTAATTGCACATTGTACTTGTGGATGCTTCTGACTTGATATGTCATGTGGTTCATTCAACACCAACCCTGTCCCATCCTTTATGACTAATGCTATGATGTCATTGTTATCACATTGTATGTGTTCGGTTGTTGCCGGTTATAAAGAACATGAGATTTGAGAATGCTAACTTAGTACTTTTTAAAAATATTTTTTCTCTGTGCTGATCTATTTCTATATCCTGGTTTGTGCAGGTATTTCAAGGCTTTTCTTGCATTTGCTGGCTGCAACATGGCATTTGCCTGTATAGCTGGAGCACTTTGTGCCTTTATTGCTCCTGCTGCTGCAGGATCTGGTATCCCTGAGGTCAAAGCTTATCTTAACGGTGTTGATGCTCCCTCAATATTGGCTCCAAGCACATTCTTTGTGAAGGTGATTTTCTTGCTGATATATATTTTTAGTTATATTTTGGACATTGATCTTCATCTGTGCATGTTGAATCTTATTCTGTTATTACTTTTCTTATTTTGACAAAAAACTCAATCTACATATCTATATCTGTAGCTATGATACCTTGACAAAAAACTCAATCTTCAATTCTTCATCTAACCCAACGAAGTATAAATAGTTTAAAGTGGACTATCATGTGTAGGTTTGTTTTCATTGATGCAAAGCAAGTCATGAATTTAGGTAATTAAGTCGCATTGTCTTTTCTCTTTAATACTTCAAATAAATGGGTATTAACTATTAAGCTTACGTGCTTCAGATTGTTCCGTTTGTATTGCAGTCTTGTTACAGGAATTAATTTCCTCATAAACTCCTATTACCAGCACTTGCTATCTATCTTTAAAAATATTTTAATCCCTTATATTCAAAATTTCAAATTGAACTGAATTTAGTTTTTAATGCTAGTGTCACACTGTCACGTATATCCTATTGTAGTTTCTCTGGAAGTTCCCCTGAGCACCAACAATGGTGCTCTCCTACAAGCTCTCCAAGGAGAAAGAAAATGGAGAGCTCCCTCTATCCCAACAATTGCTCTCCATGGAGAGTACTTCAAATGATGCTCTTGGCCAAGAGCAATGAGAGGGCATGCTCTTGGCACAAGAGATGGACATGTGTCCTAAAATAAATACATTATTATTAATAAATTGTCTAGAAATTAAATAAATTATAAATTGTAGAGCTTGTTGGAGAGTACATCATTGTTAGCCTCTTTTAGATAGGTGATCTTGGGATGCTCTTGAAGAAAAAAAAAAAAAGAAAAATTGGGTTGGAGAGCATTTTTAGAGAGCATAACCAATGTTGGTGCTCAATGTTAGTTAGATTTTTGAATTCCAAAACAAAGTTAGATTGTTGTTGAAAAATAGTTTTTTGAAGTTGGTAACATTAAGTTTTAATGATCAGATTTTCGGTTCTATATTCGGAGTGTCTGCGGGATTTGTGGTTGGTAAGGAGGGACCTATGGTCCATACTGGTGCTTGCATCGCCAATCTGCTTGGTCAGGGCGGCTCTCGCAAATATGGTTTAACCTGGACTTGGCTCAGATTTTTCAAGAATGATAGAGATCGACGAGATTTAATTACCTGTGGTGCTGCAGCGGGAGTGGCTGCTGCTTTTCGTGCTCCAGTTGGTGGTGTCCTTTTTGCCCTTGAAGAAGCAGCCTCTTGGTATGTCTGTATTTGATTCCTGGCAAAGCATTTAGTTGTTTCTTGCAGCAATTAGGTGCAGATAACTCATTTAGAAATTCAACGTGCTGTATAAACTTAAGCTTCCATGCATGATATCTTAGTAAGGGAATATAAACCTTTTTTTAAAAGTAATAAATGGATGGCGCCGAACCTGATAAAGCATTGCTTCAGAAAATTATCAATGATCTTTTGGCATATGCTGCTTTTGCAATATGCTGCATATCACATATTCACAAGCTGCACATATGCTTTTGTGCAGTAATTTTTGATGTCTTAAATAATTTTTTTCCTATTTTTGACATATTTAGGTGGCGGAGTGCTCTTCTTTGGAGGACATTTTTCACCACAGCTATGGTTGCCATTGTTTTAAGAAGCTTCATTCAATATTGCTGGACCGGGAAATGTGGTCTGTTTGGTAAGGGTGGGTTGATAATGTATGACGTCAGCAATGAGGTAGCAACATATGGTACTTATGATATACTAGCAGTGATATTTCTTGGAGTTGTTGGAGGTGTTTTGGGGAGTTTTTATAACTATCTTGTCGACAAGGTGCTCCGCATTTACAGCATCATTAATGAGTATGTCCTTTTGACTTCCTATTCTTGACTATTGAATATTTCAGTGCCTCTTTTTTGCAACAATAACCTTAATTCAACGCCTTCATTTTTGCAGAAAAGGACCATATTTCAGAGTTCTTCTTGTTATCGTTATATCATTTTTGACAACTTGTTGTGCATTTGGCCTTCCTTGGTTTGCAAAGTGCACTCCCTGTCCTACAGACTCTAGCGTTAGTTGTCCAACTTCCGGGGAGTCTGGAAATTATAAAAGGTTTCACTGTCCACCTGGCCATTACAATGATCTTGCTTCCCTCTTGCTCAACACTAACGACGATGCGATTCGCAATCTTTTCAGTACAACCATCATAAAAGAATTTCAGATTCCTTCACTATTCATTTTTCTCGTCACCATCTATTTTCTTGGGATCATCACCTATGGGATTGCAGTACCTGCAGGGTTATTCATTCCTGTAATTTTAGCTGGTAGTGTGTATGGACGTATTGTTGGTAGACTATTTCAGTCTGTGTCAGTGCTCGACACAGGTTTATTCTCCCTTTTAGGTGCTGCTTCATTTCTTGGGGGAACGATGAGGATGACTGTGTCACTGTGTGTCATTCTTCTGGAGCTTACCAATAATTTATTATTGCTTCCCCTTGTCATGATAGTTCTTCTCATATCAAAAACTGTGGCAGATTGCTTCAATCATGGTGTATATGACCAAATAGTAAAACTAAAGGGGTTGCCATATTTGGAAGCTCATGCAGAGCCTTATATGAAGCACTTGGTGGCTGGGGATGCTGTTTCAGGTCCATTAGTCACATTTTCAGGTGTAGAGAGGGTGGAGACTGTTCTACATGCTTTGCAAAGTACTGGACATAATGGATTTCCTGTTATCGATGGACCGCCTTTCTCAGACTCACCTGAGTTATGTGGATTGGTTTTGAGGTCACATCTGCTTGTTTTGCTTAAAGCAAAGTATTTCTTCGAGGATAGGAGGCTTTCAGGTAGAGATATCTTAAAGAAATTTTCTCCTTTTGATTTTGCTAAGCCTGGGACAGGAAAAGGTCTCACATTGGAGGATATCTCTATTACCGAGGAAGAGATGGGAATGTATATTGATCTCCATCCAATAACAAATGCATCCCCATATACTGTGCTTGAGACAATGTCATTAGCCAAAGCTCAGATTCTCTTTAGACAACTTGGATTGCGACATATGTGTGTGGTACCAAAGAGTCAAGGGGTAAGCTCTTTTACTTATCTTTTATTCTTTCATTCTAATGAATGCTGAATCCACCCCTGCCCTCCACCCCTGGTGTTTAATCCAACTATACTAATAGTGTATTATTGATAAAATATGCAATTTTTGTTTCAACCTTTTTTGCTTTAGAAGGTCGTCACAATACTTTTACAAATGTTGAATGCAATTGTTTTTCCCAGATTGATTGAATTGGATACTGATATGATGAGTTTCCGGATTTTTTTTCCCCTAAATGCATTTATTTTTGGGTTTGAATTTTAGATTGATTGAGGTTTTTGTAGGTCTAGTGGTGGGTTATCAAGGTTGTGTAATACTTTATAGCAACACGAATGACTTTCTTCTCCTGCAAAGCTCCAAGAAAGTCTTTCGTGGCAAGTTAGGATAATTGGACCTTTATCTTGTTACTGATTTGATCCTGTACAAGACAGTGAAGACACATACTTGTCAGGCTGCCAGAACTTGTTCACCCTCACACCCAGTTTGTAGTATGGGTTAGTTTTGAGAGAATATTTTTAGGATATGCTACAAGATAGTGAAATGTGTTGTGGCTTAGAAGTGAAAACATATATGCATCTAACTCTGAAGTTATGCAAAAGAAAGGCGGTCCTTCAACATGCTTATGTAGGGAAAGAATTTTATGTTGAACTTTATCATCTGTGCTACCAGTCATTTGCTCCTAGCCTCTGAGGCTTTGATCTAATCTGTGTGGATGATCATATAGAATGATCAATTTTGGTTCATGTAGCCGGCCCCAATTATGGGACTAAGGCTTTGATTGATTGGTTGATTTGTAAATTCTTCTTGTGCTTTTCTATTCATTTGATAACTAACTCTGTTGAAATTTTTGATTGCAGAGACCTCCAATTGTTGGAATTTTGACGCGTCATGACTTCATGCCTGAGCACATTCTTGGACTTTACCCTCATGTAGGACCACATAAGTAAAAGTAGCTATGGAGAGCTCAATCTTTGGTGACTCGGTTTCTCGTATATACAGCTATTCTTTATTATCATTTTCTGATTCCATCCACCTGGAGTTAGGAAGGAAGACTGCATGTCTGCATGTTCAAGTGTGGATGGGGAAAATTCGCCATGTCAGAATCCGTATCATGTGAAATAGGTCGATCATAAATTTTCAATTTTTCAAACTTTGGATATAAGTTTGCAGAATACCTTCTTTAGGCAATAGATTTCTATTGTTATCAGATGGGAGATATTCTACAAATTACTGGAATGTCAATACATTACTATGTGTAATCAATTTTCTAGGGCAGGGATGATGGGAAGGTTCATCCATTTTCAAGGAACTCGGACCTGATTGTTTCCTGCTTTATGTAAATTTCCGGAAAGATATTAGTGTTGAATAATTACTGATATCTTATTATCAGTGTTTTGTTAAATGTTGTAGATTGTAATCTTGTTGTAAACAGTGGTTGTGTATATGTTTCAAAGTTTTGTAATCTATTCTTGCAAATAGGCGAGGCCATTGTAAACAGTGGTTGCGTATATGTTTCAAAGTTTTGTAATCTATTCTTGCAAAAAGTTGAGGTCGCCGGTGTTCCAATTCGACGCCTCTTTGGAATTTTATTTAATCCTCCTCTGTAGGTTCATTGTTGTGAAAAAACCATCTTGCTTGAATCACTGGTGTGGTTGTGTACCTGGGTGGCTGTGTTCACATTGTATGCTTGAGACAATGAGACTTACTTCATGACTTGCAGTCTATGTTACCTGGACTCTTATACCCATGTCTTACACGGATACATGTTCAAGTGTCCGATTCGGCTATTTTTTGAAAAATTACCAAGATTTTAGCCCAAAATTAAGTGTCCAAGTATCGTACGCATGTCCGAGTGTCGAGAACCCGACACGGATACTTGAGGTAAAACGAAAAGTTCAGGTAACATAGCTAGCAGTCTTGTACATTAGGTCTTTTTCTCAAACATATTCCACATTCTTCAGTGTTGCATTTTAGCCGCATATTTGGGTTAAGTACATCAGACGGGGAATGTCCCTAAAATCGTTATGTTTTGTGCCCGGTTTCCCCATGTAACTCTTGCTCTGATTAAGCAAATTCAGGAAAGGGCTGGACAGCAACCACCATCAGAGAATCTCGTTGAACACCACAGTTAGCGAGTAAATCTGTAGCCTGATTCATCCCGCAATAACAATGATCAGCGATAATGGTCCATTGGAAAGGGCATTTTGAATTAATTGAATTACATCCTTGTATATATAGACTAAATACGAGACTTTAATCCCAAACGGATGGAGTAATACTACTCTTCGAAATCATTTGTTAACAGATTGAGCAGAAAACCAAAACAAAATGCATAATATGAAGTACTTGTACATAATATACTACACATGAAACAGCTAACAATAGTCAGAAGAATGGAATGGGAAATTTAAATAATGATCAAATACAGAAGTTGTCTAAATTACAATTTTTACAGGATGTCGGAAGAAATAATAAGCTTATCCAAATTAGGAATAAATTATTGACTTTCAGGTTGCTAAACCCTGTTTATAAATATAACAAATACTGTACACATTGCTTTTGGGAACAATACAATAGTAGTAATTCAGAGGGGACCTGCACTAAAACAGAACACCATCTGAGTGTCTGACTCAGGAGTCAGGACATTCAAGTGGGACGGAACTTTGGACGAACCATTATCACCCCTGGCCTTGGTTCATCAAACCGATACCTGCAATATCGAGTTGCCATTTCATTAATATACGAAAATTGACACTGATTGACCTGAGACGCGAATGAACAACTGTAAGCACTCACCCATTGTCAGAAAGGAAGGTCCTTACAGCAGTTGGAAGAGCAGCCCCTCCACGGCTATGATTCCCTATACCTGTCAAGGGAGAAGATCAACTTCAATAAAGCAGAAACTACTTTGAATCTACAGGCAGTGAATCAATACACAACTGATCCACAGTGAACATGGAGTCCACGCAAAGGAGAATATCAACTTCAGTATGGCAACTGACAGCCTAGTACCTGTAATGACTTCCAACCACATTGTCTTCAGTCTATGCAAAGCCAAAACATTTGATTTTTCCAAGTTATTGCAGCCATCAGGATATGAAGCATGGCAGGCTTCTGCCTTGTTTCTGAAACCGTTGGGTTGTTCTGGTGGCCTTGAACTGTCAGCCAGTATTTGAGTCTCAATCATAAATAGGCGTTCCCTCACTGCTTGGACTGCTTCTGATGCATGAAGACCATGCAGGTCCAACTTCCAAATGCCATTATTCTCGTTTCGTATGCTCAAAATTTCACTGGCAGCCTTTGCATTGAGACCTTGTGCAGCTCTCCATTCCTCCCGAGCTTTCAAGGAAAAGTTTTGGGCAGTGATGTGATCACCTCTCAAAAACGCGTTGGTTGCTGCTTTAGAATGATGGCTAGCAGCCCTGTTGACAGAGGTATATAATAGATAAATAAAAATGGGACTGCTTATACTCTGATACAGTAAATAATAGCACATGAGCTGCATAAAATTAATAGAAATGAAATTTGCAAATGAAAACTGAGTACATGAAAACCCTAGAGAAGAAACAAAGTTGGATTCAATCCTATCAAATTAACCCTTGAATGTCTTCAAGGTTCACCAACAGCACGAAACTATATTGGAGATGGGAAGCAATAGAGAAAGTTTCACTACAAAGACATTTTTTATTTCCTAGATTTAGCCCTCTGTTGGCCATTTTAGTATATTAAAACTAATGCAATGGATGCTTTGATACACGTAACTTACTACAAAGTACAAATGCAATGTGTACAGATAGCACCCATCAACAGCAAAATAGTCGCCTACACACATGATATAGAAAAAGAAGAGTCTCTAGTCATTCAAATACTGACCTTAGAGAAATGTTGATCAATGAAGTTATGGAATATAAATAATTAGAAAGAACAGTTCCTTAACAGGGTCTACTCGGAAGCTAATACAAAATTAAAACTGTCATAAGTCCAATTTCACTTCATTCTATATTTCTATGTAATTACTTTAAGTTGTCGTAAATCCTACGTAATTACTACTTCAATTAGTTAAAAAATCAAAATGCAGAGGTATACATGTTTGTAAAGCTGATATCAGAAATCCAAACCTCGTCATCTTGATTGCGTCTTTACGACAACTCAAGTACACATCATCCTCTTCCCAATCAGGCTCAATAGGTACACAAGTCAATTGTCCCAGCATTGCTTTGATTTCCACACTATCATTGAACATATTTTCAGCAGATAGTGTAAATCCATTTGTTCCATTTTCGATTCTATTAGCAAGTGAACGTGTCTTGTCAGAATCAGAAATCTCTTTGAAGGACACATCTTTCTTTTCATATGTAACTTTTCCATTGCTCACAAGTTCCAAGGGATCAACGTTCTCGTGTTCCTGTGAGGTTTGATCAGGAACCATGGCTTTCAAAAAGGACGATGCCTTGTCAAAATCATTGCCTGCAGCAGCCATTATATCCTCGATCAAGCTATCATCAGTCCAGCTGAACAGCTCTTTAAGCTGTCTAGAAACCAAAACAAATTTGTTCTCCAGGGAAATCTCGCTGACTTGTGGGATATCAGAATGACCACGTACAGATCGCTTAGTTCTCATATTATCTTGAAAACTTGCAGGAAAATCTACTGAAGGTTTTATAACTGATGAGAATGATTTGGCTCGAAGGTGCTTGTTACTTGCAATTGTTTTTGCAGACTGTAGCGAGGTCATGGTACCAGGCAACGAAGGAAAAGACTCAGCATTAGGCCGAGCTTCAAAATTGTCGGTCTGCCTTTGTTTCTGGTCAAATGCAGCCCAACCAGACGTCTTCCCTCGTCTCCCAGGCATCTTAGAATGACCCTTATTTGCACTCATCTAGCAAGGGTCAAAATCTCTTCGTCTTCCACAGACAGAAAATCACTCGGAATAAATACACGACTCCGGTTAGTATCAGTTCTACAACAACACAACCTGAAATCCAACCTGAATTAGAATACCACTCCATAACACAAATCACATAAAAGCAGGCTTTTAAACATGGTATGGAATTGAGCAGGGCTAAACAAAACCATCCGAAAATCCATATAAGAACTCAATTGACACTCGTTCAAAATTACAAGGATTCAAGCTTATTTCCAATTCACCATTATAATTCAGTACTAAATTCCAACTTCCAACTGTCTGTTTTAAGTTTAACTTCCAACTAACAAATCTAGGCAACCAAATCAGACAACACAACAAACATATTCCTTCTGAGTGATATTATTTATAAATTATAGCATGTAACTTCATACTACTAATACAATTCAATTAAGTAAAAAAAAAAAAAAAAAAGCTTAATTTCGGTGGAATTTGATTACATAAACAACTCTCAGCTATAAATGAACTAAACCCCAAATGAGATTAGTCGATTACTCATTAAGCTCAAAGCTTGATTATATCAATCATTAAACAAAAATAAATATTAAAACTTTTGAATGATTGAATCCCCAATCAAATACTTTAATTATTATCACCAGAAAATGATTAAAGCACTTAAAATATACCAATTAAAAGTTAATTAAACATACAATAAGCCGGGAATATATTTAATCATACCTGAAATTGCTTCAAATTAATAACGGGAAACAAAACTAATTAGATAATTAAGGACGCTATTTAGGAAACCTCAACCGGAGATAACGAAACCAAGGAGTGAATCTGGAGGAGAGAGAAAGGAAGAGATCGGATGGAAGAGAAGCGTTGAAGATTGCAGAATCAGACGGCTGTGAAACGATGTGAGAAGATGAAGAACATTGAAAACTGTAAAAATCCATAAATTTCGAAGAAGAAGATGAATGAATGAACCCAGAAAGAGGGAAGAAGGTAGTTGTTGACTTTTTTTGAAGAGGAAGAAGAAAAAAGTGAGAGGTAAAAGTTTTGATTCGTTGGTTTAATATCAGACACAATTTTTGCTGTTTTTGTTGTTGGATTGGATTTGGGAAGTTAAGATGGTTGTGTCTTTTTCCATTGGGCTAGATGTCTACCGGTGGCCCATGAGGTAGGTAGAGGCCCAATGTTTTAACGGGCGATTTATGACACGACACGATACGATAATGTGAACCGGGGATGAAGATAGATATGGATATCCATTGGTAGTTAGTTCAGTGGTGGTGGACCGGTGGTTAACAATGAACTTGGTAAGGCGAGCTACGTGACTGACCCCGCATTGACAATTGGAAGGGGAAATTACCTAGATTAGGAAAAAATTTGTTGACCGTTACCTTAAATTAAAATCCGACGTTGGCTACTAAATTTCGACCACCACCTCAACCATTCTAACCCTAAATCACTCCACTACGACCATATGAAAACCAAATCCGCACCACCTCACACCCATAGTTTGAACAATTTGAGCTCTAAATATTACAATTTCAACCCTATATCACAAAGTCAAACTCTAAATGGCGAAAAACTTGCAGTCAACACCGGAATATTTCTTTTAAAGTAGTGGTCAACACGATTTTTCTTAACATAGGTAATTTTGTCACTGTTTTTCTAACCTAAGTAGTTTCTAACAAAAAAAATGCATAGTGTGAGTAGTTTTGAACAAAATTTCCTAAAATTGTTAAGGATCAAATATTTCCTTAGCAAGACACAAGTTAACGGGTTAGTTACCAATTTCAAAATACTCTATTAGATGATACAATTCAAATCTCAATGTTGTCACATATAAATTACTTTAAAGGATGATATTATATATAATCATAAGGGTTACAAATAAATATTTATTATAGTTACTAAAGTCATTAAAATATGGGGATATTTGCCCAAATCAGACATAAATAAACAAAATAATTTTTTAAAAATAGGTAGGTTGAATTTGGGCCATGCATAACCTTGGGCCTTGGTTACTGCATTATTTAGAAATATCAATTCTCAAATCAATAGGTGAGTTGAACCGTGCGTCATCAAAATATTGAGATTGATACTTTGAGAATTGAGATGTAAATTTCTAATTAATCTACTAGATTTACAAATTCAATGACATTTTCTGTAATTAAGATTTTATAGAGGGGTATGATGATCTTTTCATGGGAGGTTTGGGGTGATGTGGTTTAACCAGCACCACCACATATTTTAGTGGATTTCCTACCTAATCAATTCACTGGATTGATTAGACACCCCTCGAATTGAGTTGCACACTATTCTATGATTTTTGTTATGAAAATGAACATGAATTTTGTTCCTATATTGATATACAAGTTTATTCTTATTTTCGCAAATTTATTATCAATAACCAAACGGACTGTAACTCGATCTGTAAGCTTAGCTTAAGGACATCTCATATTTGTACCCTACTAGAACAATTATTTCCTTTCTAATGCAAACTGCCAACTTCTTACATGATAGAATCATATAAGAACCAAGAACGACTAGTAATAATATGCAGCATTAACTAAATAACTATGCAGTGCATAGTGCATGCACCCCTCGTATAAAGAACTGTTAAGTCTGCTTAGGGGTTGTTTGGTTGCACTATATTACCCTTGGAAATACTATTTCCTAGGAATTGGAAAAATGGGTTTGTGTTTGGTTAACATAAAATGGCATTGACATTGGAAATCAGATTTCCAAGGGAAATTGTATTTCCCACAAAGTACAGGAAATAACTCACTGACCCCCCCCCCCATGGTGACTTGCATTTCCCGTGCCTTTTTTTTTGAGGAAATTACATTTATAACCCTCATTTTGGACAAAGCGCGCAATTTCCCTCCTTCTTTCCCATTTTTTCATTTCACYTTTTTCTTTCTTCAACATTTACCTCTATATACAACCTCTTCATCTCTTGTACGAGTATCAAGTCTTCATCTTCCTTTTTAGATCTCCTTCATCAGTTAAGCAAGGTTTGATTTTCCCTTTCCTCTCATTTTTATGTTGATCTGTTTCTATTGTTGGATTCTGGGCAAAATCTTTTTGTGTGCTCTTTCTAATTTTTTAAGAAAGTGTTCTTTGAAAATTTCATTACTTTATGGGTTTATTTATGTGATGGGAATATGGAATTGATTCTCTACGTTTGCCTTTGGGAATGGTTGTCAATTTTGACTTCTTCGCAAACGAAATTAAACTTGGTAAATTTCGTTTAAGATCAAGTAATAATTTCATTGAAATCGGGCTAGCTTGAGAAAATGTTAATTCTCGTGAATCGTAAACAATCAAATTAACACGTTTGAAAAGTGATTCTATATAGTGAGCTAGCTCAAAATATGACTACATTTACTTTCTCTGTTTTACAATAGTGCGTTAACTTTTATGTATTAAGTATCAGTGTTTATGCTCATAACATTTTTATTTAAAAACTTGTTTAACAAATTATGGCTCGTATCCCTTTAGTAAACAAGAAGATTGCAACCACTTGTGTTGTGATATATGCAGATTATGGTGATGGTTATGGAGATAATACTTGATTTATGTGTATTCTTTCTATTGCAAACATTAGAATTCCTAAGCCTGTAACTTTGTATTTGATGATACACTTGAAGAGAGGTTGATTGCTAGAGCTCTAAACATTAGGCCAATGATTGAAGGGAGTGACATAGCATGTCTGGATAACCTTAGAATGGATAGAACTTGTTTTTATAAGTTATGTGAGATGCTTAGGAATGTCGTTAAGTTGCAAGGAAATAGGACAACAAGTTTGGAAGAAAAGGTAGCTTTATTTCTTTTCACACTAGCCCATGATACGAAAAATCGAAGAACACAATTACACTTTAGATATTTTAGAGGAAATGGGTGATCAAGCAAGGGGTGGTGAAGAGCAACAAGTTCCTGAATTAATCGTCGAGGAGACTAATCAACTGCCCAAAGTGTGAGCTGGACCTCCATCATCAACACGACAATCATCAACTCCTTCCAGTATTGAACAAAGAGAGCAAGGACCGAAACTATTGAAGCCTTGAAAGATTTTCTACCAAAGTTGCAAAAATTAGTGATGTGATGGAAGCGGCTACTCAACATATGGAAGACTAGCAAATTGTTTTCACATGAGTCCGATTCGGTTGAGAAAGGATGAAAGTAACTTAGAAATTAGATGAATAAGAAGGATTATCCCTACTCAGGTACTCATGGCATCAAAAAAATTGCTCTTAATCCTCTTGAGGTTGACTTCTTCTTTAGTCTACCAGAAAACTATAAATATGCTTATGTTCCAAGTCTTCTACTCCTGATCAGTGAATGGATATGAGAACATAGTGATTAGCTAACTTGGACTTATACTTTTTCTTATGATTCAGCCACAAGTGCTTACAAAATATTTTTGCATTGTACGTTTTGGACAATAGTAAATTTTAACTATTGCAAGCATAATTGTAGCAGGTTGAAGCTTCAAGTATTTTGTAAGCATAATTGATACAGGTTGCTTGAAGTATTTTGCAAGTATATTTGTAGAGCAAGTTCTCTACTGAATTGAAAAGTACACTTGCAAGCATATTTACTCTGCCAAAAAATAAAAAATAGAAAACAAAAAATTGAGGTAAAAGTATTAAAGTAGTTACAATGGCATGGAAAATATTTGAGTGAACCAAACAAAGCACATGAATTTATTTCTAGGAAATCCAATTTCCTATGATGTTAACCAAACACTTTACCTTAATTCCAAGGAAATTGACATTGAGAAAAATTTCCCATGAAATGAGAATTACCACAGGAAATTATTTCCCGTGTGAACCAAACGACACCTTAGTCTATGTAGGATTTGAACCTACGTTAACGTGTATTTGCACATTGCTCTACCAATTGAGCTAATATGCTTTTGCATTGGAATCAAGCTTTTTATAGTCAACTAAACAAACTAAACTTAGAGAAAGACTGACAACACAATATTATTTTTTTGCTGGAACAGCAATAGAACAAATTCAAAAGTTAGGAATCAATCCTTCTATCTCCCAAAATTGCTTCAAGCTTTAATGAAATAATTACGTATGATGATGATGTGACATATAAACAAACTTCGAGCATTATTAGAATCACGCACCTTTCAAAATTAAACCATAAAACACTAAACTACGATAATTGACATATAATAATGAAACGATAAGGAAGACAATATAGGGCCGACGATCTTCTTCAACTTTTGAATTTCAGGTCCACGTAAAAAATGTCAACAAAATTTGAAGAATAATTAAAGCTATGATTGAGCCAAATCAAGAGCACAAATAATTGTGTGAAGAAGCTATCTCCTCAAATATCCGGGTTACACTCTTACCTAGTTACCTACCTTGAATTGGAGAGAAAGATAAAGAAATCAACAAAATATATGAATAATGAGAACAATTTGTGTTAGGCGCCAACTTTATTGCTGGTCCAATTAATCCATTTCTTTCTTTCTTTTGTCTTCCACTTCAGTGATGTGAACTCTCACCTTTGTATTATTGATTATTGAAAATTTTATTTTGACTCCTTTCACCAAAGCATGATTAAGAGTCTCTTTATTTTGACTAAAAATAACTTATCAAAATTGAATTAAAATTAAATTAGGGACTGGAGTGAATTGAACGAAACATAACTTATCAAAATAAGTCGAGGTAAACAAGCTCTAAATATCGTCGATGACTTTTTTCTTTAAACTCGTATCAATTTTCTAATAGAATAATGAGCACCAAGCAACCTTCATCGAGGAAAAAACCGCCACATTTGTCATCCCACGATTTTCATCACTCGTTGCCTATAAATAAAGGAGCAATGGCAGAGCAAACAACAATAACAACAARACATCAAACATCAACTTAATTATCTTTTCTTAGCATTTAGTATTTTCCTTATTAGTTGCAATTTGCTTAGTAGCCAAGTATAGTTTAGTATAGATTAGCATTAACATAGTGTAGTCTATCAATCATGTATCAATAGCTTAGGGCATCAACCTCGAAGAGGGGTTTGTAGGTTGAACTTGTACCACATCATTTTCACATAATCTCCTCTCATAACAAACTTATCACTAACAATACTTCAAATCACTTGCTATTTGTATACGAGTTGGGATCCTCTAGAGTTTAAATTTGGTAGAGTTGTGAGATAGAGAGTTTTTTAATAGTTTTTGTTTTACTTTAATTTTAAATTTTGAAATTTGTGCAGGATCAATATTAGCTATTGATTTTGATTATAGGGTTTAGATTTGTTGAAATCTATAGATTTCAAATCTAGAAGATCCAAACCCTTCTATATACCCCTCCCAACTTTCAAACCCCATCAACTACCCCCAACAATAATAAGGGGTTTGATTTTCAAACCTTACAACTCATCAATACACAAACCTCATGATGATAAACCTCTTATTGTGAGTGCCCTAGTACTTGTATCCGATTGTGTGAATATGAATGTAATCATTTTTCTTTGTAATACAATTGTAGTCTGACTCTATCATTACTTTTTAATGAAAAACTTTCGTTTCTCTAATCAATCTTGTTTGTCTTAAGTTTCGGTTTCATTCCACACTAGTTAGGTTTAATTTCCTACGTTCAATACCTTTTTTTTGCCTTTGTCTATGTCCCTAGGATTGGAGCCTTTTTACGTTCGCGAGGTTATTCACTTGTAACCAATAATTAGAGGGACTATCACCTAACTATCAAATCAAAAAAATATTGGACGGTTGACTTGTTGGTGAAGTGCAAAATCACCTCAACAAGTGTATGTTGTTTATTTTAAAACACCATTAAATAGAAAGTGTATTGTACGTACTATTGTGTATGTTTTGAAACAAGGTGGGAATTGTTATCTAATCCTTTTATATTAAAACTCCCACCCCAAACCCCACTTGGCACATTCTTCGTAATTTCTTTCGATTCCACTATATCGTCATTCCTTATGCAGCCACGTCAGCATTACTGATCTTCTCCTTTTTTTTAAGCATTATCCAAAAATATCACCCCTCCAATATAATTAATCTCCTCTTACACCTTTTCCTAACTCCTCTATTCATCTTCTCCCCCTTCACCTCCTTTGGGTTCACCTTCATCTTTCTATACTTAATTGACTATTAATATAAGTAATGATGTAACAATTAATTATATCTCAAAATGTAAGATTTAATAACCAAAATCTCTAATTGCTTTCTTTTAAAATGAATTTGGATAGGACAATCGATAGGTAAAGTGAAAATTACCTACCAATTTACTAACTGTAGGTAATTTCAAAAGGTATAAGCGTTGATTCTTGTAGTGCTCACGCACCAATATAAACAAAAAAACTACTAAATAGTGATTAGATAAGAAGATAAAAACAAGTCAACTATGACATCGAAATTGTTSTACAAACCAAGGACATTATGTCTAAAGTCGTATGAGCCTATTATTAAGAAGGAAAGAGAGATGAAAGCAAGCACATGTACAATAGAATACGATTCTCTCAAACAAAAGAACGACATATGCACAAATTTAAAAGAAAAAAAAGTCACATCTATGATTACACTTTTAGTTACACACTACGATGTACTCTCTCGGTATCGTATTAACTGCAACGATTTGACATAAAGTAAAGAGGAAAAAGGTCCAATCGTTGCAGTTAATATGATACAGAGGGAGTACTTAACCAAGATCAAAGACACCAAATAAGGATGCCAAACGTCAATAGGACTTCATACTCAAGCATGTAAAATGGATAAAGCTTACAATGTATTATATGCATATCAATTAAGAAAATAAGGCACCAGCCGAACAATGCCGGAAAAAAAAACTACTTTTAGTTTTTTTTCTTTAAAGGAAGTGGAACCGTGGAAGTGTGGAACTGTTATGTTACTTGATATTACCATTAAAAGTTATTCAAAATTAGTTWATGTCACTTGAAAAAGAAATAAAACAACTTTGTAGCTTCAAAAATAAAGGGGYAAAAAGACTAAAAATGGAAAATAATATTCCTAGAATTTTCTTCCATCCCCAAAATATTGCTCCAATTTTCGTTGCGAGTTGTCAATTGTCCGAAAATGTTTGTAACTTCGTAAAAAAATAGAAGATGACAACAATACTTTAACTTTGGTAAAAAGTTCATTTGGACCAAGTTATTGATATTACAAACTAYAGGCGGTAAAATCTGGCATAATTTGGTAATTTGAGACGAAATTGACTCGTTATTAGCGGATTTAGGTTTAAGGAGTTGACTTGTTTAAGCACACACTTGGTTGAACAACGAATCTAAGTTCTGGTTAACAACAATCAAGTGTTTATCAAACAGTTGAGTTAGTGTTGTGATGGTTAGAACAATCAATACGAGTTGACATCAACTATACATGCACCATGATGTCACCATAGATTTTACTTTTGTATGCAACAAAGACATGTCATCATCCCAAACCAACTTGACACGAAATCAACTCGTTATTAGTAGAGTTAGGTAGAGTAATCACTTGTTTAAGTAGATGATCACGACAAACCTCGTTTTCTAAACATAACAAGTTAATTAAGTAGAAGAAGTTTCAACTTGATAAAAGTAGGTTGACACGAAAATGACACGATTACGAATTTTGATACATTCTTACAACTAGTGAACTACATCAATTTCAGTGATAGGGATGAAGAGTACCACAGAAGAGAGGAATCATTTCAAAATTCTGAAAACAGCAAGATACGTACAATAATTTTCAGAGTTGGTTGAAACTTGAGAGACCATTGATGCTTCATGCATAGATTGTTTTTACGTACAACCATTCATCATTTCACATTGTGTACGTTTGTATTTGTTTCATTTTGTCATTCCTCCTATTAATTAATAACACACAAATAAAGGCCTCATATTTTTTCTCCTCACTAATTAGCACTAGCTGTAATAATCAAGAAGTTAGTTCACTGATAATCTAACTGTGACAAACTCACCATAACAAATTGCATTTTTTTTGCTATTGTTATCGAACATCCTACCATTATCGAAGAGCTACTATTGTTACGCATGCCCAGAAACAGAAAAATTGTGTGGTGCCACTTATTCTTTCAGAGTATATATATTTTACTTGTACATCAAATGTCAAGTTACTACTCTCGACTACTTAATATGACAACATATATATGCATGCAATAAATTTGTCATATTAATTTATCTTGACCATTAAACATTATACTTTATCCATTATCCTCTTCTGTTTCATATTTTCATACAAATTTGTGCTACAAAAATGAAGTGAAGTTCTAAGACCAGGTAGAGTGTGATACAATACAAATTGATCGAGTTCAAAATAAGATTATTTCGAAAAACGAATTTATTATTAATCAATTAATAAAAATAATAACAATAGCAATAATCCTAGGACTAGTAGATACGTAAAATTAAACCCAATTATAGCAAATCCAGATGAATGAAAATACAAGTGCTTCATATATACTAGAAGAAAAAACGCAACAAATAAATACATTAGCYGGTTTCATTTAATTTCCTCCCACCAAAACCTAACATTTTAGAAGTTAATTAATTAGCTTAGTCATAAATTCCTTAACCTCAGCAAACAGCAAGTTAGTCTCAGGCAATTCAGGGAAAATATAAAAGGCATGAATAGCAGTCGTATACTCAACCAACTTCACATCTTTCCCACTCTTRCTCAACCACTCGTAATACCTCATTTGCCAGTCCTTCAACGGGTCGAACCCGCCCACGAACACRAGCGTGGGCGGGTACGACCCGAGCCCGGCTAGGTCGACCGCGTTCGGCCCGCTCACGTTCACGGCCCAGTGATCGTGGTCCATCCCGTCGGGGAGGAACGCCGTCCAGAGCCACTCCGTCCTCTCTCTCTTCACGATGGGGGCCCCCTCGAGGGCGACCTCGGAGTCGACCCTCTCTTTCCCGCCAAAAAAGGGCTGGATGTTGATCAGCCCGACCACGCGGAGGAGAGAGAAAGCGGAGGAGGTGGAGGCGTACTTGACGGCGAGGTGGTGGGCGAGGTTTCCTCCGGCGGAGTCTCCGGCGAGGAATACAGACGACACGTCAGCATTCGCCGGGAAATCGGGGATGTTCTCGAGGTTTTTAGGGTTTTCGAGGAATTTGAGGACGTTGTAGCCGTCGTCGTACTGGCAGGGGAACTTGTGCTCGGGGGACAGGCGGTACTCGACGGAGCAAACGACGGCGTTTAGCTTCCGGCAGAAACGACGGCAGACGGCGTCGTACGAGTACGACGCGGCGCTCAGGAACGCGAACCCGCCACCGTGGAAGAAGACAATGATCGGGATTGGTGACGTGGAGTTGRCGGCGTTGTGGGGGACGAAGAGGCGGAAGTAGAGGTCGTTGACGTGGTCGAAGGTGACGTCATGGGATGAGACGGAGTTATGAGGGATGGGGTTGGGTGGGACCCGACGGTCTAGCATGTTCATGAGACGGCGGTTGATAGTGCCGTTAGTGCGACGGACGGCGTCGGTGACGAAGTTGACGACTGTGACCTGGACACGTGTCTTGAATGGCAGGGAGAGAGACTGTGGGGTGTTGGGGATGGTGCCCATGGTGGTGTCTTGGGTTGTTGCCATTTTTATGAGAGAGAGAGAGAGAGTGTGTGTGTGAGGAGGAAAGTGAGAATGTGGGATTGTTTATATGAAGGTGAAATTGGTTAATGGTGATGACATTATTTGCCAAATTGAGAAAAATAAGATATTTATACAAAGTGTTATAGTTGATGAGAATGATGACAAGTGTACAATAATGGTCTTAATGGAGATCAGGAGATGGTAGTTTGGTAAATTGGTTTTTTTGGTTTTGTTTGGAGGGTCAATCGAGATTAAAATCAATTCAAAAATCTCGAATAATCAGGATTAAACTCTAAGCCTCTAATAATCAACTGAACTATTTCTGACTTGTTGATAATTTGGTTTGTGATTAGGATAAAAATTTGGATTATAGTGGAGTGATTAAGATAATAATATTATTAAGTTTATAATAAATGGTTGATATAATGTGATATGAGGAATATATTGTAGTGGGAAATGGTAGGTTTGAAAGATGGGAAAGTAATGAAGAGAATTATGAGGTGGGCTTTGTTGGTGGTTGTGACTTGTGAATAAGATTACTCWTGTTTTCTAATTTTTGAGGAGGAATTGTAGGTTTTGATCTTGAGTTTGGTCAAAAWTTTAGGGGTTTTACTTGCCAACTAACTTAWCATTCTTGTTGTTTTTATGTTTAAAAAGATTGATAAGTATGCATGGAATAAAGATGATGAGCAAGGTTTGGTTTTGAGAATTGAGATTAGGGGTTTAATTGATTAATTTGGTTGGTACGGTCTAAAGGGATAYTTATAATGATGATTGCTTAAGTTATCTACCAAATTATCCCCCAGTAAATGTTCGCTTTGTAAATGAATTATGAATTATTTTTACTTTCTCCGTTTCTTTTTAGTGACAACAAATAAATTTTCACGTATTTCAAGGAAGAGATTTAACAATGTAAACGAGCACATTAATCAAAGAGAATCTAACACAACGAAGTTATAATCGCATTCTTCATTGTGTCAAAATAACTTTGAAAAATTTGCTCGTTTACATTGTTAAATCTCTTCCATGAAATACGTGAAAATACCTTTGTTGTCACTAAAAAGAAATGAAGGAAGTATATAAATCGAAATTTTTATCCATTTAAAATCGGAGTATTATACAGACTTGTGACATTTTTTTCCCATTTTTTGTAAAAATCTATCTAAAATGAGGGGTGAAAATTGATTTGTTGTATTTGGGATTATCTCGGTTCAAGCCACGGAGAGAAATCGGTCCTTTTTGCTCCAACATTAGCAAGGTAAGCTCGAAGAGACAAGTAGAGTATTCGCGTAGGGGAAAAATAAAGTGGTGATCAAAATTCTGATAGGTTTACCCGTTTAAGTTTTTTACTTTGGATTATAAAATACCGATAAGGTATTAACTTTGTATGAGTAGTAAAATTAAAGATCGAGAAAAAAGCTTCTTTATAATTTTTTCTCATCTCAAAATTCTTCCCAAAATCCAATCTTTTAGTATTGTCGGGGCTACCATCATCTCTTTGATGGTGGTAAGCCTCAATTTCTCCCTGTTTCTTGTGTTTTGTTTAGTTTGTTCATGAATAATCTTCTTTCGATCTCTTTATGAGAGTTTTATCCCAATTTTGGGTTTTTCTATCTCTTTATGAGAATTTTATCCCCGATTTTTGGGTTATTATTATCTTTCTTTGTGAGAGTTGGGAGTTTGTTTTCTTGTCTTCCTTGTGGAGGTCAGATTATCAGTAGGGTTTCGTTTTTGTTTGTTGAATAATGGAGATTTAGGGTTTCACATCTCGAAGAATTCAGAAAATCACAAAAGTATGTTCACCCAAAACACTACGTATCAGTGGACGTTATGCCGAATTAGAGCGAACTCGACAGATTGTATTGTTTCGGATGAAGATTTTATTAAGGTTAAATCGAATCTGCGATGTAACTAGTTTGAAGGTGTTTTATATTTTTGTTGAGAATTTTGTTTTCTCTTCTATTGATGTGAGGGTCTTTTGACATTTCTTATTAATGAAATCCTTATTCTTGCCGTCAAAAAAAAAAAATTAAAGATCGAAGAGCTTATGTACAATACGACACAGGTTTGACGACTTCGTGTTCTAAGGATTGTTTCTTTGTACTAAACTGGATTTGAACTGAACTAAAATGAATCTCTAAGAGCAATCTCAATGGTAGGGGACTGCTGTGAATTAAATAAAATTCTAACTTGTAGCTTACGATTGGAGTGAAAAATAAGAATGTAGCTTATATGAGCACCCTGCTCAAACAAGCAGTACTGCTTGTTTTCTAAAAAAACATCATCCCTTAAATCATGACACATGGAACATTTGTTTTATTTATTATTTAAGGGAAATTCCATCTCGTACCATTGAATTTTACATTCCTTTTCGTACCATTGTTATTTTTTATTCAAAGAAATAACCACGAGTTTATAACATTTCTATTTGATACCATTGAGATGTAATATGCTCGACAAATATAGAATATTTGGAGTTGCAACTCAAAGAATTCACCATTGGTACTTGTTTGAGGGGTTACGTTTTTAGTCGATAAATAATGTAGAATAAGTATGGGATTACCAATACTCCCATATTTTTCAAACTATAAACTTTATGGCATCAAGTGTAATACATAACTGCCAATGGATTTTCTTGGAAAAAACAAAAGCATAGTAAAAATGGAATTGTAAAAACTCATGGTAGAGATGGAATTACCCTTTATTTTATTTTTTCATGCATAAATGAGAATTGTAGCTATTGTAATCATTGTAGCTTGAAAATCATAATCACTTAAATAATGAGTCAAATGATAAGCTACACATTTGTAGTTGATCGGAGATGCC
Source organism: Bassia scoparia (assembly GCA_008642245.1). Taxonomy (NCBI): domain Eukaryota; kingdom Viridiplantae; phylum Streptophyta; class Magnoliopsida; order Caryophyllales; family Amaranthaceae; genus Bassia; species Bassia scoparia. Next base: position 171,375 of record SNQN01000018.1, on the reverse strand, counting down.
TAATATATAAATGAGGGAGGGGGGAATGGTGCCCCTTTGAAATTTCTTAAATCTACCATTCAACTTTAGTATTAAAACAATAATTTATGCATAACTTACATTTGGTTATGGTTATCCATCATTCAAATGTTGGCTATATGTGACCTAATTAGTTATCAATCATGTAACCAAATTAAAGGAAAAAGGAAAGTTTTAAATCAACAAAAACTTAATCAGAATAATTTAGATCATTAATAACTCACTTTATTTATTTATTCCCATAAAATCAATCATAATACAATAAATGTTCCGTATAAAATTTCATAATTGACACATAATCTATATAATTTATTTATTTTTGCAACAAAAAGTGTCATTTTTCGAAGTATGATAAATCAACTGACATTGTTTGTAATATTAGTAAAATATTTCATATTCATTCACAAAGGAAAAATTCATAGTAATTAAACAAATTATATACGGAGTATCAATGTAACACTTATATAAATATTGGCACGCATCGCGTGCTTATAAGACTAGTATTTTATGAGAGAAGGAAATTAGATGAAGTAACTGAATTATTCTAAACTGAACCAAATTTATAATTTATGTACCATAAAAATAAGTCCAAAAAAATAGATCTAACTTAAAGTGAAACCTACAAYAAAAGTATCCTAGCTAAGAACCGGCAAGCCCAACTACTAAAGATTACATTTTGCATTAGTTGCAATATTATATGAGGTATTGAGGTTCAACATCACCTTTAATMGACTAGAATTGACCACTCTAACAAGATTTTGTCCACAACTTACAAGGATATTAGTTCSTCATGACCTGGTAATGATTATCCATCAAGTTTTTAAATAAGATCAAGAGCTACGGGTTTGGCTACATTTACTCAGTGGGTAATTCACCCACTACTAATAGAGCTAATAAAATATTATTATTAAGTTAGGTGAGGGCTCCACCATTAGTAACTTTTACACTAATAATTAATGGTGGATAGTTTACACAGTGGATAAACAAAGTTTTTCCCAAAAGCTACTTAATAATCATCAAATCGTCTTTTTTGGTTATAAAAGAAGTGCGATGTTTTATTAGATACAAATGAACCATTGAGGCAATACGATTTTCGATTTACATTGAAAGTGGGGGACTCAAGTGTCAAGTCTGTGATCTATTGTATATGCGTCTTAATCTTTATCACTAACCAGGTCAAGACGTCGTCGTTCGATATAGTGTCTTTATGTCTTAATGCAAATGGAGGCATGGAGCACTGAGATTTTGTGATTTGATATGTATAGTATTTGTTGAGGAATTGAAGTTCACAGATCACAATCACCATTATTGATCACCTTTACTTGTGAACAAGTATGACGAAATGCGCTCTCCAATCACAGAAAATGGATGTTAAAACAAGAAATAGAAGTGTATTGGTACGTATTCGATTGTGTATGTTTGAAACAAGGTGGATTGTTATCTAATCCTTTATACTAAATACTCCCACCCCAAACGCCAACTCACATTTTCTCGGAATTCTTGATCCCTAAGTCGTCTTCTTTATGCGAGCACGCAAGCTCTACTTCTCCTTGTTTTAGCAAGCATCATAAAAGATCACCCCTCCAATAATAATCCTCTTACACGCTTTTCCTAACCCTCTATACTCTCTCCCACTAGTCACTCCTGCCTGCTGTCACCTCATTTTCTAACTATCAATTGACTAATATAATAATATACAACTAAAGATTAATTATACTAAAATGAAATTAATAACAAAATCCTAATTGGCTTTCTCTTAAAATGAATTGATAGACAATCATAGGTAAAGTAAAAATCCTACTCATTTACAACTGGTATTCAAAAGTATAAGCGTTGACTGTAGGCTCAGCACAAATAAAACAAAAAATATCTAAATATTAGTGATTAAATAAGAAAGATAAAACAGTCAACTATGAACGAAATTGTGTACAAACCAAGGACATTATTCGAATCGTAGAGCATATTAAAGAAGGAAAGAAGAGAAAGCAAGCACATGTACAATAATACGATCTCTCAAACAAAGAACGACATATGCACAAATTTAAAAGAAAAAAAATACATCTATGATTAACTTATTACACTACGTCTTACTCCCGGATCGTATAACGCAACGATTGACATAAAGTAAAGGATAAAGGGTCCAAGTTCATTAATGTATTACAGAGGGAGTATATTAACCAAATCAAAACACAAATCAAGGATGAAACGTCAATAGGACTATACTCAAGCAGTTAAAATGATAAAGCTTACAATGTATTATATGCATATCAATTAAAGAAATAAGGCACAGCCGAACAATGCCGGAAAAAACTACTTTTAGTTTTTTTCTTTAAAGAAGTGAACGGAAGTGTGGAACTGTTGTTACTTGATATAATAAAAGTATTCAAAATTAGTTATGTCACTTGAAAAAGAAATAAAACAACTTTGTAGCTTCAAAAATAAAGGGGGAAAAGAAAAAATGGAAATAATATCTAGAATTTTCTTCCATCCCAAAATGCTCCAATTTCGTGGCGAGTTGCAGTGCCCGAAAATGTTGAACTTCGTAAAAAATAGAAGATGACAAAATACTTTTACTTTGGTAAAGTTCATTTGGACCAAGTATTGATATACAAAACGAGCGTAAATCTGGCATAATTGTAATTTAGACGAAATGACTGTATTAGCGGATTTAGTTTAAGGGTTGACTTGTTTAAGCCACACTTGGTTAAAACGAATCTAAGTGTTATCAAACAGTTTCGAGTTAGTGTTGTGGATGTAGAACATTCAAACGAGTTGACTCAACTAAACATGCACCAGATTCACTAGATTTTACTGTTGTTGCAACAAAAGACATGTTCATCCCAAACAAACTTGACACGAAATCAACTCGTTATGTAGAGAGTTAGGTAGAGTAATCACTGTTAAGTAGAGATCACGACAAACTCGCATTAAACATAAAAATTAAAGTAGAAGAAGTTCAACTATGATTAAAGGTAGGTTGACACGAAAATGACACGATTACCGAATTTGATACATTCTACAACTAGTGAACAATCAATTTAGTGATAGGGATGAAGAGTAACACAGAAGAGAGGAATGCATTCAAAATTCTGAAAACGCAAGATACGTACAAATTTTCAGAGTTGGTTGAAACTGATAAGAGACCATTGATGCACATGCAATGTGATTGTTTACGTACAACCATTCCATCATCCATTGTGTACGTTGTATTTTGTTCATTTTGTCATTTCCCCTATTAATTAATAACACACAATCAAAGGCCTCATATTTTTCTCCTCACTAGTTAGACTAGCTGTAATAATCAAAACAGTATCACGATAATCAATGTGAAAACCCACCATAAATTGCATTTTTTTTTACCTAATCCACTAAAAACTGCTTTGTATCGACATCTACCATATCGAAGAGCTATATGTGACGCATGCCCAGAAACAGAAAAATGTGTGGTGCACTTATTCTTTCAGAGAATATATAATTTACTTGTCATCAATGTCAAGTTACTACTCTCGCTACATAATATGACAACATATATATGCAGCAATAAATTTTCATATTAATTTCTTGACCATTAACATTATACTATCCATATCCTCTTCTGTTTCATATTTTCAACAAATGTGCTACAAATGAAAGTGACATTCTAAGACAGTAGAGTGGTGATAATACAAATGATCGAGTTCAAAATAAGATATTTCGAAAAACGATATATTATAAATATAAAATAATACAATAGCAAAATCTAGACGTAGAATACGTAAAATTAAACCCAATTATAGCAAATCCGATGAATGAAAATACAAGTGCTTCATATAATAGAGAAAAAACGCAACAAATAATACATTAGGGGTTTCATTTAATTTCTCCACCAAACCTAACATTTAGAAGTTATTAATTAGCTTAGTAATAAATTCCTTAACTCAGCAAACAGCAAGTTAGTCTCAGCAATTCAGGAAATAAAAAGCATGAATAGCAGTCGTATCCTCACCAACTCACATCTTTCCCATCTTCCAACCACCGTAATACCTATTTGCCAGTCCTTCACGGGCAGACCCGCCACGACAACTAGCGTGGGCGGTACAGACCGAGCGGCTCGGTCGATCGCGTGTGCCCGCTCACGTTCACGGCCCAGTGATCGTGTCCATCCCTCGGGAGGACGCGTCCAGAGCCACTCCGTCTCTCTTCTCAGATGGGGCCCTCGAGGCGACCTCGGAGGACCCTCTCTTTCCGCAAAAAAGGGCTGGATGTTGATCAGCCCGACCACGCGGAGGAGAGAGAAAGGAGGAGGTGGAGCGTATTGAGCGAGGTGTGGAGAGGTTTCTCCGGCGGAGTTCCGGCAGGGAATACAGACGACACGTCAGCATTCGCCGGGAAATCGGGATTTCGCGAGGTTTTTAGGGTTTTTCGAGAATTTAGGACGTTGTAGCCGTCGCGTACTGGCAGGGAATGTGCTGCGGGGACAGGGTACTCGACGGAGCAAACGAGGCGTTTAGCTTCCGGATAAACGACGGCAACGCGTCGTACAGTACGACGGGCGCTCAGGAACGCGAACCCGCACCGTGGAGAAGACAAGTCGGGATTGGTGACGTGAGTTGTCGGCGTTGTGGGGACGAAGAGGCGGAAGTAGAGGTCGTTGATGGTCGAAGTACGTCATGGATGAAGGAGTATGAGGATGGGTGGGTGGACCCGACGGTCAGCTTCATGAGACGGCGGTTGATAGTGCCGTTAGTGCGACGACGGCGTCGGTGACGAAGTGACGACTGTGACTGACAGTGTCTGAATGGCAAGGGAGAGAGACGAGTGGGGTGTGGGGATGGGCCCATGGTGTGTCTGGTTGTTCGCATTTTTATGAGAGGAGAGTGTGTTGTGTGTAGGAGGAAAGTGAGAATGTGGGATTGTTATAGGAGGAAATTGGTTAATGGTGAACATAATTGCCAAATGAGAAAAAAAGAGTATTTATACAAAGTGTTATAGTTGATGAGAATGATGACAAGTTACAATAATGGTCTAATGGAGATCAGGAGATGGTAGTTGGTAAATGGTTTTGGTTTAGTTTGGAGGGTCATCGAGATAAATCAATTCAAAATTCGAATAATCAGGATTAAACTCTAAGCCTCTAATAACACTGAATATTTCTGACTTGTTGAATTTGTTTGTGATTAGGATAAAAATTGGATTATAGTGGAGTGATTAAGATAATAATATTAAGTTATAAAAATGGTTGATATAATGTGTATGAGGAATATTGTAGTGGAAATGGTAGGTTGAAAGATGGGAAGTAATGAAGAGATTATGAGTGGGCTTGTTGGTGGTTGTGACTGTGAAAAGATACTCATGTTTCTAATTTTTGAGGAGGAATTGTAGGTTGATCTTGAGTTTGGTCAAATTTTAGGGTTTTATGCAAACTAACATTCTTGGTTTTATGTTTAAAAGATTGATAAGTATGCATGGAATAAAGATATGAGCAAGGTTTGTTTTGAATGAGATTAGGGTTTAATTGATGAATTTGGTTGGTACGGTCTAAAGGATGTTATAATGATGATTGCTTAAGTTATCTACCAATTACAGCAAATGTCTTGTAATGATATAAATATTTTTTTACTTCTCCATTTTTTATGCAAAATAAATTCACGTATTTCAAAGAAGAGATTTAACAATGTAAGCGAGCACTTAATCAAAGAAAATCTAACACAACGAAGTTAAACGATTCTATGTGTTAAATAACTTTGAAAAATTTGCTCGTTACATTGTAAATCTCTTCCTTGAAATACGTGAAAAACCTTGTTGTCACTAAAAAAGAATGGAGGAAGTATTAAACGGAGTATTATACAGACTGTGGCATTTTTCCCATTTTTTGTAAATCTCTAAAGAGGGGTGAAAATTGATTTGTGTATTTGGATTATCTCGGTTCAAGCCACGGAGAGAAATCGTCCTTTTGTCCAACATTAGCAAGAAGCTCGAAGAGACAAGGATGAGAAAAATAAAGTACGCGAAATAAAAGGGATCAAAATTCTGATAGGTTACCCGTTAAGTTTTTTACTTTGGATATAAAAACGATAAGGTATTACTTTGTATGAGTGTAAAATTAAAGATCGAGAAAAAAGCTTTCTTTATAATTTTTTCACTCTAAAAAAAATCTTCAAAAATCAATTCTTTTTGTATCGTCGGGGCTCCATCATCTTTGAGGTGGTAAGCTCAATCTTTCCTGTTCTTTGTTGTTAGTTGTTCATGAATAATCCTTTCGATCCTTTATGAGAGTTTTAACCCCAATTTGGTTTCAATCTTTATGAAATTTTATCCCCGATTTTGGGTTTATTATTACTCTTTTGTGAGAGTTGGAGTTTAGTTTTCTTGTTTCCCTTGTGGAGGATCAGATTATCTAGGGTTTCGTTTTTGTTTGTTGAATATGGAGATTTAGGGTTTCACAATCTCGAAGGAATTCGAAAATCACAAAAGTATGTCACGCCAAACATACGTATCAGTGGACGTTATGCCGAATTAGAGCGAACTCAAGATGGTATGTGTTTCGGATGAAGATTTTATTAAGGCATTAAATCGAACTGCGATGTACACTAGTTTGAAGGTGTTTTATATTGTGTTGAGAATTTTGTTTTTCTCTATTGATTGTAAGGTCTTTGACATTTCTTATTATGAAATCCTTATTCTTCCCGTCAAAAAAAAAATTAAAGATCGAGAGCTTATGTACAATACGAACAAGGTTGACGACTCCGTGTTCTAAGGATTGTTTCTTTGTACTGAACTGATTGAACTGAACTAAATGAATCTCTAAGAGCATTCCAATGGTACGGACCTGCTTGCAAATTAAATAAAATCTAAAGCTTGTAGCTTACCATTGGAGTGAAAAAAAGATGTAGCTTAATGAGCAACTGCCAAACAAGCAGTACTGCTTGTTTTCTAAACAAAACATCATCCCCTTAAAATCATGACACATGGAACATTTGTTTAATTATTTTATTTAGGGAATTCCATCTCGTACCATTGAATTTTGACCATTCCATTTCGTACCATTGTTATTTTTATTCCAAGAAATACCACCGATTTATAACATTCTATTTGATACCTATGAAGTGTAATATGCTCGACAAATATAGAATATTTGAGTTGCAATCAAAATTCACCATTGGTATTGTTGAGGGGTTACGTTTTTAGTCGATAAATAATGTAGAAAAAGTAGGGTTACTCCAAATACTCCCATATTTCCAAACTATCAACTTTAATGGCATCAAGTGTAATATAAACTCAAGGTATTCTTGAAAACAAAACGATAGTACAAATGGAATCTGTCAAAAACAATGGTAGAATGGAAACCTTTAATTTATTTTTCTAAATACAATGGATTGTAGCTAACCATTGTATAATGGTAGTTGAAATCATTATCAGTTAAATATTGATGTCAAAAGATAAGCTACAACAATGTAGTTTGCATGGAGATGCCTAATATATAAATGAGGAGGGGGGCAATGGTGCCCCTTTGAAATTCTTAATCTACCATTCATACTTATGATATTTAAACACACAAATTAACATTTATGCATAACTTACCATATGGTTAATGGTTACCATCATTCAAATGTATGAGCTATAATGTGAATTAGATTATCAATCAATGTACCAAATAAAGGAAAAAGGAAGTTTTATCAATCAACAAAAACTAAATAATTAGTATTAAATAATACTACTTTATTTAATTTATTCCATAAATCATCAATTAAAAAAAGTCCGTATAAATTCAAAATGAACCATCATCTAATTTAATTTATTTATTTTGCACAAAAAGTGTCATTTTTCGAAGTTATATAAATCAACTTAGACTATTTTGTATATAGTTAAAAAATTCATATCAGATTCAATCAAAAGGAAAAAATTCATAAGTAATTAAACAAATTAATCAAGCAACACTTATAAAATTGCACGCATCGCGTGCTTATAAGACTAGTTTTTATGAGAGAAAGAAATTAAGATAGTAACTAATTGTTCTAAAACTGAACTATATATTATGTACCATAAAATAAGTCCAAAAAAAATCAACTAAAGTGAAACTACAAGAAAAGGATCCTAGCTAAGAAACGGCAAGCCACTACTAAAGATTAACTTTGCATTAGTTGCAATTATTATGAGGTATGAGGTCACATCACTTTATGGACTAGAATTTACACTCTAACAAGATTGTGTCACAACTACAAGGAATTAGTTCTCATGACCTGGTTATGATTATCCATCAAGCTTTTAAATAAGATAAGAGCTACTAATAATATCGTCAAATCATTTTTTTGTTATAAAGAAAGTACTGAACGATGTTTATTAGATACAATGAATCATTGAGGTAATCGATTTACATTGGAAGTGAGAGCTCAAATCTGTGATCTTGTATATGCGTCTTATCTTTACACTAGCAGGTAAGACGTCGTCATTCGATATAGTGTCGTATGTACTAATGCAAAGGAGATGGAGCACTAAGATTGTGATTTGAGTATGTATAGTATTTGTTGGGAATGAGTTACAATACACACATATGTATCAGTTAACGTGAACAGTTGACGAAATGCGCTCTCCAACACAGAAAAGGTTCTACTATAGAATTCAAAATTAAGTAGAAATTTTGCTCTGCATTTAATCGTGAAGCCGTAGGTATCTTGTACTTTCTCTATAGGTTGATGAATTTTTATATTTGTTGGTGGGACATTACCACATGAAGTCGTGTTTTTTTGCATTGATTTCACACCACACAAATTTTTAATGAGTATTTTTAAGAGTACAACATTTTAAATTGATTACCGAAAAAATAACTGAATTAAACGATTGTGTTAGGTTTTGAATGGAAAAAAAAAATCTTCAATTAGATTGGAGTTTGGATACATTTGAACCCATTGATTTAAAGGATAATTTTTAAGATAATGTATGGTCTAAATTTCATCACGTATCGTCGAGTCTCAATTTCAAACTCTCGATAGACCCATCAGTAAAAAAAGGCTCTCTCTCATTTTTTAGTATGAACTGATTAAACCAAATAACAAATTAAAACTGACTGAACCAAGGCTGTTAAACGAGTAAACTTAGTTGAACACATGTAATGTAAATAAAATTGAAAATAGTTAAATTGAATTAAATTGAAAATAGTCAAAGAAGTGGAGAGTCATGACTAAATAAATACTTCAATGTTTAACAATCGGCCTCTCTTAAACTGTAAGAGAAAAGTTATCATAGCAAGGGGGGGCGAGATCCACTTCTATTATGGTCCAAGGACATGGTTCCATCATGGTCCAGGCAATATTCATTTTCGAAACAGAAATGTCATCTCAACATGTAAAATGTTCATTTTCAAATGTAAAGGTCATATCTAAAATGAACACTTGTCATTTTCGAAATGAACATTTTATTTTCGGAATGAACATTTCTAGTTTGAAAATGAACATTTGTCCGGGACCACATGGTCCGGACCAATATAGACCTATTGGGCTAGATCTTAATGTTTTATTGGGCTAATAATTGGGCCACTAGGTTGTACGATCGATTGGGCTACCAGCAAAACGAAATTCATGTAAGTTATCTAGATGGAGTGAGGGGCTAAATGTTAAAGCTTTCTCCCGTTCAGAAGATCCTATGATCGATTTCATCCTATCTTGTGATCTCTAAAAAAAAAAAAGTCAGCTTTATCTAACAAAGTGTTACTGTACAATACTAACACTGATCAGTTTGTAGAATGTTAATATTATGCATTGAGCCATCATGCCCTTAGCGGTT
>SNQN01000018.1:137467-161573 GCA_008642245.1 Bassia scoparia | reverse complement strand
CCTATGTAATTTGAAACAGAAAAAACCTGCAAGTTACAAAATCGTGACATGCCTCGTAACAATTTACATATATAACTCGTGTACATACATGGTCAGTTGCGAAGGTATCAATTCATTTACATGACACGCACAATGACCTTCACCGGGTTAAAGATAGTCCATCAAATTTAATTTCTACATATACAATTGAAATCGATGAAGGTATAGTCGAGATTAGTAGATGATTTTTCATCGATTCGTTGGTGAGATCCATGTTTCCATACAGGATGAAGTATACAAGTCAACAAAGATGATGTACACAAATTACTGTGATAAATGGGCAGCCTGCATTCCTTCAAACTAGAGTATTGACAAGAGGAGGCTTCTTATTGACATCCTTGTGCATAGTTCTAAGAATTGTGGTAACCTGCTCTATCTGATCTTCACTTGAACACGACGAAAGAAGAACCTTTGCAGTTCCTCCYTCAGGGAAACACCCTGCATCAATCATTTGCTCGAATATATCCAAGCATATTTTGTACTGCTTCTTCCTCGAGTATGCTCCTAGGCGTGATGTCCATGTCACCACGTCTGGTTTCAGATTTCTGTCCTCGAGTGAATGGAACAGCTGTTCCATTTTCTCGAAATATCCAGCTCGTCCATACATGTTTATCAGTATATTGTAAGTGCTTATATCGGCAGCTACATATGACTCTTCTTCCATTGCGCTCAAAACATGCTCCATTTTCTCAAATTGACCAGATTTACCATACAAATTTAGCATGTTATTCATGACATAAGTGTCTGGCTGAATACCTGACTTGATCATATCGTTTACAAACTCTTCGCACTTGGCAATGTCTCCTGCTTTRGAGTATGCACAAAGTAACAGCATGTAGGACTTCATGGTTGGGATCATGCCGAGTTGCTTTAGCTGTATAAACATCCCTTCCGCGTCTGAAACCATATTATAGGAACAAGAAAGCAGACATTTAAATGATTAAATCTGTTTATGAACCTAACACTAACACCAAAGCAGAAACATGCTTTTCAAAATAAGAAATTACCTTCAACCAAGCCAGCTCTACCGTAGGCATCTACCATGATGTTATATGAAGCTCTATCTGGCTCGCATCCCATGTGTTGCATAAGAGAAAATATTTCTGCAGCACCATGAGGGTACCCTGCACGGCTGTGAGTAGTTGAAAGCGAGTAAGCCACTGATCCTAGATGGGTATAATTACACTGCAGCGAACCTGTTAAAGCAGATAGTCCTCATGAATGCAAGTAATTGAACTGTTCTAGGTACTAACTTGTAAGCTTCCATCAGCGCGTTATAAGCATAGACATCAGGCTCGAGACCAGCTTCCTGTAGCTGCTCAAATATTTCTTCTGCTTTCTCACATTGACCAGCCCTCGCAAATGCATTGATTAAGGCAGTGTAAGTGCAGATATTCAGCTTGCACTTCTGAGTTTTCATCTCATTGAACACCTTGAGTGACATATAAGATTTATTTGCCTGCATACATGCAGTAGCATTTGTWCTTCTGATCAACTTGTGTTCAGCTGCCTGACTAGCCGATCATGGCTTACATATAACATATATAGTTACTTGTAGCTAACCTTTCCGTATAGATTGATCAGCATCGTGTAAGTTTCAGTAGTTGGCTCACATCGTTCCCTTTTCATCCTCTGAAATATATCCACGGCTTTACTGCTGTTTCCTCCCTTTATCAATCCTTCAATATAAGCGTTGTATACAACAGCACCTGTATGGAAAGTAAATATTGATAATGGTATAGGACTGACTACAAGGTTYTCTTCTACWWTYCAATATACYCAAACATAAGATTTCAAACTGAYCGATATTTTCCATGGCAGACAGTCATAGGGAGAAAATTCAATAGGATTGAGGAGAAAGCATGAAGGCAACAGAARAAATCACCCCTAGATGTGTACTTAAATATAGACAGAAGTAAAGAATTATACTCGAGTGAAGGCCATATTTCCGCATCTCAGAGAAAACAGCTTCAGCCTTTGCATACAATCCAGATGCACAGTAAGCCCTTAGCATAAGTGCATAAGTATCTTCAGTAGGAATGCATCGAGCCTCCAGAAGCTCCAAATATGTTTCTTCTGCCTTTGCGTGCTGTAATTTTTGTCCGAAAGCATCAATCATCAGATTGTAACACAAGACATCTGGTCGAAAGGAGCTCCTATGCAATATCCACTCGCACAACTGCAGAAAAGCAAGAGATTGTTAATCCTTACAGCAAGAATGAGAAATACAGGAGACAGGACCTTTTATCGGAGTACTGTCATGAAACAATTTTATCAGACTATTGCACAGAAGTTTTCTTAACAATGGAACAGAATCAACTATTTCAGGTGTAAATTACTAGTTAAACATCATCACAAACTTGTTTATATGACATTTACTACTAGTTATCATATCAAATTAGCTGCAAATGACACGACGTCAAACACACCAACTAATAGAAGTATATAGATCTCCTCACCACCACAATTGCATCCCAATTTTTGTTCAGCCGTAGTTGGACAGCTACATTGATAATGTCGTCCCAAGTGGTATGTGTTTGAGGAAGGGTGTCAAGAACACTCCAAATCCTATTGATATCAGCATCCTGTTCTACGAGCTCCAGAATTTTCTGAGCAATAGGGCTAAGCACAGGGAAAACTCCATCAATAAATCCAGAACCAAATTTCCATCCGCGTCCCCTCAAACCACCGCCTGGTTTGGCAAAAGAAAAAATCACCAAACTTCAAGTAGAGTTCACCATATAAGAAGTATGTTAGAATCACAAAATTAAGTGTTAGTACTAAATTCACTGGTAAGGATTCTAAGTACTTGTACATACATCTTTTCCTAGACAACTTTTTCCGATTGAAGCTTTTAAACTTGCCTCGCCGGTCAACATAAATGCTATCACGCTCAAACTTCTCTGGAACCTCAACATTGGAGCATTTTACTTTCCGGGGTACACGATTGGTATAGCTTCTMAGATCTACATATATACTGCACAATGGAAATCATCCCTTGAGCATTGTTGCTAAGCAAATTATGRTATAAAAAAACATTCATATGCTAGCATTGACMGCTCAAAGCTAGYGCAATTGGAATGCTAGTCTTAAAGATAGTTAACTTTCGCACTTCTGAGGCCTCAAGGACCTCACTCATTCTCAACTTCTCAAGGTTTGAGAATGTCACATAGCTCACAATTCCTCCAAGCAGCAAGTGCATGCTTTGTTTAGCAGATACTGGGACCGATGAGTCATACATAACAATCCATGTAATAGTCAAGGAATGCGACTGATTCAACTATGCTAGGTGATCAACCAAGATGATATGCTTATCTGTTATTCTGTTAGTAGAATTCTCAATTCGATTAAAACCAGTTTGTGGAATCTCTAACAATTCTTTTCTAACTGGCCAACTCACTTTTCGACGTCCAATTTATCAACCCAATCATCTCTATTGGTTACCAAGCAAGATGTGGATCAAATCCCGTTTACATCACTTACCGTTTGTAATCCTTTTTTGCACGCACAAAAATCACAATCCAACAGCAAATACAAATACATTGTCTTCATTCTCCTCGAAAACTCGTACCATGGCAAACTTGTTCAAGTATCCAATCACATGGAAATTAGCCTTCTAACATCAAATTAATGATATTCTAAGGTATTGTACAACTATGCCATACAATTTAGAACCCACTTTATACGTACAAAACTAAACAACAAATCTTGCAGAAATCAATCTTCAAAGCTACTGCAAAGTATACAACACCATTAAACACACCCAAAAAAAACACTCAATAATCATCCCATGCCATCAAATGAGCATATGCCACTTCATGCAATGAGTCAATGACATACATATTTTCATATGTACAATTCAACACATCAAAATAAAGATTGAATTTTGCATATTACTAGTAGATGATGAGCATCAGAACATCACAAATGTAATGAGTTGAGGAAAAAAAATGGTGAACTACTAACCCAATGTCACAGTAATTGCAAAGCAAGAATTTCCAAGTTCGAGTTTGAGTAAGAGATGAATCCGGCAACAACCCGCGAGAGAGAGACGAGGTGATGGGTTGTGCAATGGCAGTCATGTTGTTAGTTGGAGTTTCTGTTATCCAAATTTCTTCTCAGAATAACTAACAACCACTTGCTCTGTTTGGCGGGGAGACAGGGATAGAGTTTGTTTTTTTCCCCTCAGCATCAAATTTTGCCATGTTGGTAAAGACTACGGGACCATTTACTTTAGCCGTAAACAACTGAACTGAAATAAATTATGGTTATGTTATTTACGAGTTAGGATCCTCTCCATTTCTTTCCATCCATTTCCTATCCTGAGATTTTGACACCTAATTTAGCATTAAAATAAAAAAATTTAAAATCCCCTCCATTTCCATCTTCTTCCATTATCAACCATTCATTTAGGAAATAGACCGTTCATTTCCTCTAAGAAATGGAGAGGATCTTGACTCGTTATTTACCACTTATTTTCAATACTTATTGAATAAAATAATTTCAGATGACTATACTTGTTATTTTTCTCGCCCACAAAAGTATCAATAAGTTGAGATAAGTTCATATAAGCTATGTTAAGTTCAACTTATTTAAGCACTCGAATACTTATTTTAAAAAAGTGTTCACATTAGATCAGATCAAAAGATACTAAGAACAAAAAACAACTACACAAATTTCAGATCAGAAAAATTTAGATCACATCAGACCAGATTAGAAAAATTTAGATCAGATTAGATCAGAAAAATTCAAATAAAATCAGATTCAAATCAGATTAATTCAGACGAACTGAACATAACTTAATTACAAAAAGTTGAAAAGAACATACCCTAATTAAGGTGAACTAAACTGAAATGAAATGAATTGTTTGAGAGAAGGGAATTTAAGTTAGAATAGAACTCAACTGAACTAAACTAAAGGAACTCGATCCTACTTTTACTTTTCGACTCTCCTTCTAAATAAATCTAAAATAATTTACCTTGGTTCGGGAGTGGTGCTTTTGGCACTCGTGTCCCCATCACTAATAAACAATAAAGATGGTCATGGTTCATGTAAGAATGAGAGTGTCAAAATGATTTGGAGACTACCAAAATCAATTCTCCTCATTTGCCTATGACTTGACTCTTGTTTTTTTTATCACAGTGAAAAAAGAACTAGGACAATCTTTTCTCAAGACTGTAACCTAATCTTGTTGGAAATAGTGGAATGCTTAGGTAGTTGCTAGTGTGAGTCTTTTTCTTTATCCCACGATAATAAAACACCAATGTTGATTCTTGTTTATAAAGGAGAGTGAGACTTGTAATGTTTCAGGCTTAGTGTGAGGAGTGATATTGGGTATCCCCGCACGCCGCCGCCGTCCGACCCGATTCGTGTTCGTTACACGTGGGCAGTGTGGCTTTCTTTAGAATTTCTTTCTTTATTACTTGTAACTATTATTCAGGCTCGAGCGTTGTCCCGGGTCATACATTTTAATTTTACTTTTGTAAATATATTTATTTTACCTATTAATTTATTTCAACTATTAATTTATTTGTTGCGAAACTTCATAAAATATGTAAAAATTGTACTGTAGTATTCTGAAGGAAGTTTCAAACTTAATGCTTATAAAAAATATTCTATGTTGGTTGTTGTTATTAATATAATTGAATGTTGCACTATTTTTAAATTTTTCAATCCACAAGATCAAAGCTAAAAAATGATGTATTTATTTGGTAGTGAATCAAGGCAAATGACTGAGCCAAAATTAAAATATAATGCAATTAAGTTTGAAATATATGTTATACATTCTCTTTTTTATACTCATATTTAAAAAAAAAAATTGCAATATACATGCACTATTACCCAATTTAGAATAATGTTGTCTCAACGTAAATTTACTTTAATTTATTATCCCTATAAACATAATAAAATAATATGATGTATCTCCCCCTTGGATTTTGTAATTGCATGTGATTATGTTTATTTTTCTCTCCTACATATTTTTATTTGAATGCATATATTATCGCGCATCTATTCAACGATGCGTTAATAAGTAAAATGAATGATGTATTCAATAGTATATTTTGACCATGAAAATTATACATTATAAATGAAAAAAGATTTCTAACTATTAATATTATTATTATTATTATTATTATTATTATTATTATTATTATTATTATAGAAGTGTATATATTCATTAGAATCTTAAATAGAAAAAATGAGTTAAATGGTTAAAATAAAAATAAGGAGACGAAAAGATATAGGAGAAAAAAATAGTAGAAGATGATAAATATTTTAAAGACATTGAAAAGTTATATTATAAGATTATTGTAAATATGATTACATGAAGACATGTGACACCTTGACACTTGTCATGATTCTACCTCAAATGGAGTCCATGTGGCGTGCCTACGTTGTTTGGCACGCTTTTTAATAATATTTGTAGATTAAGTTTTGCACGTTACTCTTTCTTGCCCGTTGGTCTACCTCCTACACTCTATATATTTGTTCCTCCTCGATCAATTTGGAACACATAGAAAATAATTCTCCCTCAAACACTTCTCTTCTCTTCTCTCTTCTGATCTGAACAACATTACAGTTCCAACTTCCTTTCTCGAGTGCAAGAAGTGACGTATTAATTTTGGGAGGCAAACACTGCATAGCCGGTTGTACATAGTCGGGGCGAATTTCGCTTCTAACACAGTGGTCTATATATACCACGACGCGCAACAAATTCTCCATCCTCTAATATTTGCCTTTCTAGTCTGAATTTACAATACATTTTCCTACAAGTCTATCAAAGCTCTGAAAAAAAGAAAAAATTAGCATCCAGAAATGGACCAATATATTGATGAATTGGAATTTGGGATATAATGGCCTAGAGAGGCCAAGTAATCAACACACCGGTTAGTTTCACGGTAAATATGATGGCAATCATAGTGGTCAAAAGAACTAAGTAACATATTGATATCCTCCATTAAGAGCTAGATAGATCGAGGAGAATTTTTTCCCCAATATTGCTAAAAGTTTCCAAAATTRCCATTTTGATTTGGTTTAAAAGTTATTTCCCTACATACCGTCCACGTAGGATCYGACTTAAATTATTTTTGTTTATTTTTTTACRCAATAAATCGCTATCACCAATAGCGATTAACCTAAATTGCTATTGGTGATAGCAAATTATAAGATYGATCGCTATTCCCAATAGCGACTTCTTAGTCATAGAAATACAGTACGCTACCTTGTTATTCGCAATTGGAAAATAAGTGAACAAAACATAGCTCCACAATTATTCATTCACTCCACAACGCTACCCTGCTGTCTCAAATCAAGTCTGTCGCCGATCATCATCGCCGACCTTAATCCACTACGAATAGCGAGTTACAATTTGTGCAAAAACATGTATTTCATTTTCATACTTCGTCAAATTTCAATTGCTACGTCGATCATTTTGTTGGGCGGCGACTTGTTGGGGCGGTAACCTTGTTGGGGGTGGCGGTTACACAAGTAATTTGACAATGATGAACGACGTCGACGATGATGGTAAGCGAAGAAGGAATTGTAAAATCGTGAATTTTAGGGTTTTGAATTTGGGGGTGAATCGTGAATTGTAGGGTTTAAGAGAAYAGGAGTGAAATTGTGTTAAGGTTGAAGTGAGGGGTGTTGTTGAGATTGAGACTCRATTTTTTCCTGCCATGGAAGCTTGGAAGGAGGAGGAAGAATAGGAGTGCGTAGTTATATGGTATACTTCGCTATTGGTGTTAGCGATGCACATGGTAAATCGTTATTACTGATAACGATTTACCAATATTTTTTTATTAAACACTCAAATTCACTATTCCCTTAACTCACTAAGTTGGCAAGGCAAAACCCAGAAATTAAATTAGAATTTTTTAATACTTCATCCGTTTCAATTTACTAGCAACTTTTGCCATTTAAGGAAATATCATATTACTAGCAACTTTCATTTACTTTCCACTTTTAGTTAAAAATTTTGAATGAAATGACCAATTTACCCTTACTATAAAAGTTAATGGCAACATCTCCTTTACCTCTTTCTCTCTTAATAGTAAGGGCAATATTGTCCTTTGCACTTCATATACACAATTTGTAAATTTCGTCTAGGAGTCCGAACCCACTTGAAAGTTGCCACTAAATTAAAAGGGAGGAAGTATAAACCTTAGAAATGAAACTATTCACCAATCATGCAATGGTGTTTAGGCAATAAAACGTGTAATAAGTATAAGTCTTCCACTAAACATGATTAACAAGGTGATTAAGCAAAGATTAACAAGTAACTAACAATATCAACTACTAGCAAGAAAGAGCAACAAGTAAACAAAGTAGGAAAGAGAAAAGATAAGGAAGAATAACAAAATCACGTGAATTAATGCTTGAAAGTTGAAAATCAAAGTGTTGATTACAATAATCTCTCAGTAATCTTTTTATCTAAACTAGGGTTTCTTGCTGAATAGGGTAAGTGTACATCAAATTAGAACAAGGGTCTTATATATATATATATATATATAATAAGCACGAAATGGGCCCAATATAGTAAAGAAAATCGAAGCGCACGAGTTCGGGAGCGAGCGTTGCAAAAAGAGAACAATCGCTCCAACCTTCGAAATAGGGAGGAAAACCCAGGTGGTCGCTCCATGAGTAGAGAGCGGTCGCTCCTTGATGATCTGAGGAGCTATCGCACTTAACTCTCTGGATTGGTCCCCTGCAGAGAGCGGTCACTCCTCTGCTCTATGCGACGCTCCAGGCTCTAGTTTGCTTGATTTCTTAACTTTGAGCTCCCAAATGCTCTCCATCCTTGAGTTCTTCGGCTCATATGCTCCCAATGCCTCCTAGAACTCCTCATAATGTGTCCATTACCTACAAAACACTCGACCAGATGTCAAAATAGGTGCAAAGACATCAAAATTGCATCAAACAACTCATAAAAGCTCAAACACCTAAAGATAATATAAAGGAGCACAAAATGGGACAAATATGCACAATTAGGCTCAAAATAGGTTAGAATCGAGGGTTAAATGAGTCAACTAAGTGGCCTTAGGGGCCAATTATCAAGCCCTTAGGGCTAGATATAACATACAATAATTCTTTATTTTATTAATGTCAAATACATTAAGGCATAATTTTCAAATAATTTATTATGTTCTTTCATTTCAAAACATGCATAGAATTTTTAATTTAAGTGATCTCGTCAAAATAATAATAATAATAATAATAAATTTAAGTTTTGATTGTCAATAGAGAAAATTATAACACTTAATGCAAAAGAAATTTGAATATCATTATGTCTTTTCATAAGGGACACCATCTTCCCTTTTTGTTATACTCCGTATAAAATAGATATTTTCAATCACCTAATCAATTTAAACTACCATTACATGAATAGCTAATAAAGGGTGATGACAAAGGGACACATGTCATTTTCCCCACAAACTATCGACATAAACTAAAATTACGATTAACTAATCAATATTCTCTCAATCGCTAAATATTTTTCCTATTTCGATTTTGGGTGGTCCTAAATGTTATTTCCATTTTCATTTTAAGAATCATTAAATGACTACTTTTTTTTACTGGAAGAAAAAGGATTTCATTAATATGAAATAGTCAAAAGACAATTACGTACAATCAATAGAAGAAAAATAAAATCAACAAAACTATCAAACACCTCAGAACTAGTTACATCGTAGTTTCGATTTAAAATCTTCATTAGAAGCAATACAATCTATGAGTTCGCTCTGATTCGCTATAACGTCCGCTGATGTGTAATTGTTTGGATGATTATACCTTTGTGATTTTCTGAATTCTTTCCAAGGTTGTGAAACCCTAAATCTCCATTATCCAACCAAAGAAAAATATTTAGAAACTTTAAATAATAATCTAATCTTCCATAAGGGAAGACAACAAAAATAAATTCCAAACTGTCACAAAAGAGATAATAATAAACCCGAAAATAGGGGTACTTTTACTTGTCTTATTTTTTTTCACTTTCCTTAGATTTTTTTTTGTGCTAAGAGAGCCATAAAGGGCGAGGGATGAGAATCGGTCCCAGGATCTGCTGGAAACAGGAGGGAATAAACTTTAACCACTTGAACTATGTCTCACTCTCACTTTATTAAGAAAATTGTAGAGGTGATCATGGGCTGGGCCGAGCTTGACATGTGAAATTATGCCCTTTAATTGGGTTGTGCCGCACAGGGCTTGGAATCGGGCCTAAAATTGTTGCCCAAAGCCCAAAAAAATGAAACAGGATTGGCGAGCTTTTTCGGGCTGGGCCTAAAAAATTAACTAAAATACGCAAAAAAGTGAAGACCAAATCCCGCCAAAGTTTCGGAAACGTTGGGTCGGGTCGAACGGCACCCCCCCCCCCTTTTTTTTTCCCTGGGCCGAAAATTCATGTCCTTAAGCCCGCTAAATTTTCAGGCTAGGTCGGGCCTAGCCTGCGGATCGGACTTGTTTGATCACCTTTAGAAAATTGCGTGTAATAAAGAAAACAACTTTCTCTCTACTTTTTACCTGCAAATGTTATTTTCTTTTTTTCCATGTATTTTAAATACTCAACTTTCATTATCTTAATTCCATGAAAATCACCAAATAAGAAAATTATTTGGAGACGGAAGGAGTATATATTAAACAATATAAATTAAATTAATACTATAGGTATTGGTTGAAATCTATACTCCTACTATACATAAAATATAGACGAATTAAAATTACATTCACTATCGAAACAAATATATCTACTTGTATATTCATCCAATTAAATTAACATTTTTTCGTACACATATTACAAAACTTTGAATTTATTGGACTTATATTACTCCGTGTAGTATTAAGAAAACAAATCTGATTATGTTTTTCTAATGTTTTTTCTTATGTTTTTCAAATATTTTATAAGCAATTTGTTTTCAGAACATGTGTCATTATGTCATTGGACATACATTAGAAAAACCTTTAAATTTATTTATTAAATAATTGTTTTTTTTTTAAAAAAAAACACATTTTTTCAAGTTTTTTTTGACAAAAATTTATCATTTTATCATCAAAGTACAGTAAAAGAAGAGATCCAAGTGGAGTATAATGTGCGTATTCTTTATTGACTTTAGCAACCAATAAAAAAGTTTCGAAACGCCTGAAATTCATTTTCTCCCTCTTCTACACTTTTCCGACGAACCGAAAAAGTTCTGCGACAATGATTAGCGTCGAAGAATCGAAAGCGTTGTTTTCGTTGCTGAATTCAGACCAAACTTCGTTCGATGAAGTTATGGCGGATTTCAATTCCAAATTCCCTTCATTTCTCCATTTCAGGATATGCACTGCTCTCGCCACTCTTTTGGAGGTTTGTGTTCTTGCAATTTTGTTTTATTTGAGCTTCMTTTGATTGTGTTTTGGAWGTTTTTAACTAGGGTTTTTGGATTTTGTTGATTTGAGTGTTTTTGGCTTTGTTGTTGAGTTTTTGAACTTGATTAGGGTTTCTGGAGTGTAATTTGATTTGTAGATTGTAGTAGATTCGGTTTGTTTTCTCGGTGATTTGTAACGTGTTATGAGTTAAGTATATTGTTGAAGTTGTGGCTAATGCTTGGATTTGATCTTAGAATTATTGGTGAATTGGATGGGTTTGAATTGTGAAATGTTGATATGTCTTTCATTTTTGATGGAGCTGAAAAAAGTATCACTTTTATATTTGAGGATGTAACTATTCTGAGTTGGTTTGGTGGAGGACAGTTTGAACATTGAAGTTGGGTCTAACCGGCATCAATTCAATATCGAAGCTGGTATCATAGTTTTCAATTGCTGTGTGATGAGAAATATTCTGGAAGATGCAGGATATAGGTTGTTACTTTGAGTCTTTTTCGCTTTCGTTGTCTAAGGAGCCAACTTCTCAAGAGTCATGAGATGATCGGATTGGGAGTAAATGGTATTGAACAGGCATTTGGGTGTTGAGAGTCATCAGTCGTTGAAACTTAAAGTGGCACTTAGCCAATGCTTTTTTTTTTTCAGTTGCTGAGAGATTTAGAGTTCTGAAGGTGGGTTTTGTTTATAGACTTTGAGATTGTGATGTATACTTTGCATGCTATTTCTACATTATGTGAGGAAGTTCACAGTATCTATCAGGCAACAAGTTAATGGGTTAAGTTTTGATTGTCCGACRTGAATGGAGCTAATAGTATTCTTGCTACCCTTAATGACTTATAGTTTACAATTTTTTGATTGATGTATGTTGCATTGAAGAGTTTGGTGGTTCGTCCAAATATTTAAGCTTGCAATTTCTAATTTTTAGCATTAATCTCTGGAGTGGAAGTGGAACTCTTTATCAGAATGAGGGGGGTCCTTTTTTTTTTTTTTAAAAAAAAAAACCTTAAATTGTGAATTTATTCTTCACAATAATTGTAAATTTTACAATTCTAGCGAATAAAGTAAAAAAAATGAGATCATTATGTGACTTATGCGAATGGGTGAATTTATTCTTTTTCTGAGTTATGTTTACTTTTATGGTCTGCTAATTTCTAAACCTTCCCTGCAGTCATCCATTTAAGGTATCTTTTTTTGTAGTTGATGGTTTTTTCTAGTGTCCGTCTAAATTTCAATTGGACTTACGAAAGTCAAGGTTTTGTTATTGTAGGACAAACCCATGCTTCTTGCAAATCAACGTCTACATGCAATTTGTATAATCCACCAGGCGTATTCATCTCAGCAACCTTCAGATAATCCATTCATTTCCCTATTAGTCAATGTAAGTATAAACAATCTTCTTCAGTTATGTGATTTTGAGTAGTAACTGCAATCTGATTGTTTTCATGTAATGATTACACTTTAAAGACTTACATGTGCTGTATTAACCTGTGGATCCAATCATCCAAAGCTACAATCTCGTTGATCTCTAGTGATAACRGCACTTTTAACTCCATGTCAGTTTGGTTGATTGTTTTTATTGATCAGTGCAGTGGCATACTCAAAACCAGAGATATCTGGGCTTACTTCCCTTGGTCTTGGCATAATAAATGGAAATTTTGTKGCATTTTCTGTCCATATATCAGTGTTGATGCACTGCATTTAATCTAGAGTATAGAATATAATGTAAATTCTCAACTTTTAAGGAATGTCATTCGCCCTTTGGAGCCATTTTTGTTCATTCAGTTGAGAGATCGTGCATTTGGTTTAARTTGTTTAGCTTCAGAAATTGGTCTTTTAGTATTTTTTTGGTTGGCTTTGCTTGTGCATCTGTACACTGTCATTGTTACATGAATAATTGAAGGAAAGGATCCTGAACTCTTTAACTCATGTGGCTCATACCTATGACCTGCAAGCCTATCTTGCTCTGCTTCTGTTTGGTTTTGAATTAAGGATTATGTATCTGGGRCTTTTAAGTAAACTCACTTCTGAGAAGTTCTTGCAGACTGCTTTAACTGTCTTTGCTCTGCACTGTTTTGGTTGTCTTTGGGGCTGAGGTTGTAGTATTGTTTATAGTGGAACCGGGGCTTTGTTATGCTGTGTAATATGAGTATATGACTACATATCTTAATGTGGCTGGTAGCTGAGCTTCTCGGTTTGAGGAAGGGGTGATAGGAATGCACCTTAAGTCCCTGAGATTTCACGCTATTTCCATTGTCTTTCTGTGAGAAGTGTTTTCTAGGATAATTTCTAAAGGCAGTTTTTGTCTAGCATGGCGTTGCAATTACCTTCTTCAATCTACGTTGACTTTGTGTTACAGAAATATTACATTTCACAGAGACATTACATTTGTTATTTTTTGAATGTCTCAGGCTGCATCTGATGAAGAAGGTGCCAAGTACGAGAGGGCTTTTACTCTCCAGTTGCTGAGTTCAGCCGGCAATGGGAGTAACAAGGAGGTTACCATATATCATTGAATTTGCTCCTGTTGTTTTAATATTTTTAGATTATGTTACTATAAATACTATTGGTTTGGGTATGATTTGTGCTAGATAGGTAAAATGGGCCAAGGGCATTGATTCTGTACATCGTTTTTGATTTGGTTCATTGGTGCAGGTTCTTAAACAGTCTGCTTCAGATTACATCAAAGGGTTCGATTCTTCTTCAATTGTAAGTTTGAACAGCTATATAACTGCTATACCCTTCTAGAAGATCTTTCATTAGTTTATAGCATAGATTCAAGTGCATGTGAAGTGGTAGAGATGGYATTTCTTTTAGATATTGATGAGATTGTTTATTTGCCTCTTTTCACCTTCAGGCTTTCCCAACTCGTGAACAGCTGCAAGAACAGTTTTGTAGTAAAGTCAGTTCAGAACCTTATAATTTCTTGTTTAAGAATGCTTCGGTAAAAAATGTCATTCCAGATCCGGATGTGCCACCTCAGTGTGATGCAACTTCAGAAGAGTATAGCTTCTTGCCTTTGTTAACAGTGTCAATAAATCAATCAAAGTTGGTTGGTAAATAATTTTCTCATCATATTTCATGGATTTTTGTCTTCAGATTTGACCTTCAACCTGGAGCCAAGCCCAAATTAGGATCTGGTAATAGAGATGAAACAATCACCGGGTTATTACAGAACCTATCTCTAGAAGGGTTAGAACCTAAGTGGATCAGACCTCTGCCACCAAGGCTTCCTCTTCAAGATGGGGAGGTTAGACCCTCAAACAGTTGGTTTATCGATTTTGTGGCAGTATTATTTATATTTTGTTGGACTTAACCTGTTTAAGCCCTCTACAGCTGGTTTGGCTCAACCCTGACAATAACCATGAGCTTTTATGGGATTATGGCATGTGCGCGGATACTAGTAGAGGAGCAGCTGTGAGAGATTTAATTGCAAAGGCTTTGAAAGGTCCACTTGCTCCTGCACAACAAGAGGTGCTTGACTATATTACTGAACTGTGATGGTGATAAAACATTGTACAATCTTAGTTTAGCCTTTTGTACTATTTAATTGGACTATTTGCAAAATATTTGCCTTGTCATATAGATCCAAAAATTATTCTCAAATGTAATTTATGTTTCTTATCAATATTGTATTGAACTAAAACTCATCTCGTATTTAAGGAAATGTAGCTCAATTTTTGGTTGACTATTACGTGATGTTATGTATTTACATTCTTTACCCAAAGGCGTTTCTACAACTCTTGTTTCTAGTCATTGTACTTTTTATAGTATCAAGGGTTACCTACAGAAGATTAAGTTACTGCAATTTTCTTTTATTAGTTTTTCAATTTGTTTTTGATGCTTCATTTGAACTTCTTAGCAAATATAGCAATTTTTGGATGTTTGGTTTATTTTATATGTAGTTGAAAATTATATTTTTTATCCTTTCTCATTTTCTCCTTTTCCTTCTCTTAGCAAGTATTATTGGAGTTGGCAAATGACCCTAAGCTGGTCTATCACTGTGGATTGACCCCAACAAAGCTTCCGGTAATTAAATTTTGTAAGATGCCTTGGTATTTTTATGTGCATTTTATATGAAGTTGATATTAATAGGAGCCTTTATRTTTCTTTTCAGGAATTGGTGGAAAATAATCCTCTTATTGCAGTTGAAGTTCTTATCAAGCTGATGAACTCTCCAGAAATTTCTGAGTTTGTGTTCTTGCTCTTGCTAACGTTCTTTCCTCTGTATTTAATTACTCGGTGTATCTGATTCTGTACAATTGTTCCTACCACAATATGCCCCTCTTAGGAATTTTT
This sequence comes from Bassia scoparia, assembly GCA_008642245.1. Taxonomy (NCBI): domain Eukaryota; kingdom Viridiplantae; phylum Streptophyta; class Magnoliopsida; order Caryophyllales; family Amaranthaceae; genus Bassia; species Bassia scoparia. Next base: position 145,883 of record SNQN01000018.1, on the reverse strand, counting down.
TCATTTCTTGGTGGAATGCAGCTATTTCACAGTCCTTGTGAATATGGATATGAGTCTGCACTCTATGGAAGTTGTAAACAGGCTTACAACCGCGGTTGACCTTCCTACAGAATTTGTGCATATGTACATAACAAACTGCATATCCTCTTGTGAAAACATCAAGGTTAGTTTTTTTCTCTTGTTATATCTGGTGCTTGACTCAGTTTTACCCTGTTTTCCAGAGTGATTTTTCTCTAAGTCTGTGTAAGCTCTTCTATAAATTATGTATGACTGAGCACCTGGAAATTTAATTCTGGACAGCTATTCTCTAACTCACCTGCCTTTTAACCTTATATGTACTGATTTTGTGAGAGACCCAAACTTTAATATAGCCCAATCTAGCCTTATTTGACCTCATTTGTACTTGAACTTAGTATKTACTTGAATTAATTTTTTCCTTCAAAAGGCCTGAAATTATGTTGAAAGAACAAACCCATGGTGATTGAAGGCAAATAGTTATTCAAATTTTATCTTTTATTAATGTTCAAAATTTATAAAAGCTACGGCTACATGGGGAATAGGCACACAAATTACGGAGGTTGAGTGAATAGGAGAGATACAGAGAGCAAAAGATTTTACTCTGTATTTTCATAAAAAAAAAAATGGAACCCGGGAGAAAATCGTTCCTTTTTGTTTGTCTTGTTTGGGATAGGGGAGAAAAGTTAAAAAATTGAATCTTTAATTAATAGAAGTTGTTAATTTAATAAGATTCATACTTGAAAAAGAGAGTATTGGATTTTTTCATTAGTAGAATAATGAGAAAAGGTAATAATTAGGAAGCACGGACACTCCGCCAAMGTAGCACGTCCRGTGTCGGACACGTGTCGGAAACGGACATTCCTCAGACACGCGTAAATCCGTGTCCGATACATAAAAAGACGTATTCAATTTTTTATTATATTTTTGGACACGCGGATACTGATAAGAAACGTGATGGACACATTTTTCAGAAGAAGATTTGGCTTCTCCTACTCTAATCTAAAACCCTAACATTTATTATATCATTTTCCCCCCCCCAAAACCCACTAAATTAACTCAAACCAAGAGAATGCATCTTCTCTCTCCTCATTTAGGTCGCTCCCAAAACTCCTCTTTTCTCTCGTCATTTACTCACACTTGCCAATTCGCCTATCGTTGATTTACTTCAATTATTTGTTTGGTTTTTAGATTTATTTGATTTTGTTTCACTTAAATTTAAACACTTTTATCGCGTACATATAACTTATTTCAATTTGTATATGAGAGTGATATTGTTAAAGTGTTGGTTCATCTATATTAAATGGAAGCTTGTAAAATTATCTTCATTTTGATATGTTTATTATATTACTATTCCCGTGTCCACATGTCCGCTATGGCGCTATTTTTAAGTTGACGTTTTCTCGTACCCGTGTCGTGTCCGTGTCCGTACCCGTATCCATTTTGATGCAACCTAGGGTAATAAATGTATATGAATAGTAATTTTGAGAAGTAATCTACATAGTGGTTAAACTTTTATTTAATATGGTGGAAGAAAAGTTATAAGTATGGTTCGATTTACCATGGAAAAGGGGAATAAAATTGGAATTTTTACTTCTCCGTAACAAAAAAAAAAAAACGCAACAATTTCCATTTTAGGAAATTTCACAATAAACGCAACAAACTTTTAGTTCCATATTTTGTACTCCCTCCGTTTTTTTTAGATGTTCCACTTTCCTCTTTGGGCCGTTTTTAAATAGATGTTCCAAACCAATCTAAAAATAACCTTTTTACTTTTTACCTACTTTATTTACTTTAACATTAATGAATTACTCATTTCTAAAGTCAACTTTCATTATTTTACCCAATCTATTCACCCAAAAATTACTATTTCCCATAAAATTTCATTCACCCATTTACTTTTACCTAACTTATTCAACTTTTTACCCAACTTACTCAACTATTTTATTCAACTCAATCAACTCTTAAAAACCGTTCCAAAATGGTATGGAACATCTAAAAAAAACGGAGGGAGTATGTTTTAGGCTATGAAATGTCTATTTTACCCTTACTAAAATATTTAAAACATAATTAAATTACCCTTATCAAAATTATAATTCTACAATCTAAATTAATTAACTTCTAAACCTAAACTAATCACCACCCCCACCACCTAACTGTGGCAGTAGCACCGCCCCATCGCTGCTACTAGCCACCTCCTTAACAACCCTAATCGAACTACCTCGAACCGTCGTGAGCCACCCCCACAACCCACCACTGCTACTAGCCACCAACAACCACCGCCACAACCCCCAATTGCAACGAACACAAACAACATTTTCTGGTCTTTCTGGGCAATTGCAATGACATCCACCCCCAAATCCAACGAAAATACCAAATTTAATCAATTGCAAGCTTTAATTAGGGTAGGGTAGACAAAATCGAATGGGTGATTCGACGAGAATTAGGGTTCAAGATCGCGAATTAGGGTTCGATTGCTCTTCGTGATTTAAATTGGGGTTTAATTGGGTGATTCGAATAGGTGATTCGACGTTCACAGGTTGGTGGTTCGCAAGTGGTTTGTGCGTGGTGGTTCGCATGGGTGGTTTGTGCGTGGTGGTTCGTATGGGTGGTTCAAATGGGTGGTTTGTACGTGGTGGTTCGCAAGTGGTTTGTGCGTGGTGGTTCGCAAGTGGTTCACATGTAGGTGGTGGTTTGCAAGGTCGAAATTCATGGTGGCTATTGGTGGTTCGTGGTTGGTGCGTGGTGGTGTTGGGTTGTGGTTGGGCCCGGTGGGCGGCGGTGGTGGTAGTTTGTAATTGGGCTGGTGGTTATTAGTTCTTTCATTATCTTAATTACATATGTAAACCAACCCTTTAATCTTACTTTGCAAATTTTCTCTAGGAATCTTTGCTTCAGAAATTGGTCTTTTATTAGTATTTTTTGGTTGGCTTTGCTTGTGCATCTGTACACTGTCATTGTTACATGAATAATTGAAGGAAAGGATCCTGAACTTCTTTAACTCATGTGCTCATACCTATGACCTGCAAGCCTATCTTGCTCTGCTTCTGTTTGGTTTTGAATTAAGATTGATTGTATCTGGGCCTTTTAAGTAAACTCACTTCTGAGAAGTTCTTGCAGACTGCTTTAACTGTCTTGCTCTGCACTGTTTTGGTTGTCTTTGGGGCTGAGGTTGTAGTATTGTTTATAGTGGAACCGGGGCTTTGTTATGCTGTGTAATATGAGTATATGACTACATATCTTAATGTGGCTGGTAGCTGAGCTTCTCGGTTTAGGAAGGGGTGATAGGAATGCACCTTAAGTCCTGAGATTTCACGCTATTTCCATTGTCTTTCTGTGAGAAGTGTTTTTCTAGGATAATTTCTAAAGGCAGTTTTTGTCTAGCTGGCGTTGCAATTACCTTCTTCAATCTACGTTGACTTTGTGTTACAGAAATATTACATTTCACAGAGACATTACATTTGTTATTTTTTGAATGTCTCAGGCTGCATCTGATGAAGAAGGTGCCAAGTACGAGAGGGCTTTTACTCTCCAGTTGCTGAGTTCAGCCGGCAATGGGAGTAACAAGGAGGTTACCATATATCATTGAATTTGTCCCTGTTGTTTTAATATTTTTAGATTATGTTACTATAATACTATTGGTTTGGGTATGATTTGTGCTAGATAGGTAAAATGGGCAAGGGCATTGATTCTGTACATCGTTTTGATTTGTTCATTGGTGCAGGTTCTTAAACAGCTGCTCTAGATTACATCAAAGGGTTCGATTCTTCTTCAATTGTAAGTTTGAACAGCTATATAACTGCTATACCCTTCTAGAAGATCTTTCATTAGTTTATAGCATAGATTCAAGTGCATGTGAAGTGGTAGAGATGGAATTTCTTTTAGATATTGATGAGATTGTTATTTGCCTCTTTTCACCTTCAGCGTTTCCCAACCTCGTGAACAGCTGCAAGAAAGTTTTGTTAGTAAAGTCAGTTCAGAACCTAATAATTTCTTGTTTAAGAATGCTTCGGTAAAAAATGTCATTCCAGATCCGGATGTGCCACCTCAGTGTGATGCAACTTCAGAAGTATAGCTTCTTGCCTTTGTTAACAGTGTCAATAAATCAATCAAAGTTGGTTGGTAAAAATTTTCTCATCATATTTCATGGATTTTTGTCTTCAGATTTGACTTCAACCTGGAGCCAAGCCAATTAGGATCTGGTAATAGAGATGAAAACATCACCGGGTTATTACAGAACCTATCTCTAGAGGGTTAGAACCTAAGTGGATCAGACCTCTGCCACCAAGGCTTCCTCTTCAAGATGGGGAGGTTAGACCCTCAAACAGTTGGTTTATCGATTTTGTGGCAGTATTATTTATATTTTGTTGGACTTAACCTGTTTAAGCCCTCTACAGCTGGTTTGGCTCACCCTGACAATACCATGAGCTTTTATGGATTATGGCATGTGCGCGGATACTAGTAGAGGAGCAGCTGTGAGAGATTTAATTGCAAAGGCTTTGAAAGGTCCACTTGCTCCTGCCCAACAAGAGGTGCTTGACTATATTATGAACTGTGATGGTGATAAAACATTGTACAATTTAGTTTAGCCTTTTGTACTATTTAATTGGACTATTTGCAAAATATTGCCTTGTCATATAGATCCAAAAATTATTCTCAAATGTAATTTATGTTTCTTATCAATATTGTATTGAACTAAAACTCATCTCGTATTTAAGGAATGTAGCTCAATTTTTGGTTGACTATTACGTGATGTTATGTATTTACATTCTTACCCAAAGGCGTTCTACAACTCTTGTTCTAGTCATTGTACTTTTATAGTATCAAGGTTACCTACAGAAGATTAAGTTACTGCAATTTTCTTTTATTAGTTTTTCAATTTTTTTTTGATGCTTCATTTGAACTTCTTAGCAAATATAGCAATTTTGGATGTTTGGTTTATTTTATATGTAGTTGAAATTATATTTTTTATCCTTTCTCATTTTCTCCTTCCTTTCCTTCTCTTAGCAAGTATTATTGGAGTTGGCAAATGACCCTAAGCTGGTCTATCACTGTGGATTGACCCCAACAAAGCTTCCGGTAATTAAATTTGTAAGATGCTTGGTATTTTATGTGCATTTTATATGAAGTTGATATTAATAGGAGCCTTTATTTTCTTTTCAGGAATTGGTGGAAATAATCCTCTTATTGCAGTTGAAGTTCTTATCAAGCTGATGAACTCTCCAGAAATTTCTGAGTTGTGTTCTGCTCTTGCTAACGTTCTTTCTCTGTATTTAATTACTCGGTGTATCTGATTCTGTACAATTGTTCCTACCACAATATGCCCCTCTTAGGAATTTTTTCATTTCTTGGTGGAATGCAGCTATTTCACAGTCCTTGTGAATATGGATATGAGTCTGCACTCTATGGAAGTTGTAAACAGGCTTAAACCGCGGTTGACCTTCCTACAGAATTTGTGCATATGTACATAACAAACTGCATATCCTCTTGTGAAAACATCAAGGTTAGTTTTTTTCTCTTGTTATATCTGGTGCTTGACTCAGTTTTACCCTGTTTTCCAGAGTGATTTCTCTAAGTCTGTGTAAGCTCTTCTATAAATTATGTATGATGAGCACCTGGAAATTTATATCTGGACAGCTATCTCTAACTCACCTGCCTTTTAACCTTATATGTACTGATTTTGTGAGAGACCCAAACTTTAATTAGCCCAATCTAGCCTTATTTGACCTCATTGTGTACTTGAACTTAGTATATACTTGAATTATTTTTCCTTCAAAAGGCCTGAAATTATGTTGAAGAACAAACCCATGGTGATTGAAGGCAATAGTTATTCAAATTTTTTATCTTATTTAATGTTCAAAATTTATAAAAGCTACGGCTACATGGGGAATAGGCACACAAATTACGGAGGTTGAGTGAATAGGAGAGATACAGAGAGCAAAAGATTTTACTCTGTATTTTCATAAAAAAAAAAATGGAACCCGGGAGAAAATCGTTCCTTTTGTTTTTGTTTTTGGGATAGGGGAGAAAGAGTTAAAAAATTGAATCTTTAATTAATAGAAGTTGTTAATTTAATAAGATTCATACTTGAAAAGAGAGTATTGGATTTTTCATTAGTAGATAATGAGAAAAGGTAATAATTAGGAAGCACGGACACTCCGCCAAGGTAGCACGTCCCGTGTCGGACACGTGTCGGAAACGGACATTCCTCAGACACGCGTAAATCCGTGTCCGATACATAAAAAGACGTATTCAATTTATTATATTTTTTGGACACGCGGATACTGATAAGAAAACGTGATGGACACATTTTTCAGAAGAAGATTTGGCTTCTCCTACTCTAATCTAAAACCCTAACATTATTATATCATTCCCCCCCAAAACCCACTAAATTAACTCAAACCAAGAGAATGCATCTTCTCTTCCTCATTTAGGTCGCTCCCAAAACTCCTCTTTCTCTCGTCATTTACTCACACTTGCCAATTCGCCTATCGTTGATTATCTTCATTATTTGTTTGGTTTTTAGATTTATTGATTTTGTTCACTTAAATTTAAACACTTTTATCGCGTACATATAACTATTTCAATTTGTATATGAAGATGATATTGTTAAAGTGTTGGTTCATCTATATTAAATGGAAGCTTGTAAAATTATCTTCATTTTGATATGTTTATTATATTACTATTCCCGTGTCCACATTGTCGCGCTATGGCGCTATTTTAAGTTGACGTTTTCTCGTACCCGTGTCGTGTCCGTGTCCGTACCCGTATCCATTTTGATGCAACCTAGGGTAATAAATGTATATTGAAGAGTTAATTTTGAGAAGTAATCTACATAGTGGTTACTTTTATTTAATATGGTGGAAGAAAAGTTATAAGTATGGTTCGATTTACCATGGAAAAGGGGATATAAAATTGGAATTTTTAAACTTCCTCCGTAACAAAAAAAAAAAAAAACGCAACAATTTCCATTTTAGGAATTTCACAATAAACGCAACAAACTTTTAGTTCCATATTTGGTACTCCCTCCGTTTTTTTTTAGATGTTCCACTTTCCTCTTTGGGCCGTTTTTAAATAGATGTTCCAAACCAATCTAAAAATAACCTTTTTACTTTTACCTACTTTATTTACTTTAACATTAATGAATTACTCATTTCTAAAGTCAACTTTCATTATTTTACCCAATCTATTCACCCAAAATTACTATTTCCCATAAAATTTCATTCACCCATTTACTCTTTTACTAACTTATTCAACTTTTACCCAACTTACTCAACTATTTTATTCAACTCAATCAACTCTTAAAAACCGTTCCAAATGGTATGGAACATCTAAAAAAAACGGAGGGAGTATGTTTTAGGCTATGAAATGTCTATTTTACCTTACTAAAATATTTAAAACATAATTAAATTACCCTTATAAAAATTATAATCTACAATCTAAATTAATTAACTTCTAAACCTAAACTAATCACCACCCCCACCACCTAACTGTGGCAGTAGCACCGCCCATCGGCTTACTAGCCACTCCTTAACAACCCTAATCGAACTACCTCGAACCGTCGTGAGCCACCCCCACAACCCACCACTGCTATAGCACCAACACCACGCGCCACAACCCCCAATTGCAACGAACACAAACACATTTCTTGGTCTTTCTGGGCAATTGCAATGACATCCACCCCAAATCCAACGAAAATACCAAATTTAATCAATTGCAAGCTTTATTTAGGGTAGGGTAGACAAATCGAATGGGTGATTCGACGAGAATTAGGGTTCAAGATCGCGAATTAGGGTTCGATTGCTCTTCGTGATTTAAATTGGGGTTTAATTGGGTGATTCGAATAGGTGATTCGACGTTCACAGGTTGGTGGTTCGCAAGTGGTTTGTGCGTGGTGGTTCGCATGGGTGTTTGGTGCGTGGTGGTTCGTAGGGTGGTTCAAATGGGTGTTTTACGTGTGGTTCGCAAGTGGTTTGTGCGTGGTGGTCGCAAGTGGTTCACATGTAGGTGGTGGTTTGCAAGGTCGAAATTCATGGTGGCTATTGGTGGTTCGTGGTTGGTGCGTGGTGGTGTTGGGTTGTGGTGGGCCGGTGGGCGGCGGTGGTGGTAGTTTGTAATTGGGCTGGTGGTTATTAGTTCTTTCATTATCTTAATTACATATGTAAACCAACCCTTTAATCTTACTTTGCAATTTTCTCTAGGAATCCGTGCAAGGACTTTGTTGCGTTTTTTGTTACGGAGGAAGTAGAAATATTAATAAACAAGACAAACATTTAGAAATTTCATTTCGGGAAACAGTACAAAACAAAGGTAGAATTACTGTAATATGGAGATGAATAAGTAAGAAAAAGCTTTCCCATTTGTTGTTTCCATTCAAATTCAAGGAAGGATTAAGAAAAAC
>SNQN01000018.1:94477-111844 GCA_008642245.1 Bassia scoparia | reverse complement strand
GGGCGGCTGAGCTACCTGTGCATGGTTAAAGCTAAGAGATGACGTACGTAGCGTCCTTGATTACAAAGCTAAAAGATGGCAACCCCATCTTCTTCAAAGAGCTGAAAATGACTTATGAGTGAATTGGATTGGTGCATGCATTGATTTTTCTTTTCATGAGTTGGTGGAAAATAATCATTATTTTAGCTTGTTGGTGATCTATATCAAAGACATGTGTCAAATGGGCCTGCACCACGTCCGTCACGGAGAGTGCAAGTCCACATCACAAGTCCAGTGAGGTTTCACCTCAAAATCATATGACAATGAGGGGAGTAGGCCCTTAGCCTTATAATGTGTTGTCAACTCTAGAACTTTATCAATGTGAGATTTATTACCACAACACTCCTTAATTTCAATGCGGAACAATACAATCACTTACATATGGACTGTTCACGGGCTCAACATATTGATACATGTACATTAGATTTTAGAATTGAATGTACTGTGCTACTGTATTATAATGAGAAGTCAAGTGTACATGAGAGTGATTCACACGTTTTAAATCTTCTTATACTGATAGATTAGATGCATAATTCACCTTCGATTCTTGTGGTTAAGGGTACAAATATTCATATTTTAATCCACGTTGTAAATATCTACTCTTGATCAATCTATTTTAAACTATTCTAGAAAATCAGTCTGATAATTTCGATTTGGTAAATTAAAAAAAAAAAAAAAAAAAAAATTAACCTAACATCCATGTCACTTATGATGGAATAATAACAAATGTGTTACCTTAATTACCTTATGTTTCACCTATTGTACAAGTATAACAATTGATGTGTTAGCCTACTTTATGCCTCGCATTATATGACTATATATTGATGTGTTTGCCTAGCTACCTTATGCAGTTATGCATGCCGCATCACCTAAGATATTACAAGTGATGTGTTAGCCAACCTTATGCATCACCTATTATATGACAATTGTTGCGTTAGCTTGCATAAGTTAGCTAGTCTATCTTATGCGTCGCACATATTACTTGATGGGTTAGCCTTACTTTGTTTCTGTTCTAAAATAATGAGCTATCGCATTCTTTCTTAATTATCATTGAGACGACGCATATGCATGTTTATCTAATAATGTGTCACTTGGGAAGTGACGCTTTTGGTGCTCACCTACTGTGGTCACGACCTATCGTGTCAGGCAAAATTAGATGTAGTAGATCATTTAGAGGATGGAGATGCATGCGATAATAATAGATAGACGGTGTTTTTTTTACAAGTGTCGGTCCAAAATAGACACGATAAGTGTTAATAAGTAATAACCATATTGCAAGTGGGAAAAGGGGAAATGTATATGTATCACAACATTTGGATCATGCAATCCTAAATCCTAATTGTGACTCAAGACTCTAAAGATTAAGTTAACTACACTAGCTAGCCAAACTGTCATTTTTCCTTCCAAAAGAGCAATAATCCCACAATAATGTGTGGTAGAACATATTAATTAACTAGTATTTTTTGCACGCGATGCGTGCGTGCATGTAGAAGAAATAAATAATTATAAATGTGTATGTTTTTCCTTATACCAATAGTTCAAGGTTTTTTTAAAATTTGTTCATTGATTGTTTATATTAATTCTGGCTYATGATGATCAATATGTTTCTCACAAAATTTAAATAATAATACGTTAACATAATTAGAAACAATAATAATATTTAAATAGAAATCAATATCGTAAAATAAAGATTTTACGAAACAATAACAAAAAAATAAACGATAACAAAGATTGATCGAATTATGATGATGAAAATCTTTAGTACGGAGTACACAATATTATAAAGTTAAAATTTCTCAATCAAACTAAAAAAACTACAAAATTTGAAACATAAAAGAGGGATCTAAGAATAAGGTAAACACCCATTYATGATCATGAAAGTTTTTCTAACAATGAACATGAAGTCTTTTTAATGTTGTGAACCTAAGATTAGGAGAAGAATGAGAAGAAGAGTGATTGAGTTAATGGTAGAGTATGAAATGAGAATTTTGGTATTTATACACTCATTAAGTGTAATATATTTGTGGAAAAATATGMATAAATAGATGTATGACAATCAATTGATTTATAAATGAAAAAATTGATAAATTTAGATATCYATTAATTCAATGTATTAAGGGATGTAAGAATTGATTAAGGAATTGATTGTTTGAATCAATCAAGAAGTTAACTAAGAAAAGATTGATCAAATATAGTTCCTTGACCACTATCATGATTAATAAGAATTAAGCTTAATTGATTGAAAAGCTTAATAAATGTGTCCAATATACATTTTTTTATGAAATAACTATGGTTTGTTGTGTAAATAATTCGATCAGCCATAAAAAAAGGTATAAATGGAATTTCAATGGGACATCATTGCTCCTCGTTCACTTATGTAATAGAGATTGTATTGCATTAACCGTTCATGTCTAGCATTCATTGTACTTTTGTTGACATATAAACGAACTAATGAGTTTAATGTTAAATTAGTTGAATATTTCGTTCAGTTACTAATTGATAAGTTTGAAAAAATTAATGCCAAATAAGTTGTTATAGATTGATCTTATGATGAATTAACTGAACTTAATTATTTTTGTTAAAACCACTGATCATAATTTTATTCCTATTTCGATGACTGATTAAATGACTTAAAGTTGTCAATTTAAGATGTTCGATTGAAATTAAATTTGAATTTTAATTCTTAAGGGAAATTCAAAGATATATTGGAACCTCAACTTAGGCGTGACACCATATAGCACTCCCCCTTGGCTTATAAATAGAGATATGTGTTAGGTTATGCATTAAAGTCCTTAATTAATCAAGGGCAATAAGATAGCCAATGAGTACCATTCATCAGGTACGGCATGAGTATTAATGTATATATTCATATGACCATTATGGGCATTATAGTCTGAAAAATCAATGTTTAAATTAACAAATAGTTGTACAATTATCCGGTGCTAATTACTTATATATATAATTAATTCAAATTTAGGAAGCATCTAAATTCTTAATGGATTATTTCAACGTACAAATAACAAATAGATTCCTTTGCATTATTAGTTGTTCCCTGGTTAACCAGCTACTTTAGTTGTATGACTCCATTTTTTATTATAATTATAACAAACACAACTTTAGTATACTGGTGAAGTTGCATCGTTGCTTAACAGGGTCGGATCAGGGGTGCCGTAGGGTACCGTCGTACCCCCATTCCCAAGAACAGAAAACAAAAAATCTCAAAGAAACCTGTTGATAAACAAAACTGTTCTCTTAAGTTCAAATAAGAGAACACCTTTTAAGTAMGACAGGTCTCTTAAAGTGTTATGAAGTGGTCTGTTATGAATATAAGAAATCACACTTTTTAGCAACAGGTCTCTTAGGTTGTTTTACATATAAGAGATCAGATTTTTCAACAACAGGTCTCTTAGGTAGATGTAAAGAGAACCAATTTACAAGTTCAAACTTCTAGTCTCTTATATATTTTATTTTATTATGCACTCTACATTATAAATTTATAACCATATAATTATTAATGTGTTACACTAATTCATACGATATACTTTTCGTATTTAWGGAAAAAAAATTAATTTAATGAATTCATACTACRGTATACAATATCTTAATTAAAAAAATTACATATTTAAGGAAAAAATTAACGACTATAATTTCGTACCCCCATCCTTAATTTTCTAGATCCGCCACTGGTTCTTAAGTTCTTGATTCAACTTTTTAGGGTAGCTTTTGGTTTTTTGGATTTGATCTTATCACTCCAAATAATAGCAGATTAGTAATGTGATTTCTTGCTTAACTTTAGGACTGAAAAAAAATAATATGAAGTGCAACATAACACTGGCTAAAAAGCTAGCTTTCTGATGGATTAAATACTTAGTTAAGCTACTTTGCTTAGCTTGATGCCTTGATGGTATACTTTACTAACTTTTCCGAAGGCATTAACAATATATGTGTTTTTTAATGGTTAAATCCAGGGATCAAGCACGAGTGGTTACAATTTTAGGAGATTCTAGGATCGATTCTAATCTCTGTCTTTGTGTCTCTTAACAACAAAAAGTGTAAACTCGATTATTTTAGAGAATACAACTACAAAATTAGTTTATTACGAAGTATTTGATTCTATATATACCAAGTAACAAAATAATGGACAAAATGAAAGAAAAAAGGGAAATAGTTTTCCTTGTATGGTTTCCCTCATTAGAAGAGTTTATCTACTCATCATTTGGCAAGTGATTTTTCACTATTTGCAAGAGAAAAGTTTTTGTTTTTGGATAATGATTTACACGCCACCAAACTGATCCTAAGATGATCAGTTAGGAATAACTATTGCAAGACAAGTAAGATTAATGTGGTTAAATAGAACAGTATACATACCCTCTATATTATTTTGAATTTTTTTAGTTAGTTCATTGCAGCTTAATTAATTTCATTTCAATTCAATTTAATCCAATAAAAAGGTGACACTCCAACTCAAAATATGGTAGATATCAATTATTGGGCAATTGATTTCAGCACTCCATATTAATTTCTAAACTTCAATTTGACAATTTAACGATCGCCAAATTCAAAGTGGTCGCTAAATTGAAGTGTAACACGGAGTGCGGAAATCACTGCCCCAATTATTGGTCTCAAAATAAAATATGGTAATTTAATATCTAACATCAGAAGAATAAAAATACACGGTATAATAAAAATCTTTCATTTTCCTACCGTTTGATGTCAATTACTCTTTCTGTTCCATAAGACAGGAACATAGATAAAATATTACTTTTTATGATTCGTGAAAGTAAAGTTTTAGAGTGAGAAAATAAGTGAGGTCAAAATGAGATTTTAATAATCGCCCCACATATTATTATGGAAAAGTTACAATGAAAAACGTTGCAATATTTTAGGGATATATATATATATATGGAGTATAGTTTTTGGAGTGAAGTATTCTAGTTTCTATAGAATGATAGTGGTGTAGGACTGTCATGTGTACGTGTAAGCGCTTCTATCAACTATGCATGAATGTGAACAGAACATGGACATGAATACTTTCATGCAGGGATCAGATCAGGTTTTCTTTTCAATAAATCATTCTGACTCAACTTTTATTAATTTCGTGCACATAATAATAATTGAACATATCATGCATGTTTCTGCTTCCAATTCTTAACTTTTATGCAGTGTAACTTGATTGGTATGCATTTGCTTCTCGTAGCTTAATTATCATACTCACTCAGTTGCGTTTTATTGATAACATTTGAATATTTTACTTCTTTCAAATAATATTAGGAGTTGTCATTGAATATTATATTTTACCTCTTTCAAATAATATCAAGAGTTGCCAATGAAATGTAACAGATGAATTACTATTAAATTGAAGGTAATGTAATAATATACCAATAATACAATAAATTAGTTGTTATTCTCTATAAGAAGTAGTATTTCTTTGAGAATTGTAGACTTGCACTATGTAGAATATTATGTAAAGTTCACATATAGAATTTTTGAATTAATTAAACTGTACTCATCGGCCTATTTAATTCATCGTTAAAGTCACCGAATTCTAAATATGTGTACGTACGTATTTATTAATGATAAGTTCTCTTTTATCATTGATAAGTTCTCTTAGCTTATGCGAAGTATTTTTTTAAGAGTTCTAATACGTACATCATTGTGTAAAGTTCACGCTTAACATTTCCATGACAAAATCACGACCGACCTGTTGAACCCGTCCTCGGGTCACCAAAATTTTTAAATATGTATACGTGTCTATCATTTGATGGAATCACAAACGACGCATACTCGACTACATATAACTACATAAGCGGTGATGTTGCAAACCCTCTAGTCTCCAAATCCTATCTTAGGCACCTTAGCATATGTATATATATATATATTGATTCAAGTATCTTAGTTGAAGATTGTTGTCACCAATATATATTGATTCAAGTAAACATTGATGATGAACACATGAATTGAACACACATATCGAATATCCACAAGTTAGTGACCATATACCAATACACTACATACTCCAACTAATTATTGGAATATAATAGTAATGGTGAATTGATGATCTTATATGTTCGCACATTGCATAAAATCACACCCATACTATATATTATATGATTATTATCATAAAATATTTATAACATAAGGTTCTGAGTTTTGATGAGTATGCATGCATGCAAAACTAAACTTACAATCGTGGCAAACAACCGAATAACATCATATCTCAACGCTCGGTGTCATTTTCATGCCATGTGTTAGGCCTTCATTTTGTTTCGCAAGCTATACGGTAGAGAGAGGATTTAGGTTCATTTATTATTAATTTATTATTTACATTTATAACAATCACTCACTCTATGTTGTTTTTAAAAATTCATCGATTAATGAAAGTGAAGGGTAGTTTCAGTGATTAAAATTTCTCTCTCAATTTTAAGAGACTCTGAAATCGAATCTTATTTGTGCGGACCCCGCCTTTGTGGCTCAGCTCTCCTAATACCAAAAAAAATCGTCGATTAATGATGCTGTATATGTAGTCCTATAAGCTTTAAATTGAAAATATTTTCTATAACCAAAGTAATTTCTATATATTTGTAAAAAAAAAAAAAATATACAAACATTTGTATAATAATAACTTTATTTTTATTTTTTACATGTACTCAACTCCACTTAAAATTTTGATTAATTGACTGATCGACTGACTATTATTTTAAGATTCTAACATATAGATTTCATGGTTGTGATTCATTCCTATGAAAAGTCTGTGTTAATTATTTTTCCTACGGACTATATAGAATCGAAATACTTGCGGATTTCAAGACAATATTAATTAATATATTATTATATTATTATATTATCGTTACATTCATAGATTTTCATTTGAGAACTTTTGATATAGGTGTAACGGGTGGCACTCTCAAGTCTCATCACTCTCATAACTTCATGCATGGCTCATCCAAAATAAAAGAGCATGCTAATTATACACGTGTCAACATTCGGATGGGCCACGGCACCCAAAACAGCTCATTATAGCTCAATCATGAACCCAATAATGATGCTAAATTTGGTTAGAATGGGACCCACTAAAAGTTTCTGATTTCTGTTTGTCATTGGTCCAGCTTAAAACCCTTCCAAGGGGCACAAACCACAGGCGGGTCCCACCCTTGTTTGCCTCCGTAATGGGGTGCGCCCCAATAATTTCAACCCCCTATATATATATGCACTTTGTGATACATTCCATTTAATTAGTTGCAACGCAAAACATACATTGAGTACAAAAAAATACTACTAATCCATTAACTCAAACATACAACAAGAGCTACTAGTATCTACAAGATGAGGACTACTACATCCTTCCTTAGGAGCATCTCTTCACGGCTACCTTCTTCTTCGGCCCGGCGATCGGCCGTTGCGCCGTTGCCGGTACAAAGTTCATTCTCGGAAGAGATTACAACAAAGATTGACACACTTAGGTCACCGGACCACGAGTATGCGAGCTCTAGTTGGTTGGTTGGTGTTCTTGATGCTGCAATCGCCACACAAAAGGTAGCACAAGAGTACGTGATCAACAACAACAATAAGGTGTCGTCCAATTTTGATAAGGAAATCATAAGCGCTTATTTAGAAGACAACATTGAGATGCTAGACGCTTGTAACGCTTTAGTCGAGAAGATTGATTTGGTGCACGATTACGCGAATTCGTTACAATCCGCCTCGCGTAACCACGAAATGTTCAAGGAGTCTGCTAAATTAGAGACGCAGTGTGCAACYCTCGACAAATGTAGCCCTAAGTTGTGCAGATTGGTCGGAAGAAAAGACACAATTGTTGTRAGCAACCAAGGRGAACAAGACCTCGAGTTACATGAGGTGCTAAGTGGCTCGAGAGATGTGGCATCGATGAGTTGCCACCTTCTTCAAAGAGCATTGTCGTTCAAATCAAGGCAAGGGGTTATAAAGATGAGGTCCAAGTTGCCAACCACATGGGCTAATTCCTTGAACCAATTGCAAGTGAGCTTGAACGAGGCGGCGGCCGAGAAGAGGAAGAAGTGTGCTCCATGGATGATGAATGAGTTGGAGAAGATGGTCATGAGTGCAAGATTCTTGCAAGAACAATTGAAGGCAACATCACAAAAAGGAAGTGTTGACTTTGATTGTTTAAGGGAGAATTGTAGGGCATTGGAACAAGGAGTGAAACCATTGGAAGAAAGAATTAAGGAGTTATATAGGAATTTGATCTCAATTAGAATGGCTTTGTTAGACATATTGTCTAGAAGCTAAATTTGTAAGAACTTCACATTGAGTTCTTCAAGTAATTATCATGTATAGATTAATTACATTAGTGATGAATTACCAATTGAATATAATTTTATGATATACTTTTGGTGGATATATTATTTCATGGTGTTAAATATAATTTGATCTTCACTTTTATTCAAGCACAATTCACTATTATCATTGTTGTTTAAAAACTTAATTGATAAAAACATATTACATATGTGAGCATTTAATTATAAGTAAACTAGGAAATCAGTCTACATGAATTTGATGGATGAACCGCTAAATTAAATCTTTGAGGTTSTCAAATCGATGATTAAAAATATACTTTGGACTTACCAATAACATACAATAGACTAATCATCAAACCGCTAAATGCATGTTAGTCTTGCAATRTCCTTTCCTTTTAACTAATGAATGAACTTTATATATTGGGGTCTAACTTAAAGAAGGGTTAGCATAAGTTTTTTGGCTTTGAATTTCTAATTATGTTTATGTTTATGTTTAAATTGAAAACAATTGAACTGAAAACTAACTCTTAGCTTGCTCAAACGAAATGAATTGATTATGAAAGAAGAAAATTAAGAACTAAAGTAGAAGTAAACACTAATTAACAAGCTCTAATTGTATCATTTGCTATTTCCTCTACTTCTATTCTTTTTATTCACATATAGGCCTAACCTAGGGAAATAGTAATTATTATGGAAAATTGTCAAAAACTACCACTTTTTTGTCACTTTTGAAAACACTCACCCAGATTGTTTTTATTTAAAACAACTATCCACTTTTTATGTTTGTTTGCGAATCATTACCACTTTCAGAATTTCAAACTTGCGGAAGGCATAACTACTTGAAACAACTCCAAATCACGTGATTCTTGAGCCTATTTCATGTATTTTCCGAGATCTTACAACTTTTATGAAGGAATCATGTCCAAAAACAGATGGATAGCTGAGAAAAGGCTAAACTAAGTGTGACGAGGTTTGGGTGGTTGAGTTGTTTTGGTGGGTGTTGGGTGGTTTTAGAGGTGGAACACACGTCACGGATTTGCAATTGGATTGTCACGTTGGGTGTGTTAATACGGTGTTGAGTGGCCAAAATTCAAAAGTAGGTAGTGATTCGCAAAAAAAATTGAAAATATGGGTAGTTGTTTTCAATAAAAAACAATTTGGGTAGTTTGTTTTCAAAAATGGAAAAAAAGTGGGTAGTTGTTGGCAAATTTTCCTTAGTTTATTGATAATATGTGCTGATAAGAAGAAGAAAAAAATTGAATATTAAAGAGAGGCTTGATCAATTTCATAAGCTGAAATGTTTGGTTAAAAGAGATTTGTAAGAGATTATTGAAAAGATTAATTTTCAAAAAGCTTGTATAAAAAGAGGTTATTTGTTGAATTATACTCCGTACATCGACATAGGCACATATCTAATACGATGTATTTATCTCTCCAAAACGCGTTTGTATAAATAGCTAATACAATTAGCTAGATAAAACAAATCGATTAGTGTAAAAGGCTAGCCAAACAGCTAATTATGACCTTGTCGGGCAAACAACTTATTGGAGAGTTTAGCCTTTTGAATCATATTAGTGGGTTTGCCAAACCAAACCTCTAATATACAAAGTACATACGTTGTTGTTCAGTTCACTTCCTAATCTAATTTCTTTCTCTCATAAATAATTTATTGTCGTTCCGTTAAGTTCAATTTGATTTTTTCCGTAAAAGTAAACAGATCCTAGGTGCTGAAAAAGTTATGGATTATTTTTCGTATACTAATAAATCCAAGATAAATATAAATAAATAAATAAATAAATAATTGGAAAACAACACAGCTATCCAACGCTAGATTTTTGTTTGAGAGGCTGCTAAATTTTTCTGTCCAAAAAACTGCATCAATTATCATTCACATGCTGGGCCTGCTAATGATAAAGAACACCAACTGACAGCAACTGACAATTGCATTAATTGGTCCAATGCCCAACTGTTACCCAGCCCATTTCTAAAGTAACGTTTTGTTTACAACATTACATTTATTGGGCCAAGTTATTTTATACTAACACTACTTTATCAATCATTAAAGTTTATTACTTAATTTCAAGTGAACAAATAATGAACCAACAATCAATAATTTATTTTGTTCAAATGCCAAATTCATTAATTTTAAATGAGCACATTTCTTCTGTTGAGATATGAATAATATCAAACCTTTTATCTAAAAACATGAGGTCTCAAATGGCTTTCAAAGGAGGAAGGAAAAGGAAGTCATATCAACTTTCGGGGTTTGGATTCTCTAGAGTTGAACTCTATAGAGTTCAACAAATCTAAACCCTTGACAAAAGATCAAAGGCTAATATTGATTTTGTATAAATTTCAAAATTAAAAATAAAAGTACAACCTAAAATAATAATAAAAAAAATTACACTCTCACAACTCTACGACTCTATCATCTTCTAAACTCTAGAGGATCCAAACACCAACTTTCGCATTGAAATTTTCATAGATGGAGTCTTAATTTACTGATTAATATTGAAAGATTGTGTATGCAGTAGATAATGAGTTCATTTGTAATTGCATTGCATTTCTGGTTCATTCTCGCAATAAAAAACAAGACACTTGAATATCTTGCTATCGACTCTCTATAGAGAGTTTTGTGAAGCAAGCTCTATCTCTTCTCGTAATATGTATCAAATGACATGTAATTCTTTTTATGTTGGGCAAATGACATGTAATTAAACCATTTTTAATATTATTATGTTTGCTTTCCACAAACTAAACTTTTAAAAATAATGTTAACAATTTTTTGGAGCAAGTATTACATGAGTGAAGAGTGTCACAAAGGGAGATCACAAAGAATGTTAAAAAAAGGGTTATAGAGTTCTTTTTGGAGAGCCATATCATTGTATTGTTTGCGTAAATCATTTTAAGTTTATTATCGCTAGTAAGTAGAATTGTTTAGTTTTGATATACCATTTGTTGAGCTATTTAATTATATAATGGATGTTCAATACATAAAAACAATTCCTTCTAATAACCAAGAATGGACAATATTGTGAATTGTGATAGTGTGTGTATGAGCGTGCACAACAAATAATAGTATTAGAGTCGTGCGGTTCGATTTGGGGCAGGAGGCCGGGCAARCGAGTTTATTATTTAAGGGAAGGCCGGGCAACAAATAAACATTAGTTCAGTTCAGTAGAGATAATTTTAGTTCAACAATTTCAATTTACGAGAACATGYCATTAGAGAGGTATATTGACTAGCGTGGTAACGAAGAAAAGAGGGCAACAATGTGACTTAGATTGGCGGGTTACTCGGTACAATGGTGATAGTTAGGTTTCGAGTAGGTCTGAGCACATCGAATATAAATATTRGAAATTAAATCTGTATACGGGTGAATACTCCCAATCGCAAGCTAAGGGTATATGAAAAATTTTCTCTTTTTTAAATTGTATGATTTTTGATCATTTACATGACATATATCACATGGCTTTCAAAACAAAACCCATAAAACCGAAAAATCATCGTAATATAAAATTAATAAACTCTATTTAAAAGGCATGACATGACGTGAAATATTGACATAGGGGCGAAATCTTTACCTAGTTCATAATTTGAATGAATATTCTCAATTTCTCATAATATATAAGAGCAAATTTAGCCCTAAGTGAAGACTTGGGATGACATAATATTTTTATAGGTCCTATTTAAAATGATTAAAATAATGTCATTGAAATGTTTTAAAGACAACTCAACCAAAATTAACACTTTTGCCTTAAGTATCAAAAAGGAGTAAATAATGCAAAAATAAAATAATAAAATTACAACGCGCTGAGAAATAATAATAAAAAAAAATTGTGATGGACCCACTTTTCTAAGTACAATAATATGGTTTTATTTAATTGTATAGATTATTCTGTGTAATTTTGATAAAAACTTCTATTTTGTAATATAAATATTCTTGTTCTTAATAAATCTAAAATGCATTCCGTGATAATACATAGAATTAATTTTGTCTATTAAGTTCCAAATTTAAAGGTGTTATGATGAAATAAAGTACGGAGTACTTATAATGCAATGTGTATGAATTATGATGTGCATGATTAATTTTTTTGGGTGCTTAGACAACCACAAAGACGGAGATGCGATTTAATTCCAAGATCTCAGAAGAAAAGATTAACAATGAGCTTCTTATCTTCATGATGTGTGTATTAATTAATGATATAATTGATGATGATACTTCCTCGTTTCTTAAAAAAATGTCTCCACTTTCTTTTTTTGGGATGTTTTATAATAAATGTCTACTTTCATCTCTTTCCTTGTTTGGAGTGGGAACCACAATTATATAAAATACTAATCTCTTCTCTTTTTATGTGGTGCCACGAATAAAATACTTTTTTTTACACATATTTTATTAAAATTTATCAATATACCTATTTAATCTTTTTTTCCTTTTTTTTTGGCCCCACCCTACTCATCATTCTACAATTTGCTTAAAAATCGTAATTCTCAAAGTGAGACACTTATTTAGAAACGGAGGAAGTATATTTTCACTGTTACAAATCATATGTTAATTACAAAGAAGAAACTTTAATCATTCGATCATGATAAACATGAAACATAAATCAATCAATCAATCAATTAATAACAAGAAAAATTAATAGTTCGATCATAAAAAAAATATCAATCAATAATTAATTAATAAAAAACGAAACATTAATCACAATCAATTAATAAAATCAAAAATATTAATCAATCATCACTAATGAAATGGAAACTTTAACATTCAACCAATTAATAAAAAGGAAACATTAATCATTCGATATTTATTAAAAAAAGGAAACTTAATCTTTTTATTATTAAAAATAGAATATTAATCAATCAATTATAAAAAGAAAAATTAATAAGTCATAAATTAATGTAATAAAAAGTTAATAATCAATTAAATAAGAAAAAAAATGTTAATCAACCCATCATTGGCGAGGAGTCATCCACAATCACCTTAAAGTGTGGGAAAATGCTAGACAAATTGACAGGCTTGTCGCGTACTATCAAAATACCTATTAAAACCTGCAGCTAGTGGTAACATGATCGTATCACAAAGGAAACAAACTACTGATAATTGAAAAAAGATCTAAACTAACAAGAATAATTGATTTGTGATTTTATCACTAGATAACTGACTAGATTAACAAAAGGAATATAAGTTATAAATTAAAGAATTTAGAGCATATCGTTCACTATAGCGATAATTAATAGTATTGGCATCACAGTTCATAACATGGCATAATCAACAGATCAAAGCTCTATCGAATCAATTGAACCATAGATAACTCCTAACCGTATCTCTCGACTAGAAGTCTGTTCTACTATTGATGTTGATTTGTTCTAGTCTCAATCTAGATCTCGAGAACTTGTGACTAATCAGATTAAGCAATTAAGACGGCCAACGAAATTGATTAACATGAATAACAATCTAATAGTGGAATTTGATTAAAAGCCAAACCCATGATTGAATCACCAATTAATAATCAATCATAGTGCTATAGATCCAATCGTGTAGAAATTAGACTACTGCTCATAATAATTAAACATGAGATTGCGATTGGGAAAGACATAATCAAGTATATAGAATAATTAAAAGCAATAATAAAAACTAGAACAATTGAAAGCATAATCAAGAATAAAATAATAATTAAGAATCATCAAAGCATAACACATTAAAAGCAATGAGAAAAAAAATTAAAGAAGGAAATAATTCAAGAATGATTGCAATTGATGGATGATGATGATTCTATTGAAAGGCAAAGTTAGGGTTTTCACAATAATACATAATTGAGGTTTTTTTCTGTCCTTGAAATTAATGATGAACAAAAGATGATAAAAGAATTAGGATTTCTATCCTCTTAAACATCAGAAATTTTCTAATTAAACTAAGCTTTGCTAATTAAATCTGCCTTCATTTAAAGTCAATTTAAAAACGACTTAAATGAGAATCGAGCTCGATCCGATCGTCAGTTCAGGCAGGCTGAATCGTCCGTTTCCTAGAGCCATATTTGAGCTCCGGTGGTCAAATCACGCTGTGACTTATAAAATCGAAGCTCTCGAAGTCTAGTTTTCATGAGCTAGAATGTGACCATCCGCGAACGAAATAAATTATGGTGAAAGAGTGAGCATGTATCAACTTCTTTGTGTCGCTCCACTCCTAGCTCTTGCACTTCTATAAAACTAGTAGTGCTTGCAATAAGCCCCGAAATCCTCAAATAAATGGAAGCAACTTAAAACTTCTCAACCTAAACAAACAACATTAGTAGCAAAGGGGGCTTAAGAGGCCAAAACATTTCGATATAGAAGAGAAATGGGAGAAAACATTTATATAATATACATAAACTCCCCAAGCCAATCTTGCTTGTCCTCAAGCAAGCTATATAGACTCTAATCTAAACGTTCCCATAAAAACAACATCGACCATGCTCGTGACAATCCCTCACAAGATTCCAAGTAGTACATGCTATCAAGACATAATCATACAACACAACTAGCATCAAGTATAGAGAGGTGAAAAGGATCAGGAAGAACTACTCACTATGACCTCTCTCTTTGTGTGGTGGGTTAAAATGAACCATTCGTTCACCACCCGCATGTATAAATGTGCACATGAATCAACTTTTGTAGCTAAAATACAAAGGCACCCTCCATCTACCACACTCATGTGTTGTTGAAAGGGTTATAATAGACTCAACCTACAGTCGACTCGAAATGCTGCCAACTAACAACTTGGAAGGTACTCAATTACAAGACACAATGGACACATGTTTATCAAGTGAGGATTTTAGCTTAATGGGGCTAATTAGGTGGTAGGATAATTTTGGGACATGTTGAGTAAAAGTCTAACTCAAGGGAGCATACTAATCAAACGAATAGCCAGTGATTAGGTAGACAACTCAGCAACTCCACTCAAATAACCAAAACGTCTCCAAGACAAATACATCGCATATCATCAACAAACACAAGTGCAGAGGCATTATTTAACTAATAACTATAAATAAAACTTATTTTTGGTTTTCTTTTTTTTTTTACTTTTTTTTTGAATGAATGAAACTAAATAATACAACTAATTTTGCTTGCATATAACTAGGCAGATGAAATATCAAGCTAAGGACCAAATATGAACACTATACCAATATAACCAACGAAGCCTCCAATAAACACCAAAAAACACTACCTCCAATCTGCCTCCAAGCCAAACTTGGGTTACTCGAAAAAGCAAAATAGGGTTGTATGTAGGTAATCATGAATGAAAGGATTCGGCTCAAACAGGGGATCAGGGATATAATGTTTCTAAACTTGAAGCACGGCTCCTAACAATGAAAGCTCCTATATGCTCAACACACGACAAAAGCAATAGGCAGTACCAGCAAGATTAAGGAGATAATGAACACCAGAAACTAGCACAGAAGAATATGAATGATATACAATTAAGCTTAAATCCTCTCAAGTTCAGTTCTTCCTCGTTCCAAGATAATAGGCTAATCAATAGTCAAATCCAGTCAAGGAATCCGAAAGCACACAAAGTTTACTAAGATCGAGTTCAAGCATCAAAGCATAACTTTTAATGGGGCACGGGAGACATTTTTGATAAAGGAGAATTAATTTATTTTTTCCAAACTAACTATGAAAGAATACATTTTTTTGGTTGCAAGTAACTCCCAGTCTAATGAGTGGTACAAATTTGCATTTCCAAGATTTAAAACTATACTAGAAAGCGATAAAATCTACACTAAAAAGCAATAAATCATACCTCAAACCACCGCCATCCACATATGGTYCTTGTTCTCCTCCCCCAAGCCAAATCTAGCAATGTCCGCAATGCTAGGGAAGAGAATAAAGCAAGCACCTCAATCCATATCATCCTCATCATCCAAGCRATGGCCCGAACCACCGCCTTGATATCCACTCCCAAAGCCGCCTCCACTGCTACTCGGCTCACCAAATCCTCCCGCAAGGTAAGGCTACCAAGAGGGGTGAGGACCTGCAGGGTTAACATTTCCTTGCCTAGCATAATAATCATACATTGGATACATAGCAAGGCGTGTGTCAGTCTCGAAGGTCCGAAAACGCGTGTCAAACGCGTTAAACCTTTGACTCAATTGAGTCTGAGAAAGAGCAATGTTGTTAATGCCCTCCATCAATGCATTATAATRAGGGGCACGCAGGGGATGGGGTGGGGGTGGAGGTTGCTCCAGCTCAGGGTCCGGTTGCTGTCCATCAGGAAGCAACTGGTACCTTGGAGCGTTAGGGYCAATAGTAGTATGYGGACTCAGAATAGTAGCAAGAGAAGTGGGAGTCCCCCTTGAGTCCTTGGCTAGGACCCATTTTAGCCCTCCCTTGTCTCGTACTACCCAACGAAGACTATGCATTAGGTAGTACGAGTCGAGGTACGATGAATCCGTACAACGAAAATCAGTAAATCGAGACTCATTAAATTCGGGAGTATCCCGAGCAAACAAGGTTGCTAACCCCCCAAAAACAATTTCTGCATGAACTTTAGGGGCAGAAGAGTTAGCAACCTTGAACATGTGAAGGACACAGTGATGCCCTACATTGACCTTGTAAGTAGCAAGGTCCGAACGGAGGTAACCCCCGAGGATATTCWGTTCCTCGTACCTCATGTTATTGGCCTCATAACGGCCAAGAATTGTACCTGCAGTGAAACGTTGCCAAATCCTAACCACAGGTTGATTGATATCACCAGCATATAATTTCTGTCGGTTAGTACTTGGCAACCCAGTTAGCGCTACCCAAYTATAATCAGGGACAGCAGGCACAGGAGACTCTATATCATGGAAATGTTTTA
Source organism: Bassia scoparia (assembly GCA_008642245.1). Taxonomy (NCBI): domain Eukaryota; kingdom Viridiplantae; phylum Streptophyta; class Magnoliopsida; order Caryophyllales; family Amaranthaceae; genus Bassia; species Bassia scoparia. The sequence goes on along the minus strand of SNQN01000018.1, from coordinate 94,693 downwards.
GACCAAGTATCCTATTTACCGCACCRAAAGACATTGAGTATTCCCTGTTAAACAAGCGATATTGGATTTTTCYGACTAACTCATTTTTATGAGCTTGTATAACAATCAGAGAACTCAAAAATTCAAGCGCAATAACAGGATATGTATAACAATGAAACCCATAAATTTCACCCATACCCACTTTAGTGAACAATTTACGCAATTCCGGTTCAATAC
>SNQN01000018.1:12779-89943 GCA_008642245.1 Bassia scoparia | reverse complement strand
GGGAGAAAAACCATATACCAATACAATACATCAAAAATCGAGCTAACTGATCGAAAATTCTTTTTTTTTGGCGAAAAACATATATTATACATAACGAAAAAGGTTTTTCGAACAATTTTTGGATCAGAAAAATTGACGAAAATCTCACCATGAGTTCATATCATCATATAATAAACCCATGACAAATTTGGGCCCAAAAAAGTCCATATGAGGATTTTCGAGTCCGTGAACAACAAATTGAAAAAATGTTCGAAATGCCGGATAGATTTTTAGTGCAAAGTAGAGTACAATGAACTACCATCTAAAATCAAGAAAAAAAATTCTTATTATAGAGTGCAAAAACAATAAAAAGATATTTAAAAATAAAAAATAAAAAATAAAAAAAAATTGGTAAGTAAGAAATTTCATTAAACGCCAAACTACCAAAACAAACAAGCGGACCAAGGGGAGGCAAACCTTCTAGGAAGGACTCCCTGCTAACAGAACAGCCTAGAAACAGGCTAAGAAACACACTAAACTACTGTAAACCTGTTTTGCCTACTAACTTTCCTACACAAAACTTGTAAAATTCTATTTTTTACAATAAATTGTATAAACTGTACAATTGTAATCACAGGACTGATAACTTGATCCCAGTAGGCTCTGTTCCTGACAATCTCCAGTTCTCCACGCCTGATAGATAGTTGTTGTCATTGCAGCATAAACTACTTTCCTCTGGAAGTCATTCAAACTTATGTTCCTCCCCACACAAATAAAGGCTTGGGTTGCATTCTAATGTTGAGCCGCATTTTGATCTGATCCAAACAAGCAGTGCTATAATCTCAAAAACTGAACAAATGCTCATGTGTCACAGGGGCCTTCTGACACTGAATACAAATATTGCTAGTGCATCATGTCCGCCAACCCTATCTTTGGTATTCAGTCTCTGCATGAGGGATGATGAAAAGGGATTTTTAGGATAGCCCATCCCAAGTAAACTCAAAGGCATATAGCAACTAAAATAATTATTTTGAAAGAAATTTGCTTCCTTAGTATGCATCTCAAATTTAGTCACAGGTATCATTTTTGAACAATGTTTCAATTTGTACTCACATCATAAAGCATATCACCAACCTTCAACTTTATTGTGGCACTTTTGTAACCCAACACTTTGCCCATGTGACCTGCTTGTGAATCTTTCGTTCAACTGCCCTTCACTATGGCATCTGAATCATTTGGTGGTTTCGAATTGTAAGTTGATTCTTGTCTTAATGCACTAGCATTTCATTTTGTCATTGGCATAGTCCTAGGTAAAGCTCTGATTCTTTGAATGAACTTACTAACATATATACCTGTCTCTTATACACATCTAGATGTGTATAAGAGACAGGTATGTGATCTGAACTCACTTCATTTGAAGGTATTATAACTACTCACCAAAAGGTCCACTTCCATAATTCCATGGCTAGGTTATACAAGTCCGCTTTCATCAAAATCAGAGAGCTGTCTAAATTCTTCATTATCAACAATATCTGAAACAAAGAATAGAAAATTCCATTACCTATATTGAAAAGATAATTGGCACCAAATTGACTACTACATAGGGAGTACTATGATTTTCCACATTAGTTCCAGAAAAGTCACTATTAAATTTTCATTTCAAAACAACTTAACAAATTACATTTAGCTTCAGCCACATACTAATGCTATATGAAAATGCATCACAATGGAACACCTTGAAATACTTAGATTTCAAGAATAAGGCCTTCAAAAAGGAAGGGTGACAGGATAATAGCTGTACTAATTTCTGCAAAAGCATCTAGCACCAATTAAGAGTGGTATCAAAAGTAGGATAATAAATTATTAACTTCCATTGAAACAGCTATACCAATTGAAAAATACCAATTATGTAAAATGGCAAGTTAAAATAAAGATTCAAGTTACATATATCAAAAAGTACGTTATGACAATCAAAATCACTTTCAGAGACAACATACCAATTGAACAAAACATATTATAATAAAAGTACACTACTTTGAATTCAAGGAAATTATATATTCCATTTACATTAAGTTAATGTTTAGCCTAGTTTGATAAATGCTTATTTTGATTTACACTTTTCAGTAAAGGAGGTAGGTGAAGCAAAATAACGAAAATCTCCCTTGACAACAAAAGATAATCAGTCAGGAAGGATATCTTTCAACATCATAACACAGATCGCAAGAGTCTGTGAGTTGTGAAGATACAAGAATTTAAAGAACTTAAACTTTTATTCAGGAAAAACAAACAAGCTAAAACAAAGAGAGAAAAAGAATTAACGACTTATATGGCAATCATATAATATCTCCATTTTAAAAAAAAAGGTTTCTATGACAGGTCTAAAATGATTCTTGAACATGAAAGCTTACTTGTTAGATTCTTTCCAACGTATTCAAATATAATGTTTATTAACAAGCAATCAAAATTGTTAACAATTTACATGGTAATAGGATTACTGATCTATATTAATTTAGTATGGTCTCTTCTGATTCCAACAAGTAACAAGTCTTCAAATAAGGTGAAGACAACAAAGCCAATCTTAAAATTTGGGAAATAATATGGTTTTTCTCTTCCTTTTCCAACCACGATTGCACAAAAACAATGGACACCTAAAACTGATTTAAATTTGGGAACCAAATTAAAATAGACAACTATGGTCACATCAACAACAACAATATTATAATGTGGCTTTAAACATGACTGCAATTTTAAAAATAAATTAATAAATAATTAGGGTATAGATCAAGCATTCCACACTATGAAGTTTTGGGAACGGGTAATAGAACATCGGTTGAGTCATGCACATGCATATCCAAAAACCAATTTGGTTTTATGCCTGCGAGATCTAGTATGAAAGCATTCATTTGTTAAGACAAATGATGGAGTTTTATAGGGCGAGGAAGGACCTCCATATGGTTTTCATTGATCTAAAAAAAGGCCTATGACAAGTGTCAAGAGATGTACTTTGGTGGGCACAAAGCTATATTGACCCAGTACAATATGTAACGGGACGTGTTGGCAAATGCAAGGACTTTGTCATGGATTGACAAAGGATTTCCCTATAACAATTGGTTTGCATCAAGGGTCGGCTTTCCGTGTCTTTTGACAAGGCTAATAGTTATAGATGAAGTGAAAAGGGTAATCCAAGGTACAGTTGTTTGCAGATGATGTTGTTTTGGTGGACAAAACTAAAATTGYGGCTAATATCAAATTTGAGCAATGAAGACAAACGTTGGAATTTAGAGGATTTAAGCAAAGTCAAAATAAGTACGAGTATTTGGAATGTTGTTTTGGGTTACCGAGGCTATGGTGTGGTAAAGTTGGATGGAAAAGATCTGTCCATGAGTGAGTGCTTTAAATATCTTGGGTCAAAAGAATGGTATGTGGGTGACTTAAATGGAGAGCGGCCACGAGAGCATTGTACGATCAAAGCATTCCTTTAAAGCTGAAGAGAAAACGACTGTTATAATACTAGACTAGTATTGCTCTCCTCTATGGTACAAAATGTAAGGCTTCTAAGAAGGAACACATCCAAAAGGTAAGGGTCACTTAGATGCGAATGTTGAGATGAAAGTGCGGAAACCACTGTTAACAAAACCGTGATCCGGATCGTATGATCCTCGTATACTTAACCAATCCAAATAAATTGCTTGTAGAATCGGACCGAAGGTAGGATCGGTCAAAATCGATCGGGATCGATGTATAGCAATTTAAATCGTATAGAATCGGAGTAGGATCAATCAGGATTGTACGATTCTACTCTAATCTCTTGTTATGATTTCTAAAGTTATGACTTATCTTAAAGCATTGAAACTAACTTTTGAAAATAATTTATGAATGAAAAAACATCTAACTTTCCTACTCTCTAACCTATCATTCCCTATTTAGTTAAAGCTTCTACATTCTCCTTCCCTTTAATTCAATTGGAGCTCTTGTGTATTTTGCATTCATTCTACTTGAAAGACATGTAATTAATGAGTTTCTTACCATTGTTATTTATTTTTCATTGATTTTATAGGATCGTACGATCCAACAATCCGATTCTACCGATTCGATCCTGCCCTATGATCCTTGGTACAGGTTAGATGTTTTCTTATTTATAATTAGTAGCATGTGAATGACTCTGGAGCCTTGGTACACCGGATAGATGTTTTCTTATCCATTGTGCTCTACTCCTGTTAACATGTGAGATATGAAGGCTTGATGAATGAAGATATTAATGGTTTTGATACGTTCATTTTTATTATAAATTTATAATTTCTCATGTAACCAATGGAATAGCTTTAGCAATCAAATTGATGGAAGGCATGAGATTAGACGTACTGCATCTAAGACTTGATAAAGAGAGCGTATTTCTGCTAGCGTTATTAAAAATCTTTAACACTCATTGGAAAGTCATTTTTTTTTTTTATCTAAATGAAGATAATGTCCTTAATTATTATGAAAAGGAATGATGGAACTTAGTCAAGGTAAAAAGTAAAAACAATGCTTCTTCAAAGCCTAACACTACTAAATTCCCATTTCTTATGCCAATACCAAGGGCATTGCAAACCCAGATATCTTAAAATGTTGGGTATGCCATCACAGTGATCCATGGAGCTATAATGGACTTAATGTCAAAATACTGTTGGAACCTCTAGATACTATAACATGTCTTATTACAAGAAGACAACTAGATTGCAATTACTTTTCGATGTAATATGAAATAAAGAGATTGCTTATACTTAGTACTTACATTTATCAGAGGGCAATAAAGGGATTCTCTGAAGGTTGCTGGGAACCTGATAGATGATACACATTACATGTAGATGTTGATTGGGAAGAAGCATGGGTTTGTCCTACAATAACATAACCACCATGACTTTCATAAGTTTAATTAGAATGTAAGACAGGTTTTTTTAAAAAATAAAAAGATAACTTAGAAATGAGTACAGGGAAATATGAGAAACTAGCAGATCATGAAATAATTCACTACTGAAAATTTAGTCATCCAAAAAGCAAGTATCTTATGAGATTCAAACAGAGGTACACGCACATATTCAAGTGTTAGATATGATACGACCAAGCTTTTAGACAAGGAAAGTGTACTAGATGTGAGCTCAACACATTCGATCCCATTCTGAAATGACATTTGCAAGTGATTTCAAGTTCTGTGCAAATAAATCCACACACATACTAGGTATGGTGGCAGACATTCATTGTTGGCTTTGAAATAGAAATGGACTAGTTAAAAAGATCCGTTTCTTTGTCAAGTTTCGGGAAGTGTCAACAAATGCAATGACTTTGTGATGGATTGACAAAGGATTTCTCTATAACAATTGGTTTGCATCAAGGGTCGGCATTAAGCCCTATCCTGCATTGGTTGACACAAGGAGAGTTGGAATGGTAGTTATTTGCGGATGATGTTGTTTTGGTGGACAAAACTAAAACCGCGGTTAATGCCAAATTTAACCAAAGTCAGAGAAAGATGGAGTATTTGGAATGTCGTTTTGGATCACAAGGAGGCTATGGTGTGGTGAAGTTGGATGGAAAAGATTTGTCCATGAGTGAATGCTTTAAATATCTTGGGTCAATCATCCAAAAGAATGGTCGTATTCATCAAGACGCGGGTGACTTAAATCTTAAATGGAGAGCGGCCACGGGAGTGTTGTGCGATCAAAGCATTTCTTTAGCTGAAGGGAAAAAGACTACTAAAAGACTATTTTTTCTCTCCTCTATGGTACAAAATGTAAGGCTTCTAAGAAGGAACACATTCAAAAGGTAAAGGTCACTTAGGTGTGGATGTTGAATCACTTGCGTTGGTTTGGACATGTAAGACGAAGACTCTAGGCGTGCAAAAGGTGGAAGAGTGGGAMAGGAGATTTCAAATAAGGTAACGGGAGACCAAAATTGACTTGACTTGGTGGGAAAGAGTTATAAAAGATATGAAGCAAAGGGAGAATAAGGCTCTCGATCGTAAGGGAGAAGGAAAATCTTTGTGGATGACTTCCCTTAATAATCACTTTTGATTCATGTTAACTGACCCCAATTGCACGTCATCATAATGAAAAAAAAAACTGCATATTCCCTTTCCCAAAGGAAAAAAGGAAACTCCCCCAATGTTTAGCATTGCTAATCAATATTAATTTCCAAAGAGTTATGATGAGTATAAACATTACTTTTATAGGCTTTCACACTTATTGTCAATTTGTTATCTAGAAACTGATCATTGTGCTCGGCAACCCTTGTSAAATGTTTATTAGTTACTTTTTTAAACACATTACTAGAACCACAATATGACACTTCACACTTAAAATCATATCTCTTGTGATCTTCCAAATGTGAAAACTAAAAAATGCATTAAATTTCTTCCCACACAAATTGTCCTAGTAAGCTTGACTAGTGCATTATCTTCACATTAAAAACAAAACAAGTTTCGAGATTAATAAATTTATACTTCTCCATTTTTTATTCGATGTTACACTTTTCTTACAAGGAAATTTGGAATTAGATGTTACACTTTTTGTATTTGTCAACGGCTTCTCTCTATCTTCCTCCAATCACATGGCCCTATTTAAATTGCATTGGAGTCCACAAAGTGTAACATCTAATAAAGAATGGAGGAAGTATAAGCTATTATTTTAGATACAAAAGGCATTTAGTACATATATTGGGTTTCACATTTTGAAGACCCACTAAAAGACTCATATTTTGGCCCTAGTAATGCTTGACTAAAGCCCTGATTTTAAATTAATTTGTTTTAGTAAAACTTCTGAAAGCCACAACATGACACTTTACAATTTAAATCATATCCCAATTCATCTTAAACAAATGAAAATTGTAATTCATTGAAATGATTAAATGTCTTCTTCCCCTAGATCATCCTAGTAAGCTTAAATAAAGCCTTCAATTTGATCACTATTATATTTTCTTCATCAAGCTTAATATAAAGCTAAAATTAAGACACATTACACTTAAAAAATTTCAATTATATCTCCCCACCTTGAAAATGTGAAAAGTAAAAGAGGCATTAAATGTTTCACATACAATCCATCCTCGGGAGTATCGAACATTACTATGTAATAAAGAAAAAAAAATCAACATTATTTCCTTCCATAATCAAAGAAACACAATCTGCATTTACCATATCACATTCATACTTATTTCCAAAATTGAGGATGATGAGTMCAAAAGTCTATAAAAAGAGCCTTCATGCTCCTATTCATTATGCTAAAAAACACCATTTAAACTCAATCCATTAATTTCTCTTACACCTTTTCTTCTCCATCACCATGTTAGATCTTAATAACCCCCCTAGCCCATCTGTCGATGACACAACAATTGCTATGGCCTCATTTGAGGACTCTTCTACCAATAGCCATGGTTTACTAGATACAACCTTGTTGCTAAATTCCGGTCAAAACCAAGCCTTTCCGATCTCAAGTCATATGGTTTTGCACAATCATTCAGGGGAGGCTACGAACAGGATTTCATATCCTATTACCCCTCATGGTCTCTATGAGCATAGAAAATCAAATTTTCATTCATTGCAACCACAAAATGCGATAGATCTCAACATCAACATGGAACAAAAAATTCCCCCAAATCTTAGCGTCCTCAAAACTGAAACCGAAACTGCAACAATTGACCTTGATCCTGAATCAAGAAGCCGTCATCATCACCCCACAAGGCTGAGGAGTCATCCTTACAAAAAGTATGGCCCATACACATGCCCTCAGTGTCATTTAGTTTTTGACAATGGAAATCGCTATTCAGCACATACTAAGGCACATCACAAGGAACGACGTGACCTTATAATTAAGGACAGGGAAATGCACATTGCACACACTATGAATGGCATCACTATAATGCCTAGGCGTGCTCCGGCCAAGGACGAGACCCAAGACTTTTCTTCTCTCATTAATAAGGAGGAGACTCATTGATCTCAATTCTGTTTTTACACACCTGCATTTTAATATTGCTGCTCTATTAATAACTTGTTTTTCTAATGTCTATAGAATTGTAACAAGGATCCTTTTGCTTTTTAAGTCCTTATACTATACCCTTATTACAAGAGTAAGGACAAGAATTTTGGGGAGGACACCAACAACAACATCAGGACTTTGGAGAAAAAAGGCATAGGAGAGTCAGAATACATGCAGCCAAAAAGAGTGTATGAGAGTAGGTGTATCAAGTATCAACATAGGGATTGATGGGTTTATCAGTTAGTTAGTCTTGTCTTTCAGCTTGTAGTAGTTATCTTACTTTGCTTATCAAATAAAGTCCCATCTTTCTCAATAGTTCAACTTGTTTATCAGGGAGCTAACCTGAAAATTTTGAGTTTGTTAAAGCCACCCATCTTCTATATTTTTGCTCTCACATGCGCTCATACAAACACACACACACTCTATTGAAGATATCTGCCATCTAATTAATGGTGGTAGCTAGCTGCTTTTGGTATCATTATAACAATACCATTAAAGGATCTGACTTATGTTCTAATATGTATTTCACTTCATCCACCTTATGAAATATTGATAAAAATCTATTTTCTTGTTGCGTAAATGTCGTGATAAATGCAATGGTGTGAAGAATGGCAAAAACAGTACATTTACTTACATTCTCTTTCTTATACTAAGGAGTTGTTCAGTGTGGGGTTTCAAGAAATGAAAACGAAATCAACTACCTTAGTTGATTCCCTTTATTAATGTTTGTCAGGCTTAAATAATCATTCCCTTTCACCCAACAACTCCCTCATTTCCTTCTACCACCATTTCCCCATATGCCTCTTCACCTTGACCAAACTTGACTAACCTTGATCAACCCGCCAACACTTTGACAACCAACCCATGGCCACAAACACCCCAACCACGAAACCCAAACAGTCACCCCCACCACCCCACCATGAAACGCAATACGACTCCACCATGAAACCACACACCACCACGAAGTCCACCCTAACCACCACAAAACCAACCCTAGCTACCACCACACAACCATGAAACTGCCCACCCTCGAAACCTAGCCCTTCCCACCACCACGAAACCAACCCTAGCCACTAAGCTTCTACCTATGAAACCCTAGCCCTTAGCACAAAACCAAGCCCTTTGCACCACCATGAAACCAACTGCGACACCACCCTTACCCACGAAATTGCCCACCACGAGACCCTCACCCATAACCATGAAGCCCAATTCAAGGAGAGAGAAGAAAGGTGACCGTAGATGATGGTGAAGGTGATGGAAAATGTGGAGAGAGAGAGAGAGAGGTTAGTAGTGGAAGATGTGAAGAGAGGATTTTTGTGCCAAACATTATCAAAAAACAAAGGGAATTCCATATCTTTCCTTTCCTATCCCTTTGTTGATTCTTTCCTTAGTATTGAACTAAACAACCCCTAATATATTTCCAAACATCCAAGGCTAAAAACAAATTGAGCACACAATTCAATTCTTTCCTTGGGATAGTGATGGCAATGGACCACATGTGAGTAGGGTCCTCTAGGATCTAAATCCATATCCGTTCTTTAGGGTAGGATATGGATCCTACCCAAATCCATTAGGGTCCTTAACCGGTCCTTGATGAATCCTTTCTTATTTAAAATAAAAACAACACAAAATATATTAAGTTTTCGATAATAAAAGTCTAAAACAACATACCCTGTTCGAATTCATAATATGAGGCCTTTGACGAWTTTTTTTTAAAAAAAAATTGTTAATTTCCAACATCAAAGTCTCTACAATCTTCAATTTTTTTWAAAAAAATTAATTTCCAATATCAAATATTAGGATTGGAAAAAAAAAGATAAGAATTAATGGGAGTTTGAAGATGAAAAGAGACAACCTTACTTATAATAACAACAAAAAAACATAATTTTAAAAGGTTCGAACCAGGATTCATAGGGTCAAAGTGGAGCGCTTCAACCATTTTGCTAAGCTGTGTTTTCAACATAATATCTGATACAATTAATATATTAATATAAGTTGTCGCGCATCCGGCGCTGGCAGATACATTGATACTTCCTCCTCATTGTTCGTGAGCTCACAACCAATCATACATGATCAAAGTACGACATATTCAAAGTTTCAAACACAAATACACATTTACAACACTAAACATTAAACTTCTAAGAGTTTTTAGATCTAACTATTACAAAATATATAACTTTACTTGATTCGTTAAGCTTGAGTATAGTTACTTCGTTAAGCTTGGTTAGGTTTGTTATTTTTGGGACATAATATCAAATATTGAAATATTGGATCGGTCATATTGATCTACATTCAGCATATTTCTATAAAATAAAAAAAGACCCGCTCCAGATCCGTTTTATTTGTTTTATTTTTTGAGATCCAGATCCTAGTCGAATCCATCAAGATCTAAATTTTTAGGATCCATATCCGTCAAAAACAAAATTTAAGTCCTTTAACCACTTGCATGTCACCACGGTCTTATCATTTCTAATAATTATTTATATTATTATTATTATTTTTTGGGGTGGGGGGGCCACACATTTTTAACACATTATAGCACTAAATTAATCAAAGCTTTAATCCCAAAAGTGGAGTGAGCTACATGCACCAAAATTGATTATTCCATATAATCAAGAACGGAAATTCTCCTCCTCCATCCCCCACAATTAAAAACATCCTAATAGCACTAAAAAAAATGTATGAAATTAATCAGGCACTCAAAWCTCGAGCATGCAAATAGATAATTTTTATATAAAAAAAATATTGAGAAGGCCATGCAAATAAATTATAAGAAAACATACATTGTATGGTGAACAGTCCACTAATTGAAAGCATATGCCTGATCTTGACGCATAGCCTCTAGAACTTGAGCAAGTCAGTTAAGCTCCATTGTATTAGTGTGACTCAAGCAATTAACTGCAATATTTTCATTCACACTAACTTTAGCAACATACCATACACAGTCTTCAGAGTGAGCAAAATAATTAGGATCAGGTACAAGCCACAAGCAATATCTCAAATTCTCAATATAAGCAGTAGTTTCTTGGACAAAAGACACACCTAAAAACATTTGTTGCCACCTATGTAACCATGTAGGTGTAATTGCATGCTATATAATATTAGAAGCTCATAATACAACTTTCGTTTGGCCAATGAAGACCCAATGAAGAAATCTTCTTCAAGAATTGGAGATGTCAATTGGCACTTTGTTAGTCAAACTAACCTCCAAAATCAAGAGAAATGGACTGTTATTATAACATCTAATGACATAATGTAAAGACACTAGAAAGAGACTTTAGGATAGCCCATCCCAAGAAATTCACTTCTACAGTATGCATCTGAATGTTAATCAAAGGATTCATTTGTGGTCAATTATTAATTAGTACTCACATCTTAAAGGATATCGCCAAGCTTCAGATTCACCGTGCCACTTTTGTAAACCAGTTGCCCATGGCTAGGCTTTACATGCTTTCATCAAGTTCAGATAGCGAATTAAACTCTTCATTATCAACAATATCTGAAACCAAGACAAGAATATTACATTATCTATATTGAAATATAAATGGCACCAATATGACTTATACATAGAGAGAAGTTGAATACCCATTTTTTCCATGTTGGTTCCATTAAAGTCATAGTTAAATTTTATTTTGAATTACATTCAGCAAAAGATATTAACAAATTACGTTCAACTTCAGCCACAGAATACCGAGGCTACAATAAAGCACATAACAATGGAACACCTTGAGGGTTACAGGATACGTAATAACTTTTACAGTTATTAAAGGAAAAGTAAGATGATAAATTGTCAGTACGAGTTCTGCAATGAAACTGATTACAGTATCATACAATGTATTGCAAACTGATTATTCTTTACATTGAGTGGGTAAATTTTTCTTCTTGCAAGTTATGATCTGTTTCTTTCATTGTAATGGTAAATTAACTGTCTGAACAAAATTTCTAGTTTCCATCTAACAAAGCATGAGTTATGACAATCAAATCCACTTTCATAGACAAAATAGCAAATGAACAAAGCGCATTATAATATTTCTACACTACTTGCATTGCAAGAAAGAATATATTTCATTTACACTAAATGTACATCCAGCCTTGTCTAATAAAGCATTATTTGATTTAGAATGGGTAATACAGGAAGTAGGTGAAGCAAAACATTTTAAGATTGTCAATGATAGCCTAAAATATTAGGAAGGATATTTTTCAACATCTCAAATTATAGACGAGTTCGGAGAACTTATGTCTTAATTTAGGATAGACAAGCAATTAAAACAAGAGAAATTATATACTTCCTCCATTTCAAATTACTCGCTACACTTTCTATTTAAGGAAGTTTTAAATTACTTGCTACACTTCCTTATTTGGGCAAATCACTCTTTCTATCTCTCTCCTCTCTCCTCCCTCCTCCCACATGGGCCCTCTATTTTATTTCTCCGTATCTCTTTCTTCCCCAAAAATTTACCTAGGAGTCCGTGATTTTGCAAGTGTAGCGAATATTATATATATATAGGGTGAGGATCCTATGAGAACTCATGTTCTACAAATTTACACTTCATGTTCTACACTTATAGTTTTCATGTTCTACAATTTTAGTCTTTATGTTTTACGTATAAATTTAATTTTCATGTTCTACAATTTTGGTCTTTATGTTCTACATATTTAGTCTCCGTGCTCCGCAAATTTAAGCTTCATGTTCTACACTTTTCTAATTTTCTCTCTCCTCCTTGAACCCAGCCCAACACTAGCCCATCACCCCCTATACCACCAGGCCCACCTACAACCCCCCTCACCATCGAACCCACACACACCCTCACCACCAAGATGACCACCTGCACCCTCCCTCACCACCAAACCCGCCCACACCCTCACCACCGAGCCCAGCCCAGCCCACCCAAACCCTCACCACCGACCCACCCACCTGCACCCTCACCACCGAGCCCAACCCACAACATAACACCGAGCCCCACCGCTGCTACACCAAATTTGCCACCACCACCGTAAATATCCCCCAAACCCCCTCATTAGAACCCTAACCCTATCACACACACCACCACAACACCAATCGCGAGCACATGCACCAAATCCCCACCGTACCACACATCAAACCACCACCCACACTTCGAGCCCCAACCACACAACCACAACCACAAATTTCCACAACCACATTAACACTAAACCACAAACGAAGCGGTGGCAAGAGAGTTAGAGCGGCGGTGCGAGACGCCGTGGTGCGTCGTTGCAGTTGTTGAATTGGCAGTGCGGTAGTGCGGTAGTGAGGAGTGTTGGCTCGGTGGAGAGAGAAAGAGGTGAGGAGAGAGAAGTGGGTCGAACGTGCTAGGCTCGGTTGGGCGTAGGTGTGGTGGTGGTGCAGCGGCGTAGGTGCGGGTCTGGTCATCGAGCTCGAGTAGCTGCGGTGGTGGTGTGGTGGCGGCCTGGGCTGCTACGGTGGAGAGAAAAGGAGGGGAGGGAGGAGAGAGAAATGGGTGAGTGAGGAGAGAGAATTGGGTGAGGGAGTGGATAGATAAGGTTTTGTTTGAAATATAGTTTAAATAAATGAATGGTTGTGATTATTTTAGTATGATTTTAATGGTTGAGATGAGAGTTATCATGGTTCTTATAGTAAGGATGGTTCTCATATGAACCTAATTCTCTCTCTCTCTCTCTATATATATATATATATATATGGAGACTCGTATACTAGGACTCTATGAGAGAGATAGAAAGAATCTATTGCCACAAAAAGATATGGTGTACCATTCAAAAACGGAAATTAGTGCAAGCAAAAAAAAAAAGAGGAACACTTCCTCTACGTTTATACTGAATGTCTAGAAAAAATTCTTGAAAATTGATTAATTGCACGTTATCATAAGGAAGAAAAACTGCATAGTCCTCTTCGTAAGTCAAAAAGGGAATTCACCATCAGCTTTTAACATATGTCATGGAAGTGCATTTCAAAAAGTGTGATGATGAGTTCAAACATCAATAATAAGGCCTTCACACATCTCTAGAACTAACAATTTTTTGTTCAATTTCTTTAGACATTAAGGCCTTCAAACATCAATAAATATCATTTTAGGGTATCTGACACCATAAAAAAAAATTGAAAAAAAAAAACTAAATGATCTCTTTCCACAATCAAAAAGGAGAAACACCATTAACATTTAGCATCACACTTTTCCAAAAGTGTAATGGTGAGTTCCAACACCTACAAAAAGGGCCTTCACACTTTTGTTACTTAGAAACTGGCCATTATGCTTAGACTCATTGTCCAAACTAGGATGTGTGTACTTTCTTACACACATTCTCTACTTCAACATCACGCTAGATCCAAACAACCACCATGGCCTATTTGTCCATAGTGTCCATGACACAAAACTTGCTCCAACCTCTAGTATTTGTTCCAACCACACAAAAGAAGATATTCTTGGCAATTGTCATGGTGCAACGGATGCTACAATGTCACTTAACCCACCTGGTCTTGACGGAGACTTTCCTGCTTTAAGCCATCTAGTTTTAAGCCATCTAGTTTTGCATCATCATGCAGGGGACCCTACGATCAGTAGTTTGTATCCAACTACTCATGGTCTCCATGTGCATAGCAAAACTTTTCATATCTTGCAACCTCAAAACGCTATAAATCTTAACATCATTATGGGGCATAATTCTACCATACATATTAACGTCCTCAACAATAGGCCCACTAATAAATTGGTGAGAACTAAGAAAGAATCCCTTTGCAACTTTATCCAAGTACTCCTTTAGTAAGAGATAACGTCTATGTTCGAAAATCTTTAAATCCTCAACATCCATTAATCATTCCATAATTGAACCAAGAACCCATAGCAAATAGAGTTTTACCGTATGTTTCTCCCAAAAGTTTCTACAAGGAGTAGAAACTTTGGGAGAGCCATACTCCTATTTCATGCCTAAGAGAAAAACCAATTAGTCTATAATCACATGAACCCATGCCAAAAAAATTCACAGACAAAATCAAACTTTTACTCAAAGAAGGATATGGGTATAAGTTGATAAAACCAACCATCTAGATATACCCTTACTAAGAGGCCCAACCATCTTCCTGCTCATCCAAGTTCAACACTGAACCCAACAAAAAGAACCATGTTGGGTACAATATATCCCATTACAATTTAATTTATATTCAACCAAAGCTTTTAGCTTCTTTTGAGAATCACCGAGGAGTGGAGTAAGCAAGTAAAATTCAAAAAGCTCCTGAACATAAATTCAAACATTATCCTCTCTTCAAACAAAAGGGCATTTTGAAAACGACACCAAACTGCAACAAAAAAAGATTCTAGAGCAAGAAGATGACGACATTCACCCATGAAGCTCAAAAGTCATCCCTACAAAAAGTATGGCCCATACAAATGCCCCAAATATTACTTAGGATCCATTCGGCAATGTTTTGGTTTTTGGTTCTTAAAAGTCATGTGAAATATATTATGCTTGTATAAAGGATCAAAAATAACTTAGATGATCTATTGGAAACATGATAATTTTGAAAACTGGTAACTAAAAGGTCAAATGTCTATTAGTTACTTTTTTAAACACCTTACTACAACCACAATATGACACTTCACACTTAAACTCATATCTCTTGCGATCTTCAAAATGTGAAAACTAAAAAATGCATTAAATTTCTTCCCACGCAAATTGTCCTAGTAAGCTTGACTAGTGCATTATCTTCGTGTTAAAAAAACAAGTTTCAAGATTAATAAATTTATACTTTCTCCTTTTTTTATTCAATGTTACACTTTCCTTAAAAGGAAATTTGGAATTAGATGGTACATTTTTTGTATTTTGTATTGGTTGATAGCTTCCCTCTATCTTCCTCCAATCACATGGCCGCAATTTATTTTTTCCCCATATCTTTCTCTTACCCTTAAATTGCATTGGAGTCCGCAAAGTGTAACATCCAATAAAGAACGGATGAAGTATAAGCTATTATTTTAGATACAAAAGGCATTCAGTACATATATTATTATATTAGGTTTCACATTTTGAAGACCCACTAAAAGTCTGTCATATTTTGGCCCCTAGTAAGTAGTAACGCTTGATTAAAGCTCTGATTTTTAAATTAATTTGTTTTGGTAAAACTTCTTAAAGCCACAATTTAAATCGTATCTCAACTGATCTTCAACAAATGAAAATTGTAATTCATTGAATGTCTTCTTGCCTCCTAGATCATCCTAGTAAGCTTAAATACAGCCTTCAATTTGATCACTATTAGACTTTCTTCATCAAGCTACAATTAAGACACATTACACTTAAACATTTTCAATTATATCTCCACACACTTTCAAAATGTGAAAAGTAAAAGAGGCATTAAATGTTTCCCATACAAACCATTCTCGGGAGTATCGAACGTTACTATGTAATAAAAAAAAAAAAACATTATTTCCTTCCATAATCAAAGAAACACAATCTTCATTTACCATATCTCATTCATACTTATTTCCAAAATTGAGGATGATGAGTTCAAAAGTCTATAAAAAAAAGCCTTCACACTCCTATTCATCATGCTAAAAAACACCGTTTAAACTCAATCCATTAATTTCTCTTACACCTTTTCTTCTCCATCACCATGTTAGATCTTAATAACCCCCCTAGCCCACCCGATAGTGTCCACAACAATTGCTATGGCCTCATTTGAGGACTCTTCTACCAATAGCCATGGTGTACTAGACACAACCTTGTCATTAAATTCCGGTCAAAACCAAGCCTTTCCGATCTCAAGTCATATGGTTTTGCACAATCATTCAGGGGAGGCTAGGAACAGGATTGCATATCCTATTACCCCTCATGGTCTCTATCAGCATAGAACATCAAATTTTCATTCACTACAACCTCAAAATGCGGTAGATCTCAACATCAACATGGAACACAAAATTTCCCGAAATCTTAGCGTCCTCAATGGCAATCCCCCTCAGAAATCTCCTCCCGTAAGAAATGCTATCTATAATCAAGCATCTTTAAATCCTAATTATCCTTTTGTTGTTTTAGACTCAAACCAAGATCTCATAGCCAATAGAGTGTTAGAAACAAATGAGTGCCCTTAGTTCTCTAGACAAAATTTTCAAAATAATTCTCCTATAGTATCTACAATGAATAGAATGATTCAAAGGACTCAAGAGAGTCATACAACTATTTCAGGCCCAAGAGAAAACACAATCGGTCTTTTACAACATCAAGGGAGACCATCTCACTCATGCCAAAGAATCCCTTTTCAAAATCAAAAAAATTCACAAACTGATAAGGGTTTAAGCTTATTCAATCAGCCATCTGGAAGTTACCTAACTAAGAGGCCCCACCAGCTTCCTAATTTACCAGGTTCAACACTGAACCCAACAAAAAATCAAGTTCTGACCTCTGATGGTGGGCACGATATATTCCATAAAAAATCATTTAATACTCAATCAACTTTCACAGCTTCAACTTCTTCTGAAAGTCACTGTGCAATGGGGGAAGCAAGTGGAATTTAACTAGATCCTGAAGCAAGAAGAAGCCGTCAGCACCCCAACAAGCACCCCACAAGGCTGAGGAGTCATCCCTACAAAAAGTATGGCCCATACACATGCCCTCGATGTCATTTAGTTTTTGCTAATGGAAATCGCTATTCAGCGCATACTAAGGCTCATCACAAGGAAGGACGTGACCTTAAAATTAAGGATAGGGAGATGCACGTTGCACACACTGTGAATGGCATCACTATAATGCCTGGGCCTTTTCTGCTACACGACGACACCCTAGGTGCAGCAAATATTAGGAATGGACAAGTCAAGAAAACTAATCACAAGGACGACTTTTCTTCTCTGATCATCAAGGATGAGACTGATTGATCTCAATTCTGTTTTTACAGCATGCAATTTAATATTTCAGCTATCAATAACTTTTGTTTCTAATGTATGGTAGAATTGTAACAAGGATCCTTTTGCCTTTTAAGCCCCAGTAATGCCATCAAAGAGGCCTGCTCTAACATACCCTTACTACAAGAGTAAGGACAAGACTATTGGGGAGCACACCAACAACATGAGGACTGAGAAAAAGGGCAAAGCATAGTCAAAATAAATGCAGTCAAAAAGAGCGTATGTGAGTAGGTGTATCAAGATAGGGATTGATGGGTTCATCCGTTAGTCTTGTCGTAGTAAAAAGGCATGCAGATGTCATTAGAGTTTAGTTGGGACAGTACAGAAACTCTCGCAAGTTATCAGCTTGTAGTCTTTATCTTACTTTGCTTATCAATTAAAGTCCCATCTTTCTCAATAATTCAACTTGTTTATCAAGGAACCAACCTGAAAATTATGAGTTTGCTACAACCACCCATCTTCTATATTTTTGCTCTCGCACACACACACACAAACACTCTCTCTCTCTCTCTCTCTCTTGAAGATATCTGCCATCTAATTAATGGTGGTAGCTAGCTACTTTTGTAATTATAACAATACTGTTATAGGCTCTCGCTTAATATGTTCAAATATGTATGTTACTCCATCCACCTTATAAATTATTGATAAAAATCTATTTGCTTGTCGCCTATATATTGTAAATCGTAATAAATGCAATGGTGTGAAGAATGGCAAAAACAGTACATTTAGTTACATTCTCTTTGTTATACTAAGGAGTTATTTAGTATGGGTGTTTCAAGAAATGGAAACGGAATCAACTACTTTGATAACCAACTGACGGACCGACCCCGCCATGAAACCACGCACCACCACGAGACCCTCACCCACATCCACGAAGCCCAATTTGAGGACAGAGAGAGGAAACATTATCAAAAAACCAAAGGGATTTCCATATCTTTCCTTTCTTATCCCTTTGTTAATTCTTTCTTTTCCTTAGTATTGAACCAAACAACCCCCAATATATTTCCAAACATCCACAGCTAAAAACAAATTGAGCACACAACTCAATTTTTTCCTTGGGATGGTGGACAAGATCTAGTGATGCCAATGGACCAAATCTAGGTCGAGTCCTTTAGGATCTAAATCCATATCCATTTTTTAGGGTAGGATCATCAAGTACTCAATGGGACCTTAATGGATCTTTTTTTTTTATTTCAAATAAAAAAACACAAAATAAATTAAGTTTTTGATAATACAAGTCTAAAACAAGTAAACAACATACATCCTCCCCATGTCCCACATTGTTCGTGAGTTCACAACCAATCATACATGATTAAAGTATGACATATTCAAAGTTTCAAACACAAATACACATTTACAACACTAAACATTAAACGTCAAAGAGTTTTTGGATCTAACTATTACAAAATATGTAACTTTACTTGATTCGTTAAGCTTATAGTGAGTTACTTCGTTAAGCTTGGTTGGGTTTGTTATTTTTGGGACATAATATCAAATATTGAAATATTGGATCAGTCGTATTGATCTACATTCAGGATATTTCATGATTTATTTTTCTTTATAAAAGTTTTGGGTCCTAGAGGAGGACCAGATCCATCCAGATCCGATTTATTTTTGGAAGCTTCGGAACTTACTCAAATCCAACAAGGTCCAAATTTTTAGTATTCATCCTTGGATTCGGGTGGGGTCCTTTAACCACTACCATCAGATCTTATCATTTCTCATAATTTTTTTATTTATTTTTGGATTCAGACACATTTTTAACACATTATAGTACTAAATTAATCAAAGCTTTAATCCCAAAAGTGGAGTGAGCTACATGCACAAAAATTATTATTCCGTATAATCGAGAATGAAAATTCTTCTCCTCCATTCCCTACAATTAAAAACATCCTAATAGCACTAAAAAATGTATGAAATTCATCAGGCACTCAAAACCTGAACATGCAAATAGATATGTTTTTAATAAAAAAATTTGAGGGGGGCATGCAAATAGATTAAAAGAAAACATACATTGTATGGTGAACAGTCCACTCATTAAAAGCATATGTGTGATCTTGATGCATAACCTCTAGAACTTGAGTAAGTCACTTAAGCTCCATCGTATTAGTGTGACTCAAGCAATTAACAGCAATATTTTCATTCACACTAACTTTAGCAACATACCTTACACGGTGTTCAAGACAGAGCAAAATAATTAGGATCACATACAAGCCCACAAGCAATATCTCAAATTCTCAATATAAGCAACAGTTCTCTTGGCCAAAAGACACCTAAAAACATTTGTTGCCACCTATGTAACCATGTAGGTGTAATTGCATACTATATAATATTAGAAGCTCATAATACAACTTTCATTTGGCCAATGAAGACCSAATGAAGAAATCTTCTTCAAGAATTGAAGTTGTCAATTTTGAATTATCAAGTAKTCCTCTAGTAAGAGATAACGTCTATGTTCGAAAATCTTTAAATCCTCAATATCCATTAATCATTCCATAATTGAACCAAGAACCCATAGCAAATGGAGTTTTAGAAACAAATGAGTTATCCCAGTTTACATTATGTTCCCATAGAGCCATACTGCTATTTCATTCCTAAGAGAAAAACCAATTAGTCTATTATCACGTCAAGGGAGAGGCAATCGAACCCATGCTAGATATCACAAAATTTCACAAAGAAGGATATGGGTATAAGTTGATACAACCAACCATCTAGATATACCATTACTAAGAGGCCCAACCATCTTCCTGCTCATCTAAGTTCAACATTAAACCCAAAAGACAGAACCAAGTTATGACCTCTAATGTTGGGTACAATATATCCCATAACAATTTAATTTATATTCAACCAAATCTTTTAGCTTCTTCTGAGAACCACCGAGCAGTGAAGTAAGCAAGCAAAATTCAAAAAGCTCCTGAACTTAAAATCAAACATTATCCTCTCCCACAAACAAAAGGGCGTTCTCAAAATGACACCAAAACTGCAACAATTGAACTAGATTCTAGAGCAAGAAGATGATGACATTCACCCATGAAGCTTAAGAGTCATCCCTACAAAAAGTATGGCCCATACAAATGCCACAAGTGTCACTTAGGGTCCGTTCGGCAATGTTGTGGTTTTCTGGTTTTTGGTTCTTTAAGGTCATGTGAAATATATTATATAAAGGTTAGATAATTACTTAGAAGATCTATTTGAAACATGATAATTTTGAAAACTGATAACTAAAAGGCCAAAACCACTTTTTTCTAGTTTCCTTATTTGGTTTTTTGTTATAAAACTGAAAACAAAAACAATACCTAACAGACTCTTAGTTTTTGATGATGGATATTGCTTTGCAGCACATACTCAGAAACATTCCAAGGATGAGACTGCCTCTAATAGGAAGAAACGATGTGAATGAAAGCCTAGGGGCATGGATATGCACATTGCACGGTCCGTGAATGGCATAACACKTTAACAGTAATACCTGAGTCTACTCAGCTACAGGACAAGCCCACTGGGTGCAGAAAATATTAGTGTTGGAAGGGTTAATACACCCAATCACGAGGAAGACTTTACTTCTCTGAATCATCAAGGGGGAGGAAAAAAAATGATTTCAATTATGTTTTATCAGCATGCAATCCAATACTTCAGAACTTTTGTTTCTAATATATTTAGTAGAATCATAAACAAGAATCCTCTTGCCTTTTAAGCACCTCGTCCTCTATATTTGCACAATAACACACACAATCTAATTAATGATGGTAGTTATCTGCTTCCATTATAGTTACAACTAGATAGTCAAAGATTTTTGCTTTATAGCTTCCAAATATGTACTTTACTCAATACACCTTGTCAAACATTTTTTAAAATTCTATCTCCTTGCTGCAGTATGTCGTAACAAATGTGTTCAATGGTGTTGTATTGGTTCAGATAGTAAATTTGCTGCATTCTCTTTACTTATACAAGTACTATTATCTATCCAAACTTTGACAGTTAAAAACAAATTGAGGACGCAATTTTATTCTTTTCTTGGGGCCGTGGTCCTGTTTTAGTAATTTTGGAAGGAAAAAAAAATACTATGCTCACTTGTTTTACAACAATAATGCCTATTAGACACATTTTTAACACATGATAGCGTACTCAATAATGTAAGAAAAATTATTGAGCAAACAAAACTTAAAAGAAAAACATACTTTCTATGGTAATCAGACTAATCCTTGATCTTGATGCAGTAACTCTAGAACTTGAGCAAACCAGAGTCGGGCTTCATCACAGTAGCGTGACTCGAGCAATTATAACTGCAATATTGTTGTTTACTTTAGCAATATACCTTCTACAGTGTTTAAGAAAAATCAAAATAGATTGCATCAGGTACAAGCCCACAAAAAAATATCAATATAAGCAATTATCATGGCCAAAGACACCTAGAACATATGTTGTCATAATGGCTTCCATGTGGTCATTTTATCATGTGGGCTTAGAAGCTCTTAGTACAAATTTTAGATGGCCAATGAAAGCAGCATCTTTCGGAGATGCCACAAAGATCCCAACAAGGGAATAAGATGAATACAATAAGGTATTCTTCTTAAAGAACACAATATTGAACTTATACTGCCACAATGAGGTATTCTTCTTACAGAATTTGAATTGTAAAGTGCCATCTCTTTAGTCAAAACATTTTATAGAATTATGGAATAACTCTCTAGAACAGCCCATCTGATCTCAACCTTCATTGAGCTACATTAGGAAATCAAGCGATACACACATTACCAAAGCCATAGACCAAAGTTTCCGCTTGACATAGACCTCATTGGGATCAAAGGCCAAAGGTAAGTGAGGTCAGGAGGTTAGCTGGGAGAAGAGATGAAACTGAGAAAGGCTACACAGTAAAAACAATACTCATTCACCCCAAATCTCAACCTTTTAGCTGAGTTCTTCCACAGTGATCTATAATCTGACCATTCAGATCAAAGTATCAAGCATTTATTAAATTTTCCCATCCCTCCCCCTATCTTATATGATCAAACAATTGGAGAATTCAGCATATGGAAGGTTCTACTCTTAAAAATGCAAGTCTGTTAAAAGTTATAAACATAAGCCCGAGTAACTGAGTAAGAACAGCCAAGCCCACAAATTACTAGAATTATTTTCTATCGCAACATTTGCTCTGAGTGAGAATGGCAATCTATTTCTCACCTTTGCAGATAGAATAGTAGCTTCAACGTAAAACTACAACAAATATAATCTTTCATGCCTTAAGTGAAAGTCGGGTGATGTTTCAAGTCTATTATAGGTTGAAATCAATCTTGCAAGCTCAAGTAATGAATATCTCTTATTAAAGAACAAGAACAAGAACCACGAAAAAATAGTTTGGACATGTAAGATGGAGAAGAGTGGGATCATATGAAGCTCAAACAAGGTAGAGGGAGACCAAAAAAATAACTTGGTTTGAAGGAGTTAGGAAAGATATGGAACAAATGGATTTGCATAAGAAGAATAAGGTTCTTGGTCGTAGACTCGTAGGGGGTGGAGGAGAAAAATCTTGTACATAATTACACAGAATAACCACTTTTGGTTCATGTAGCAGACGTTACTTGTGGGATTAAAGCTTTGAGTTTGACTGTATTAAAATTGAAAAATAAAAATAAAAAAAATTGCTGCAATCTTTCTTTGCAACTTGGAATCAAACAATATACTAGTCGCCACTAGGCATCCAAGTATTGAGTGAAACTAAACTAAATGATGAACTTGACAACATGAGATAACGTTCTACGAAAGCCTGATTGACCCTTATCCATCTTGAACTGAAAATGTCTAACTTTAAGGTGTAGAGAATGCAATGCAACATCATGTTGAATCTTTGTAATATAGCGAAGATCTTAAAGGGCTGACTATAAAATTACTAAAAGATACATAAGTATAACGACATGTCGACATGCTATCAAAATTGCTGGAAATGTGCTAAGTCATTAGTTCTCCTGGTTACATGGAAACTTTGATAGACACACTATTCATCAAAAATTCATAATTAAACTGCATTAATTATCTCAATTTATACAAGCATCATCACCTCCCCCTTCCATTTGATCATTAGATTCTTATCAACATAACACCAGACTTCACAAATAGCTTAAAGAGTTAAAGGGTCATCAAGTAAATGCCGAACATTATTCGCATCAAACTAAAAGGTAAAAATTTTACTCACTTCACCTTCAATCAAAATCAGTATTCACCATATTATAAAATGTTCAAGTAATCTCAATATTTGTTACTCAGAGTCAAAGAACATGATATTCACCTTAATGCCAAGCAAAACAGGTGCAAAATATAACGGGAATATCCCTCCAATGAATGGTTTTATTTATCCTAAACTTGTACATTGTGTGTGTGTGTGTGTGTGTGGGGGGGGGGGGGGGTTATTCCTTCACACATCGAGCTTTCACATCACATACCCAAACTACAGGGATCTTTCAGTCAAATTGTCAAAAGGCAGTCAAGCACTCGGGCTTCCACCATGTTTCCCATTGATGTGTATGCCCACAATCTTTGAAGTTTTTGAGAAACATCCTCAATATAGGTATTATATAAGCTAGATTTACATAATTGCCATAATCCATACTTTGACATATACAAACATCAACTTCACTACTAGTAAACAAATACTAAGCAAATCATGTGCTTAACTTCTTTACATAGCTTAAGCTTCCTCTTACATAAACAAGCACCTAAACGGTTAGTGAATTTATCGGGTTTGATCTAACCCCAGTTGCCGTCCTACAAACAAATAATCTCAAATACCTTCTAGTGAAGACCGTTTGCACAAAACCTGAAATGATATCGATAATTCAGTATCATTTAACAGCCAATTCATGTGCTTGAACTTCCTTAGATAGCTTAAGCCTCATGAATCATGCCAAAAGACATTTACAGCCAATTCCAATTTGATCTCTAGAACAGGCAACAACTACAATATATCAACAAGTAAATTACAAGAAAACCAGCTAGAATCACTCCCCACTTTCGACCATGTATGAATGCAACTGAATTCTTAAGGAACCAAAAGACAATCTAGCAGCCAATTTAAGCATAGTAGTGATATGCAACTCAGCCTCGTGTTCGTGTTTGTGCTCGCAATCATCAACATTGACATACCCAGCTAACTTAGAAAAGCAAGTCTCCAGAGCTTAACATGGTAAAAAGTTAAAAAGATGGTTATTTTAAAACCCATGATTTTTAAAGTGGGCAACAATGATGGTGTTTTTAAGAGAAAATCATTTCATTCAGGCATTTCATCAAACAGATTGTGGGATTTGTGGAATTCTGTAGAAGACCATGTTATGCATGAATTGAACATTTATTGAAACTAACCTCAATTAGAGATATCAGATGCATGAAATTAAAGAGGGTGTTATTATTTCAGTTAAAAAGGAAACTGAAACTTACAAAATTAGGGTTGCTGACATGCTTCACAGTGTTTGAATGGTCCATTGCTGAGGCTAAACAATAGTGTTTTGACGATTCATTACAGCTGACTGGCAACAAAATTTAGCCATTGCGAAATTTCAGAAGAATTTGTGTTTTATCTTTCATTTTGTTGATGAAAGGGAAGAGCACGAGTGTAGGACTTACAGTTCACACTTTGATGTTTACATTTTTTTAAAAAAATTATTTTTAGGGACTTCGATGTTTGCGTGGTCAATTGGATTGATGGAAATTGATTGGGTTTGTAATTTTTGTTCCTAAGAGCACTAGTAATGGTGAGGAAGTTTTCCTCTCCTCATTACTCTCTCTCCTACTTTCTCTCTCTTCTCATCCAATTTTTCCTCATCTAAAGTTTTTTCTCCATACAATGACCAAAAAAAGTTTCCTCAATACTCTCTCTTACTTTTTCTATACCCCATCATATTTACACATCATCTTAATCTTTTCCCACTTCAATTTATATAAATATAAAATATTGTAATTAACAATATTTTGTATTAATTGATTAATTAACGTAACGTAGTAATTAAATAAATTAGTAAATTATTAATCGTAATTATAAATTTTATTAATTACTTGGTTTTTGAATAATGAATTTAATTAAAAATTACCAAAATAATCGTAATACTTGGTTTTGGAATTAAAAAAATTTAATATTCAAGGAACTAACAAGAAGCAATAATTCAAAAATAATTCCAAAATGAACAACAATATTACTATAACAACAAAAACATTACTATTATCAAATTTTAATATTTTCAGAAATATTAAAAAAAAATTGATGAGAGTTACCTTGAAATTGGAGGATTAGCTTGAACCAAAATTGGAGGAAAATAACAAGATAATTAATTTTGTGAATTTTGAAAGTGTTTCAAAATATTGCAAAATGGGTGTCTATTTATAGAGGAGGAAAAAATTATGACCGTTGGTAATTTTTTTGTTTTTTTTTAAATGCCGAAATCCTATTTTTAAAAATATAACCGTTGAGTAATAGAGCTGAAATCTGATTGGTTGAATTGCTTGGCCTGCCGCGTGTCATTGCTCGATTGGCTACAGCTCTGCGCTGACAGCCTGCTACTTGCAATTTTTTTTTTTTTGCTTCCCACAACCTCAAAACGACGCGTTTTGGGGTTGGGACAGTTCACCCATTACCCAAAACTCGTCGTTTTGGGGTTGTGGGAAGCAAAAAAAATTAATTTGTACAGCACAGTGTGTGGGGCCCACACACCACTGTGCTTACTTTAATTTCCTCTTCCAAAGAGCAAAATTACGAGGGATCAACATTGAGGAAACAAATCCTCTTTGTTATGGGCCTTGAGGAACCCATACATTTTATTTTTGAGGAACATTTCCTCATTGCTACGGGTGCTCTAATACTCCTTAGACTTTTTGTGTTCACATATCCTACATTTAGAATTTAAATGTGATCATCGGTCGGACCGGATTCGGGTCGGACTTGACATATTAATTAAGGCCTTGAAGGGTCAATAATAGGGTCGAATCGAGCTTGAATTCGGATCTAAAATTGTTCCCGAAGTCCAAAATAATATAACGAACTTTTCAGGCTTTTTGGGCCGACCAAAAAAACAACTGAAGTGTATAAAAATGATTTTCGATACTCGACCAAAAAATAAAAATCGGACAGAAAAGGTCTTATCTAAAGCTCACAATTTTTGGGGTCAATTTTTCGATACTCTACGCCTCTACCTAGATTCCTAGGTACCCTCGTTTTATTATGTTTGTAAAATTGTAATCCTTCATTTTCTTACGATTAATACATTTATTCATTAATTGATTGAATAACAATTTATAATAAACTCAATGAAATTTTGTCCATTTTAATACTCAATGAAATTATCAACTCATCAAAATACAACCAGTTACTAGTATAAATGATTTTTATCGTCTTAAATATAAGTATTAATATAAGTATTAATACAAGTATTAAAACTATAAGTCAAGTCTTGTTTTGATTTCTATGTTTGAACAAGTTTAAATTCAAGTGGTTTGTTTTCTGGATTCGTCAACTTTTAAACTCCTTGTAATTTTCCCAGAGAAAAGAGATAGAGGGTAAAAAACTTATGTGACATGAGATATAGAAATGGTTTATTGCCAATAAAAAAAAGTGTAGTAAGTGATGTAAAAGACCATATAGAATCAAAAGTGTAAGAAAATATATAAATTAGAGGAAGTATAAAATATTAGTACATGTGTATAAATTTAATGTTTTAACATGTATATTGTTGTTCAATGAAAATTTAGTATAAAGATTATAGAGAATTTCCACCCCCTAAGGTCTTCAATCACTTCCCTGTTTTGAATTATTACTTTTAAACTTTCTATTTCCGAAGTTCTCAAATTAGTTTTAACACTTCATTCTTTTTTGGGCAAAAACTTCCATTATCCTCTTCTATTACATGAATCCCCTTTCCTTCATTCTCTCCATTTCTTTCTTTCTACAAACTTAGAACTATCTTAACAACTTGGAACCACATGCATAAGAGTATGGATCCTCTCCATTTCTTAGAGGAAATGGAGAGTCCATTTCCTTTCAAACCAAAGTAGTTGAGAATCATCTAACTTAAATATAAAAATTACAAAATCCCCCCGATTTTTCCCCTTAATTCATTCTCAACCACTAGATAAGGAAATGGAGAGGATCCATACTCCATGCATAGGGCCCTAAACCAACGAAACTAAATTATTCCCTTATTCAAACCAAAGTAATTAAATAAAATCCAAAGTTTCAAATCAACAAAACCTCAAAGTTTCAAAGCTACTAAAAACATTCCAAAAGTTATAAAAATTCTTTCGCTCAAAACACTCAGGACCCAAGCTACTCCCGGCCCGCAACCTACATCATTACCTTAAACCTGAAAGAATGCTCGCCATTTAAAATGGGTCATCACAGGGTCAAGGTAATTCACCAAACCAGGAATCAGCAAAGCTGAGTACGAACAGATTCAATTTCGGCAAAATTTTAACTTGAAAAGAACAAAACAATTTTTTTGGCCCTTAAAAGAGGGGGTTTCTAAGTAAAAAGTAAAAGCCACCATCTTTATTAAGTTCTTCAAATATGTTGTTTTTACTTTGAACCTCATCTTTTAAGTTCTTAATAGTAAGGTTTTTTTCTTCCAAAAACTGCTACTTTTAAGTTTTCAATTAAAGCGAAGATTATAACCCCTGCTTGTTTGATAATTTGATAATCCTCAAAAAGCGGCGAGCTCATGAGAAGAGACTATAAATTGTCGCTTTTTATCTATGAAATAACCTTTGCTTTTAGCCTTTTCCTATTAGTACTAGTCTAATTTGCACGCGATGCGTGCATTGTTTTTTTTTTACCTAACACTAAATTTTAATCATTAAAAACATAAATGTTGATTAATGTACTTATTAAAATACAAAAATAAAAATTAACACTATGACATAATGACAAACAAATAATAATTTGATAAATAATGTAAAATTGAATAGAAATTGAAGTAAAACATAATTAAAAATACAAAATTAAAATTTCTTACAAATTACAATAATACTTCTAAAACTTATAAACAATAATATTCAAAAATTGAAAAAAAAACATAAACGAAACATAGCCACAAATAGGATACATCAGAATTTCAAGAAAAAAGAGATGAATTTGTTTTTTGGTAAAATAGAAGAAGACGCCATAGGCCATAAGTATTTATACTCATCAAGAAATTTATGTTATTAATAATGAAAATAATTTTTTATATTGTTATAGTAATAGTAATAGTAATAGTAATTGATTGACATATAATTGACATATTTAATAAAAAAAAAGGAATTAATTATGTGATTGACTTATTGTATTTAGGGATTGGAATGTATTGATTGATTGGATGATTAATTTGTTGATTAATGTAGGYAAATTTTTAATTAAATCTTTCTAATTAGAAATTTAAAACAATGAATTGATGAGTTGATTGAGCAATTGAATTAATTAAGGACTGCCATTTTAAACTAACTGTAGAATGTAATTTTAATTGATGAATCAACTAAGGTTTGATTGATAGATAATTTTATGTATAAATATAAATTAGGAAGGAGTTTAAAAATTTTAATAAATTATTTTTGTTAAAAAGCTAAGCTAGGGGTAAAAAAGTATTTTCATAGGGGGGACACCATAGCTCCCCCCTTGGCTTATATTATAGAGATATGAGTGTAATAAAATAAAGTGTGAAAACATAAAATTTTGTTTTTTAAAAAATGTTTTCTTAGGTAATAAAATTTTCAATATAAAATAAAAACTATAAAATAAAAACATTCTTACGGTCATAAGGAAAACAATTAGCGAAAGAAAGTGATCAATTAAGGCCCTATTCTCGTCAATTAAAATTTGTTGAACTGAACTAATTTTTACTAAACTGAACTTATTAGTATTGATTACTGAACTAAACTTATTTTTACTATAACCTTAACAATTTTCTCAAGGACTGAACTTATTTTTACTGAACTGAACTTATTTTTACTGAAACTTATTGAAATAAGTTGACGAGAACAAGATCTAAGCCTACGTACCAAGGTAAGTTTTATTATTAGAAAAGTAATCGAGTAAACCAATCAAATAAGGAATTGTGATCAACTAAGTAAATAAAATTATCAAAAGTGATCAACTAAGGTAAGTAAAATTATAAGAAAAGTAATCAAGATAATTGTGGTTTTTGGCCATGACATTTTCGGCCTTGATTTGGGCCGACTCGAAACCCGTCTTGATTTTTCCAGGTTTGATGCGGGCTTTGGCGCTCAAATTTCAGGCAAATTATTCTATACAATCCCTCCGTACCTAGCAATATACAACCCCTACTAATCTTTCACACAATGTTTTGATTTTGTTTTTTTTAATTATATTATCTTTATTTATTTTTTTTCAAAAAAGAAAACAAATTTCTTGATTTTTGTTGCCAATTATATTATGATGTGAGGGGGATTGTATGTAGCAATATGGGGGAGAGTTGTACGATATAGGCGTTGCAATTTTCATGCATTTTAGTTAAATTTTTGGGCTTAGCTTGGAAAAGCCTACTAAAGCCGCTTTAATATATCGGGWTTCAGACAACAAATTTAGACCCGACCCGATGAAAAGAATTTATTATGTATGTTAAGCCATATCTGAACCCGCACCGACTTGCACCAAGATCACATCTATTTTAATACTTTAACTAATTGATATGTCTATATAATTCTATTTATTAACACAAATAAAAATTTATTGTGAAATAATCACAATAAATTTTTTTTTTTTTTATTTTATTTATCATATTTCGTATTTTATTTAAAAGCGAGCATTGCAATTGGCCAAAGGCGCAAAATGGCAAAATCACAATTAGGAGCCACAAACCCTTTTCGTATCGTCTTTCAACCCAAATTTGGAGTACGTAATTTTGATTAAGCAACCATTAATCTTCTTCCTTCACTACTGCTCTCTCTTCTATTCTATTCTGCTTAGTGCTCACTGCTGCTTCAATACTTGATCACGCTTTTCTAGGTACTTTTTCTTTCTTTCTTTCTCTCTGCAATTTGGTCTTATTTTATTTATTTATTAATTTTTTTTTTTGAAAGGAATTGGTTCTTTTATTTTGTTAACTTTTCTTTGTTAGTAATCCAAAATTATGATAATCTTTTTCTTTTGTATGTTTCATGAAATGGGTAGTTGGAAATTTGTGGGATTATTGAAATTTTACATTGAATTGTGTTGGTTTTTCTGTGTTGTCGTTGGAAGAGGGGAAGATGGAAATTTGACAATGTACCTTGTTAGAAATATTTAATTATTGTGGAAATGGAGTAAAATTGCCATTATGTAATCTTTGTTACTCTATAATACTCATTGTTCTGAATTGGGTATTTCGGTCCCCTCAAAGTATTTTGTTTTGAAGAATTGAATTTTACTTAATTAATATAGATTGTATTTTACTTTTCTATGATGCTTATCTTTCCCTAAAAAAAAAATAGTTTAACTTGGTTAGTGTAATTTTGCATCATATTCTTGTGTTAAATTATTCTTGCTGATTTGTTAAACTTGAACTTGATGTTGTTATGATTTGGAAAGTTATATGGAATGGAGGGAAATTATGATGATTGTTATTAGAGTGTACTTTGAGGAGGACCATGATAGTCATAATTCGATTTTTTGTCCACCGAAAATATCATGATGGTGGTTCTTGGATGGCTCTAGTGTCTTGATCAGGGTTGAATTCATATGGTTACGTACGTGTCGTTGGCTTGTATGGGTACATAAGTGTTGCTTGTATTTTTGCAATGCTTTAGTTTATGTAGTTACTTGTCCCTCTAATCTAATAACCTTTACTAAAGCAATCCCCACCTATAAATTTTCCCTCCCAAGTGCACTATTAATTATTGCATAATAAAAAAAAAATATAAAATATATTTAATGAAGGTTAATAAATTTGTGTTGAGTAGAATTTTATAAATTTATTTATTCATATATAACTATAAAAAAACATTTTTTTTTWWAAAAAAAAAACCTTATTTTTAAATAATTAAATTTTAGTTTAGTTTAGAAAAAATTGTATTTTATTTAAAATCGAGCATATGCTCGGGGATTATCTAGTTATTGAAATATGGGAGTATTATTGTTATTGGCACCAAGACCAGGCTTGTGGGTGGAAGATTGATTGCTAAGGACTTTTGTAACTTTGTCGGTGAAATGATATGTATCTCATTGCTAATTATGTAGCAAAAGTATCTAGAATCTAGGATAAAATCTTGGCTGTTTAAGGATAGGTAATCTGAGGATGTGGACTTAAAACCTGTAGCAACTGTCTGCTGAGTGACATGCTACTGTTACTTTAGCCTGAATCTGGTTGCTTTGTTTGATCGGTCTCTGTGGTGGAAGTAGCGTTAGGGAAGAGCAAGCTTTTCAATCTGAAATATTAGACAAAGAGATGATCTGATATTGATCATAATATGGATTAAAACGGACTTTTGGCATAATGTGGGTGTTCTTGTAAGATTGTGTGGGTTTTCCATTTATGCTCCTTTCTGTGAATAAGCTTTTATGTTGCTTCATTCAAGAATGCATAAACTCAGTTCAATTTGCGGTGGATTGGGTTCAAACAATTTAGTTTGTTCTGTATGCAGATTTGATTTATTTTTAGTATAATATTTCCATATTTTTGAGTCTCCTTTTGCATAACGTTGTTCCTCTTTAAAATTGACCTTGGAATGGATATACTGTATTTGCTTATGATGAGAAGTCTTTCATTTAAAATATTATGGACTTTATTCTTGAGATGGGATGTTGAAAGCTGTTGACATTCCTAGGACTTGAATATGTCTCGTCATAATGTCCCATTAAACCCAGTAGATGAGGATGCATCTTCTGGCTCTGGAGAGGAAATGAAATTGATTGATAGACATAACAAGCATCAGACTGCAACTCCGTCAAGTTCAGGACGTCAAAAAAGAGGTCGCAAGGCAACTGGTGATGCCATAGTTGATGCTATGTTGGAAATAGCAGCTGCATCTAAATTGAGAGCTGTTGCTTTAATGAAGAATGAAGATCAATTTTCTATAAGCAAATGCATTAAAGTGTTGGATGAAATGCAAGGTGTTGAGCAGCGCCTCTATTTTCTTGCCTTGGACTTATTTGAGAATTCCAATGCGCGAGAAACTTTTATAGCTCTTAAAAGTGAGAGAAGGCTGATGTGGTTGCAAAGGAAGTGCAAAAGGACTTCTTTGGTATAGTACTATGGGAGTGATAAATCTTTTTTGATAAGCAACCATTGGACCTTTTATTGTTTATGCATCCTTTCAGGGATCATATTGTTACTAGGAGAGCTGTTTTGCCAATAGGAGAGGAATGCCTGAATGAGACAACATAATAATAAGGGTTTTTTGTTTTTTTGTTTTGTTTTGTTTTGTTTTTGTTTATGTTTTTGTTTTTTTAGGTTTTTAAGTACTAACTATTTACTTACAGCTAAACATTAGATTTTCTTGAAGTTCCACTAATGCTTTGACAATATGTGGAGCATCAAATGTAAACTCTTTTTTATTTTATAGAATGATTTTCAAGATACAAAATTTTGTACATAATGTTGAATTGATAAATTTTGTACTTGGACTTACGCTTTGTTCCTCTTTTGCTATAAAGTATCTATTATATCATGCGATGTCTTCAGATACCTCAGCACACATGGAAGACTTTGACATAGAATTGGATGAGATGGAACTAGTTGCTGCTTCAGTTGGATACAATTATTATGAAATGATGAATCATCAACACAATGTGTTACCTGATCAACCCAGCTACATTACCAAACTAATGGTTGGACCAGAAGATGTAAGTCGTGATATGCTCAGGATGGATAAACAGGTTTTCCATAAACTGTGTGAGATTTGTCGACAAAGAGGCGTGCTTCGTGATACAGCTGTGGTGTCAATTGAAGAGCAACTGGCAATTTTTTTGAACATAATTGGACATCATGACAGAAATCGAATTATTCAGGACAGGTTTCATTTTTCTGCAGAGACTATAAGCCGGCATTTCAATAATGTCTTGAAGGCAATCAAGTCATTGTCCCAAGAATTCTTTCGAGCACCATCTGTGAACATGCCCCTGCACATCCTCTGTAGCAAAAGACTCTTTCCACATTTCAAGGTGTGCTTTTGAAACATTACAATCTCAATTCTTGTTAGAGTTATAATCATCATTTGCTGTTCATTAATTCAATACTCTTTCCACCTCAGAATTGCATTGGAGTGATAGATGGCATACACATTCCTGCAAATGTTCCTGCAAAAGAAGAAACTCGATTTCGTAACAAGAAAGGTTTTCTCTCGCAAAATGTTTTGGCAGCTTGTACCCTTGATCTCCAGTTTATATTTGTATATCCTGGATGGGAAGGTTCAGTGTCAGATTCTCGTATACTTCAAGCAGTTTTTGATGACCCAAACCAGAATTTTCCTCGCATTCCTGAAGGTGGTTAACTTATTTATTTTACTGCTAATTGTACTGTTATCTTAGAACCTGCTCTCTTCACTGATTTTTTGAACTGTATTAGTTTTGATTAAATAAACTGGTTGTACGCGTAGGTGTTTATAATATCTTTAGTTATTGATAAAAACTGAATTTGTGGATTGAATTGGTCTTTGCATCAAATCTCAATATGACTGAACGTCAAATTCTTGAGTTAAAATGGATAGAGCTTTATATCTCTTAGCAGTTATTAAAACTGAAGACTATGTGCTGCAGGTAAGTATTATCTTGTTGATACAAGCTTCTTAAATATGGAAGGATTCATAAGTCCATTTCGAGAAGTCCGATATTGCTTGCGTGAATTCAAAGGTGCTGATAATCTACCAACAAATTACAAGGAGCTCTTCAATCACCGGCATTCAACCCTACACCATGCCATCTCTAGAACTTTCCATGTATTGAAAGAACGATTCCCTATTCTGAAAGTTGCCTGTCAGTACCCAGTTCAAGTTCAAAGAGACATTGTGGTAGCAGCCTGTGTCATTCATAATTTCATCCGGCAAGAAGATTGCAGTGATTGGTTATTTTCCAATGTTGAAGAAATGATAGTGGAAGACGCTGTAGAAGAGGATGTAAATTTACATGATATGCCTGAGATGAAGTTGGAATCTCTTGTGAAGGAGCAGAGGGGTATGTTGCTACGAGAGTCGATTGCTGTTAATATGTGGAATGAGTTCGCAAATGAATGGAATGAATGGTGAACTGCTGTTGCACCAGTTCTGTTGAAATTTTGTGCCAATTGCGTAGTTACTAATGTTTGTGCATAGGACCACAACTTTTGGATGTAATTAGCTTTGGTATTTGGCAGAATTTTGATTCTCAGATAGTATAGGTTTGATTGATTGGAAATTCCATACAACAGAGAGATTCGTAAATCTCGTCTCTAGCCTTCTATATCGATTCATAAAAGGATGGCAGTATATAAGAAAGGGTTCCTGATAGAAAATTGTAAAAGGGCACAATGTGGACAAAATTTTGATTTTGGGTTGTCAAAGGCAAAAACGATTTATTGCTTTGTTCATCCATCTCATGGGTTTTTTTTTTCTTTCTTCAATGTGGTTGAGAATTTTTGATTAGTTTTGTAATTAGGGGTTTGAAATTGTCAATGTTGAAAAATAAATTGGGATGAAAAATTGTAGAATACAAAGAATATATGAATTGTTTGGATCGATTGTGGTTTTGGTATAATTGTTAATTTTTGATGGATAGTAAATTAGCTAGTGACATTACATGTGTATGTATTGCTGCCATAGTGAAGAGTGGAGAGAAACCAGAGATTAATAATGAACGATGATTAAAAAAAAATTAATGAAAGAGAAAATGTGATGCGAGTAATTTGCTAAATTAATGTCAGTTATGTGATTGGGAGCAAAAACAATTTATTGTACACTTGATCCAACTATGAACGAGAAAGTGTTATTATTACTTCTATTTTATTTTTATAGTGGGGGTATAATGTTCTCCTCTGACGAAATAAAAACTCTCTTTGGCAAATGAGAAGTTTAAAACCATGGAACTATTGCATAAAAAAACTTGTTAGTGAAAGAGCATGAGAAACCTTCTGAAACATAACAAACTTGAGATTATACGAATTTTTGACAACAATAATGTCACAAAGTTTGTTAATTACCATTTTGCTTCGGAAACAAAACTATTTACCTAGGTACCGTCCACGTAGGATCGGTACCTAGGTAAATTTTTTTTAAAAAAATCAGGCAAAATCGCTACTGGCAGTAGCGATTTTGCCTTATAAATCGCTACTGGCAGTAGCGATTTAGGGCAAAAACGCTACTGCCAGTAGCGATTTAGGGCAAAAACGCTATTGGCAGTAGCGATTTTGCCCTGTAAATCGCTACTGGCAGTAGCGATTTAGGGTAAAAACGCTACTAGCAGTAGCGATTTAGGGCAAAAACGCTACTGGCAGTAGCGATTTTGCCCTATAAATCGCTACTGGCAGTAGCGATTTTGCCTGATTTTTTTTAAAAAATTTACCTAGGTACCGATCCTACGTGGACGGTACCTAGGTAAATAGTTTTGTTTCCGAAGCAAAATGGTAATTAAAGAACTTGGCAACATTATTGAGGTCAAAAGTTCAGATTATACAGAGTACACTGTTATGTTCATCACAACATTTTTGCCTCGCAAACAAACCTTTTTGCTGCAACTAAAAAATGGGAAAAAGTATTTTGACAATTCTGTTTATGTCGATTATTTTAGAGAAGCCAATGTAGCATGTCTTGCTATCAGTCATAACTGATGGTAGAGCGTACCTGAGTAGTGAGCACCTGTGCTTATAGCAAGTCTAAGCATACGAGTACCGGATTCCTTCTCAATCTTTCAGAAGGTAGGAGTGGTCTCTTTTATAATGCAAGATTTCAACATCATCTTAAAAACTTAATAAAACTTTGATTTATTATTGTATATTTAAAAAACTAATTGCCTTTGGCTTTTCTGATGTACATACATATATATAAATAAAATAAAATAAAACAAAAAAAACTTCAGTAACTTTCTTAAGAGCAAGCAGGAGGGGCTGAAAAACACATATATGATGACTTAAATTAACATGAAAACTGGCGGTTCGAGATTTTGATTACATTAGCTTAGACATGATACAAACCCTTATCCTATCCCATATCAGTGACTTCAGTTCAAATAACAATAATGGGCTAATTTGGAGATAAAAAATGCACCCGTGCAAGCGGGTATTCTTTTCCAGAGATCCAAACACCGGTTTGGGACCACAGCACATCTTCCCAATCAAGATTCTCTTCCAGTACCTGCTTGACCCAAACAGACACCATAACTTAAGGTCAATAAGAAGAGTTCATTACGCAACTGAGAATTAAAAGATTTCATACAAATTTTCACAACTAATTAGTCATTGTGATCTTCATAAAACAGCAAAGGGGAGCAAGATACCTCCAATTGTTCAGCAGGCAAAGGTATGCCAATTGATCGCATAAGCTTCTGTGGAAGGGGCTTCTTACACCGAGACCACCGGAACATGTCAACAACCATGTTATCAGCTTCCGCAGAACTTCGTTCACCGTTTGCAGAATGGACATGGTTCTGGGATTTATCTGACTCTGCTTCATGTGTCTGTGAAGCAGACGGAGCTTTCACTGTCTTCTCACCATTAAAGCACAGCTCATACCTATACATGATAAACCACATGTCATAAAGAAAGCAGCATTGTTACATCCAACAGAAGTATTAGAAAGGGGGAAGAGGGGATATATAATTAACACAATAAAAGAGCAACAAGCAATTATGAGTTTAACGGTGTTGCTGCATTTAAAAAATCACAGCAATGAATGTGGTGGACAAAATAAGCTTGCCGTGACCAAAACATTACCTGCACTTGTGAGTTTCTAAATAAAGAACTTCTCCTTTCTTCAGGCGTGCTGATGTGTACAAAGGCTTCTTCAAGCCCTTATCAGCTACAATACTAATGCTATATTTGATCCTGGTATTTGAACATAAGGACGTCAAAATGTATTCACAAAATTATAACCCCTACATATAGACCAACTACTGAGTGAGTGAGAGAGGGCAGTAAGCAAACAGACATCACTGTTAGATTAACATACCATGAAACAATACATACACACACAAGTAACTATGTCCGCAGAAAAATTGGCATCAAATAGAAAAAAACAGATATGAGAAGAGAGAACTGACGAGACACATTTTAAAAAGACAACACATGATAATGTGCTGACAAATTGATACTAAAAAAATAATCTTGTGATCAATGCACACATTGAAAGCTACACTGAAACTGTATGAATGGCATTCTAAGAAATTCATAGACATCAGAAACGACATATTCAATAATGTCTAGAAAGTAGAAACATATGTGATCAAGAGAACTTGTTACCCTCCCTTTCTCATCCTTTTCCAACCATTTCTTTCTATCAAAACATAATGTTAAACTCCAGCATTCCAAAGTAAGATAGTGTACCAGGGTTCATTGCAGAGGTTGTATTGTATCGTGACTTCTCGTACAAACCTTTGCTGCCGCAATGCATTCTGGAGAAGTGATAAATAGAAATTAATATTGTTTAACAACATAAGCAGAGACTTCCTGGTGTTCGACTTATTGCTCCTTGGCGACACCAGAAACAGCCAGACAATCATCATATATATTATTTTTTAAAAAATAAATCACGCATAGACATTTCTCCATAACATAATGATTTTATCTCAAAAAGAGAAAACAACAAACCAAAACAATAGCCATTACAAGAAATTATAACTCATAAAGATTGTTATAGTGGTTTGATCTCATGCCGCATCATCATATTACACAAACTTCCCATAAAAAAACCTTTCAACAACAATAAGACAAGCCTCTTCTAAGGTTTATGTACAACTTTCTGTACCTTTTTGTTTCACTCTCTTTCTTTACTCCCTCTATATCAAAATTATTGCAACGATTTGACATTTTTCCTCTTTACTTTATGTCAAATCATTACGTTTATTTTGATACGGAGGGAGTAAATCATTTGCCTCCCATATATGTCACATCGTAAAAAACATAACATACTCTTTTCATACCTCTTTCATATACTCCCTCCGTAACGAAATAAATACAACAATTGCCTTTTTTGGGTGTAACAAAAAAATTGCAACAAGTGTACAACTTTCCTATTTTGATAAGTGGCCCCAATTGCTTAACTCTCTAATACAAAACTAATTGAAAAAAGTGGTCCCAATTGTATACATTTTTTTTTTGTCTATTCCTACCAATTTCTTTCCCTCCTTTTTTTTGGGACCACCTCACTAATTCTTTTCCTAATCTACTATTAGCTTACTTCCCAACCTAATACAAAAAAGTACGTTTGTTGAATTTATTATGTTCAGGAAGGAGTAAGAAACTTCGCAAATTTTGGTAGCAATAAGAGGATTGTCTACAAACCTCTTTTTTTTTTTTTTTTTTTTTTTTTTTTTTTCAAAGCTCTTATTGCCATTGCCGGATTTGTTTACCTTGATCATATACTAAAATACTACTTCATATGTTTCTTTTTAACTTCAACCCTTTTCCTTTATTGATAACATTAACATGTAAATTACCATAAATTTAGTCATTTATCGTGGATTAAGTTTTTGATATATGCAAGTAATTTGAATAATCTTTATTTCGTTGAGATTAGTTTAAAAACAGATCAAGTTTAATAGAATTATGATAACTGGTCATGTTGACTAGGATTTCTTGCCATTTGTCATCAATCATTTTCAGTTTGAGGATCCATAATAGACAATTGTTGTGGACTGTGGTGTACAGTGGTGATGTTATCACTGGGCGGGTTTTGTTAGTGGCTAGAATTGACACGGGGTATGTAGGTGTGTGATTCACAGATGGTGTGGATAGAAAGTGTGGCTGTTGGTTTGTTGGTTGGTAAGCTATGCATCGGTGGCAGCTGGCTGTTGGTCAATGCAGTTAATGCGTGCGGCGACCGCTGATTAATGGTTTGCAGGATGCAGCGGTGATGAGAGGTGTTGGCTGCAGTACTTTCGTCGGTGATGTGGCTGCTGGGCCAGTTATGTGAGATGTGGTAAGCTGCCTAATTTCCTCCTCTTTATTAGATTCATGAGCACACTAATGACGTAACCTACTAACCAATGACGATAAATCCAGGGCAAAACCAAATGTTGCAAAAAAAAAAAACAGCGAAAAGGTATCAACCATTTATTGTTGACATGCAGTAAGGTTTGTGCTTTATGGTACGGAATGTTGGGCTCCAAAAGAGCATGTTCAAAAGGTTGGGGTCACCGAGGATGCGGATGTTAAGAGGATGTCGGGAACACTCTACGAGAATCGAATAAGAAATGAAGTATCCGCCAGAAAGTTGGTGTTGGCAGATATTGCAAGCAAGTGAAGGAAACCGCTTGCGTTGGTTTGGCATGTAGACGAGACCTCAGGGCACCGTGCGAAGAGGGAAGAGTGGATCAAGGGATTTAAACGACGAGAGGGAACCAAAAATGACTTGGTGGGAAGGAGTTAGAAAAGCATCTGAAACAGTTGATTGCAAGAGAGTGAGGCTCCTCGATCGGAGGACGGAGTGGAGGAGGAAAATTTATGTGGATGACCTCCCGGAATAATCACATTTGGTTCATGTTAGCCGACCCCACATATGGGATTAAGGCTATGATTGATTGATTGATGCAGTAAGGTTCGTAATGAAAAAATATCTTGCCAGCAATAGTTACGTCTTGGGCATAAGACACAACAAGCACAAGGATGAATAATTTGTAAAACATGCGTAAAGATGGATTGTAAGTTACCGAGGCTGCAGCCCTTGTTGTCATTGAGCGCTCCACAGCAACTGGTGCCAAGGTAGGCTCTATTGTAGATGTATGTGTGAGGCAAGGTTCGAGATCAATGGTGCCACCACCTTTCTGAAATTCACATAAAATAGAACATCATCAGACCAATTAGAATAAAAGGATACAACATAGCTTGTCCTGAAATCAACATCTTATCCACTGGAAATTTGGGGGCGAAATAAGTGTATGATCCTTAAGATGATAAATCTAAACTTAATCGGTTAATCCCCTATGATCTAAATCGAATCCTTATAGATGGGTCAGGTTAACCAAAAAAAAATAAAAAATAAACAAAAAACTGTGGATCTAATGTTATATTCCAAAGTGATTCAAATTCTAGCTATTGTTGTTCCTTCAGCTGTTTATGCTGGACTCCTAGTATGCCCAACACTTGGTTTCGGCAAACCAACTTCATTTCCAAGTTKGCAGATACACTTTACTTGAATAGAAGATTTTGTTTAGCTGAAAATTGTCCAACATGATAAATAATACGAATTATATTAATAACCTCAAATAAAAGGGTAACTACATTTTACTTAAATAGAAGATTTTCAGTAACAAAATCCAAGCACAGTGAACCTCCTAAAAGTACACGTGTCATTACCTTCTTAAGAAAAAATTGTTTTTCACTTTTCTTTTAACAAGAAAAATTTATACAGTCAAAATAAACGTAGAAGTTAAATACGTTGATGCCACAAAATTTTTAGTCGTAATTTGAATAAATGTTCAAAACATTTCCTTTTAAATGGTATCTAAGAATTTATAGTAATTCATTTTATCACTGTCTAATATATTTTGGTGATTCAATAAATTTTTAAAAATAAGTTATTGAATTAACAAAATAACTTATTTCTATTTTTTAATTTTTTAAAAGCTACCTTTACTCAATTATCTACTACATATAATTTAAATTAATTTTGAAAAAAGAGAGTCCATAAAACAACAAAGAAAATGAAAAGATCAATCAAGTAACAAACTTGAAAAAAATATTAAAATATTTAAGTACGAGTATGTTATTTAAAACAACTCTAAAATTCATATAAAGCATACATCACGTGCATAAATTCTAGTCATAATAGTAATACAAGTGGGATTTCTTTTACTATTGAAAAACATTTAATACACACCTTAGTCCCATCCGATGTCAATCAAGGAATGGGAACAATTTTCATGAATTTCCACAAAACAACTCACATCCCATTCTACCTTTAAATCTTTAATACCCATCCCACTAAACAAACACCCCATGAAGATCCTAGATTAGTGTTAACAAACAAAAGTAAAAAAGAAAAACGCTTCCTACAAAGAACTATTCATCTGGATGGGAGAATAAATGAAGAAGGATTACAGCAAAAGAGCACCTTCATGATGCAGCAACGTTCAACACGATAACTACAGCCGATTGCAGCACCCCACGCACGAGATCGAACGTTGTTTCGCAGAGTTGACACGTAACCTGCAGGAAATTCCAAGTTAAGTTATCAACCAGAATTAAAATGAACTTAAAACATGAAAAAACTTTCTATTATGCTCCATGGAAAAGAATCACAAAGCAAAAGAAAACCACAATTGAACAAAATAAGAGCGAGTTTTTGTTCTAACTGATGAGGATCAAAAAGGGAAAGGGTTGAAGATGTAACTAATCTCATAGAAAAGCACGGGACAGACATACAGAGCTTTTTGACCTACGTGAAGATGGATTAAAGTAGCAGAACTGCAGCAATTATCAATTATCAGATGTTTCTTCCACTTACCCACTTTAGATTTAAGAAAGCAGCACACTACTTTTTTATTAATTTATCAATGACTAGTATCAGAGAGAATGGATTCCAATGGAGGATATAAATTTGGGAAGAAGTTCAAAAGAGGCAGTTACAACTTAAAATAAACAGTATAATAAAATCAAACGACTATTTTGAAGACAAATGTAAAAATAAAGCGCAAAATCCAGCCGCAAATTCTGTGGGCAAAACCTCAGCTTCATGCTACAATCGTTTAGTAATTGTAACTATACATTTAATTTAAAATCATCTTGCACTCACGCATGTGGGACAACCTTGCATGGGAAAAAACACTTCCAAAACAATAAAGGTGTATCAAAATAAATGATTTACCAAGAGCAGTTAATTAAAAGATAGTAGTCTGTTATACAGTGACAGCGAAGATTTGACTTACTATGTTCGTTATATCAGGAATTAGGGAGAAATCTAGAGGCTAAGTAATCTCATATCAGTTTAATTAAATGCATTTTATGTAACTTAAATTTATATATTCATAGGCATTATAAAATACTGAAATTCTCTTGAAACCATTGAGCCATTGAAGAACTCTCCTTAACCTTACCCTGGTGACAGACTGGAATTGCATCATGACAGGTATTTTAACTTTCAACCAAAGATCATTCCATACATAACTTTAAGCATACCATTCTAAAATCAATCAATCATAATTACAAGCAACAATGATGCAGCACAACCAGACAAAAATAGAAGACCAACTCCAAATAAAAAATTGTCTTATAAAGCAAATACTTACATATTCTTTTATAAAAATAAATAAATAAAAAAAACCATGTATTGAATCTTTTGACTTACTTTCTTGAGGAGGTAAAATCCGTATTGTTGCACGTAACTCTTGAATCGCTGCTGGAGGAGGAGATGCAGTCGGACGACAATAGCCTGTATGCATGAGAACTGCGAAGCAACCTTCATGTTACTAATGGCCTCAAAATAATGATGCACCATACAACTGTACATAACTCATGAAAGCACATACCAGCAACAAGGTCTGAGTCATCAGTGTATATGTCTGTTCCCCATAGCTGCCCACCTCGAACCTGTACAATAGGCATGTTAGAAAGCAAATCAGCAGTATATGAAACAAGTAAAAAGTTGGCAACCTTGAAAAGATTGTATATCATTGGTTCCATTTTGACAGATAATTTGACAGCTCAAACAGCCAAAGGAAACATTTTTAGAAAGCATAAAATACTCTGAAACACTATCAAGAGAATTGCTGACAAACATTGCTATGTTGTCAACTAAATCAGCTTTTGCATTTTATATATTGTGACTCAGTGATCACAAATCACATACTGAATTAACAGATCAGTAAACTTATTTAAAGAATTAGAAGAAAAAGGCATTACGTTTCACATGAAGAAACTCAAAAAAGATAGGACTATTGAAAAATAAGATTGTATTGAATCATGCCCCACCACAATTGGAACATGCAAATTGTAATATTTAATTAAAAGGCAAAGCTTGTCAAAATTAGATGTTAAACAACCCATCAAAACATAAATAAACAAAAATTAGACGTGAAATGAAGTTTGCATAAGACACAACACTGGAGTGGGGAATAAATTGCGTTTCTACAAGCACATAGCACAGTATATACAATCTTGAATTACCAACCCACACATTGAATTATATTCAGGTATAAAAATGATAAGACACTTATTCTAGAAATTCAGGAGTAAATGCAAAGAATCAAATATCATTAGATGCAAACTTACTTGCCGGTTTGTGGCTGTTACATGCTCAGCAGGAATTCTGATTTCTAGAGTAGGACCATTAAATAAATTGTCGCTGTTTTTATCAGCTTGAGATGATTCAAATTCCTTCCACAATTTTGTCAATTCTTGCATGCATTCACCAATTTTGTAAACAGTAGAGACCTCAGGTTTACCTGTGAAAGAAAAGTACAGCAACAACATAAACATGATGAACACCTGAACAAGTTCTACTTGATTTCATAATGACCTAATAGCAATATCTTGACCCAAAAGAGAGGGTAACAATCAGAGTTGGGTAGCAAGAGACAAAGAAAGAAACTCATTGCATGATACAAACCCTAAAAGAAAAGTGTTTAGTGACAATTGGCCAAAGCCACACAATAAAGTGTTTGGAGGAGGGAAGGAAAGGAGGAGATTCCTGTGCA
This sequence comes from Bassia scoparia, assembly GCA_008642245.1. NCBI lineage: Eukaryota > Viridiplantae > Streptophyta > Magnoliopsida > Caryophyllales > Amaranthaceae > Bassia > Bassia scoparia. The sequence goes on along the minus strand of SNQN01000018.1, from coordinate 45,322 downwards.
ACTGTAGACATGTCGACACTGGGCAAGTGGGCAGCAAGTAAAATGACATTATATCGATGAAACTAAGCACATCTGGCTATTATATGAGGGCAAAAGTAGATTCAAAGAGCATATGTATTTATAAAAAGAAAAAACCTGCATCCTGCTCCAATTATAAAGTGTAAATCAATATTACCACAGAGAGAACAGGAACACAATATGATGAGAAAAGAGAGAACCATAGACAAATGGCATGGATTATGCCAAAAGGACTTCATTACCAAAATTAACAGCAACAACTTAGCATACCTTGAGACCTGTAGAAACAGCAAAGAAAAAGGAGGATTAGCCGTGTCTTAGACCACCAAAAAAGAAGTGTGTGGCAAGCAGCTTTCAGCATGTACACAGATGTAGAAACTTAAGTAACTTACCTCAACAATGAAGACAAACTCATAAATATGTATCATGGGTCTATAATAGAAAGCAAGGCAGTTATTGAAAATTTGCTTGAACTACCCCAAAAGCCTTATTAAGTTACTAGCAACCTAAGTGACAAGTCTTAAATCGTCTGATTCCTATGCCATATTATGGCAACGAATTCCAATATATCACACCCACAGGAAAAGATAAAAACAGCAAACCTTAAGTCACAACATCATTTTACACAGCTTTTAAATCGAGACGCAGAACTACACACCATTAAAGCTATTGAAAGCCATACCAACAAGATAAGTGACTAATGCAAGAAGTAATAGAGGGGACAGACAACATACCCTTCTCCATCTTGACCACGAGACTTCAAACGTCCATCACGATTAGCAACTTGGGGGCTGCCTCTCGGGCGAAGCATCCTCTTACGCTGCTGCACCCCATAACTAAAGGCATCTCTTTCTCTGTCTGTACCGCCATCAACATCAGCACCACCTTCATCTGACTCTTTGTCGTAGCCCCTACTGCGTTTCTCAGGTCTTTCTCCTTCTAAATCACCATCTCTTTCTCTCCTCCTTTCTTTAGCTTCCCTTTCCATATTTCTCCATGATTCAGAGGGTTTCTTTTGCTCTACAGCAATATTTTCCTGCACAGGTATTTTATCTGTTACGTCTTTCTCATTCTGATAATTATCTTTCTCTCCGCCACTCCGACCTTCTCTATCAACATGATCTTTCTCTCTTTCTTTTAGCCGTTCCTTTTCTTTCATAATAATATCTTTTTTCTCCTTCCCCCACTGCTCAGATTCCCTCTCTTCTCTAGTTACCTCCTTCAGATCATTATTACTACTGCTACCAATTTGCACATTACTCTTATAATCACTCCTATCTTTATCACTCTCTGGCCAATCATGGTGCTTTCCTTCTTTTCGTTTCCTCTCCTTTTCCTTGTATTTTTCTTCACTTTTAAAGTCCACCCTGTTCTCTCCCACAGTTTCATTTGCTGGCCTCAATGAAGCAGTAGTGGGTTCCTTGGCTGCTTCATACATGGCACGCAAGTTAGAAGCATTCCAAAAGCTTGGCACTCCAACAGCACCCAGACTATCAGAATGTTTTTTCACTCTATGTTGTTCTTTCCAATTGGGATGACTCCCTGCCACTCCATAAACATCCTTGTCAGCTTTCACTTCACTCTTCAAATCACTACGACCCTCTCTCTCATGCTTCCCTTCTTTAATCTCATCAGGCCTGCTCTCCTTCTCAGTCTTGACAACCTGATGATGCACCTCTCTTGGCTCTGCTTTCACATCTCTGTTGTTCTCGGAACCCTTGTTTTCTCTAATCTCTTTTGAATCCCTCGATTCCGTCCTATTCTCAGGACCCACTGTAGGATGGCTAGAATGTTGGGAATCAGTCATAGACGACGGCATTTTATACATCGAATGCAATGGGGATCTTCTTTCCCCATCACGAGACTCGGGCCGAGGTATCAACCCCGGTCTCGGCTCTTGAACTGACCCAAAATTCATCCTTGGAAAACCTGAATTCTCCTCCTCCTCACCCCCAAAACCCGGGCGCATTGAGGAAGACGAGGAATGGCCGCCTTCCTCATGCGGCCCTCTCTTTGGAGCACCACTCATTAGCTTATTCAACCACTCCAATTATCCTCTGAATCACCAATTTGCAACACCACAAAATTCCCAAATGCAATTACAACAAACTTTCAACTACACCTTCAAATCAAGTTAATTAATTTAATCACACACCTGAAAAAATTAAATCCAATTAACTGCGTATCTCAAGCAAGAGAGCATAATTCAAGCAGAGTACCAAATTGCAGCAAACCAAACTGCTAAAAAAAGTAAATGAATGCAAAAAAATCGGGAGTATGTATACGATAAACCAGTAAATCAAAAAAAATGCTTAAATCACTCCCCTAATTTTTTTTAAAAAATGAAACTTTTAAATGAAATGAGTAGAAATTACAATTACCTGTAAGGCAAAAAAAACCCTAGATTGAATTGGAATCGAATGATATAATCAGTTGCTGCTGAAAGTTTGAAGAAGTTGCTTGCTTTCCCTTGTAAATACGACGTATGAAATAGAGATTTAATAAAGTGTCGAAAATTTATAACATGTTGTAAAAACGGAAGAGAAACACTTAGCAATTTAGCACGAGTGATCCAAAATGAATTAACTACTCGGACTTTCTCACTTAAGTATGGTGGTTTGGTGTGACTAAGCTTGTGGGTACTTCGGGTGGTTAAAGTTTGTTTCCCGTATTCACTATATTGAGTGATTGATTCTTATGTTTGTCTTTGTGGGTCTCTTTACGCAAAAAAAAAAATAAAAAAAAATAAAAAGACAATGTGTGTTTAGTTTGTCTTGCAAGTTACGAGTGAAGTTTGGGGGCAATCCCAATCAAAATAATGTTTAAAACGCTATTGATTAATTTATCACTATTCGGCAGAGTAGCGTTTTGAGCAGATATTAGCACTAAATGTTACTTTTTTTTCAAACGTTAGTAGGAATAACGTTTTTACCATTAGGTTAAAAAAACTACTTGCTAATTAATTTTCTCATACAATAAGCACAATTGTTACTATTATCAAACATTCATATTAGAAAATATAAATTTTATCGTTACCGATTATTTACCCCGCTAAACACTGCCCATGTTATATAAAGGAGTTAAGGTCAAAATACGATCCCTAAACTAATGTATCTGTAGCATTTTAGTCCCTCAATTATTGACTGAGGTAAATTAGTCCATCAGCCACCGATGATGAGAACTATTTTTGGCTAAAAAGTTAGTGACTTGACAAATTAAAAGGAGTAATAAAAAATAGTTTAGGGTATGAGGGACCTTTTTAATCATAATTTATTTTGATCATACTAATATTTATAGATAATTAAACAAAAATTCTTAAAAATAAATATGATTTAATTGTTTATATATATTAAAAAATGGAAAATTTAAAGATGGTTAAATGATCGAGTCAAAGATAACATTATCAATGACATTATAATAGCGACACGTGTTCAAAAATGACATAAAAAATACTTTGTTTTAGTATATACTCCGTAGTTATAGATAGATTATAGAAATTTGAGTTTCTAATTGATTTAGATAATTATGTTATTCACATTACAATTCTTGATGTGACATATGGACCCTACACGTCACGTGCAGTGTCGACCCAACTTTGGATTAAATTGATCCTAGGTGGCAAGGGTCTCACGACCACGAATCAACCTATTCAAAAATAGGTCAAGAATCAGATATTCGTACGTCGAAACGGTGAAATCGAATAATCGATGGTGTACACGGGTGACAAATGTCACACAACTAAGCTCCCAAAGGGTAGGAAAAATACATATAAATTAAATACCCTAAAGAGCTCATTAATTGTATGCATTGAATTCATTCATTCTCTAAACTCATAGCATTAATTTTCACACTCGTACTTACTTAAGTATCGGATGAGAGATAATTCAAAAATGATTATTCTCCTTTGTGTAGGTGCTAAGGAGGCATAGCGTGGACAAAGTGCTAAGGACTTGGACTTGTGCTAAGACATACCATTGCTAAAGAGGAAGTGCTAAGATTCCACTCCAACGTTCCAACAAGGTCAATTCTCCGATGTAGCATTGACGGGAACCCTGCACCCCTCTCTCAACCCAGAAACTCCGAAAAAATATTGTAGTATAGTACATTGCACTTGCTACAACAATTCCTAATTTATATATGTGTTGGTACTTGGTATTTAAGTTTGAAAATGCACCCGCAACAAATTTTTTGAGCATATATATTACATTTTTGGATGATCAATAACTTACGATCAATAATATATACCCAAATTTTTATTTGTAACACCTTTTTTTAAAAAAACAAATCAATTTTTTGAATAATTGTGTACAAATTTGTTGATACATAATGTAAAGTCCCTAAAGCCTTGTTTGGAAAATGGCTGTTGACTTTTTTTTTTTTTTTACTTGTTTGACTGACTGTTTCATTTGGCTTTTTAACTAATTTATTTTAGAAACATTTTTGGGAAAATTGGCTTTTGGCTGATGATGACTGTTACATTATAAAATGACTTAAATAACCTTAGTAATTTTTTTTCTCAATTATACCATTTATTATCATTATTAATTGAGAGGTAAATTAGTAAATTAATATAACAAAAGCAACAACCAACTATGGAGTAAGTAACATTGGCTTTTGGCTAAAAAGCCAATGAAAAAGGCCAACATCCTAATACTTTTTATGTCTGTTTAACCAAAATAAAATGCCAACAACCAAAAGCCAACATCCAAACACCCCCTAAATTATTAACCGATTTAATTTGTCATCATTTTTTTAATAACATCCTTAGCATTTTTTGGGAAGTCCCTAAACTATTGATAACTAGGCACGGTTCCAACCATTTTATATCTGTTTAAACAAAATAAAATGCCAACAACTAAAAGCCAACATCCAAACACCCCCTATTATTAACTGATTTAATTTGTCAACATTTTTTTAATATCATCCTTAGCATTTTTTGGAAGTCCCTAAACTATTGATAATTAGGCACGATTCCAAACCTACTTGGCCAAAAATAGTTCTAATTGTTGGCTAAGGGATTATTTTGACTCACTTAATACTTGAGGGATTAAAATGAAATAGCAAAACGACACAAAAACCATAACAATGAAATAGCAAAACGACCCAAAAACCACAATTCAGACAAGGGTAATGCTACATACAACTCTTAGAGTTGCATATAAGCATTAAATATGCTTCCAAAATTAGTATTGTTCCGGCCCACCATATGTTGGGTCAGGCCCATTAACGATTATTACGAGAATGTCATTACTAGCCTCATTGACCAGTCAAATAAGGGAAACTTCTTTGAGAAGCTGCCTAACTGAATTCAGTTAGAATATCTTCTAGATATTTCCGAGTCAGGTTTAGTTACCATATTACCCTCCCATTGTCTATAAATAGGGAGCTCAGCATTAGAATCAAAGGACACATACATTCATTCTGACACAAGTACATTCTCTCTCCTATTCTAAGATTCTCTCTCTTTTCTCTCTCCTTCCTTGGCTGACTTAAGCATCGGAGGTGGTCCCCAGGGAACACCCCCTGGGCCCTCTGACTGCGTTTCTCTCTCCTCAGGGAACTTGACGTGTCTCACCGGCGCACTTTCCGACGAATTCTCCGGCGATTAATCAAAAGCAGACGTTAAGATCCAGATTCCCTATTTTTCTAGTTTCAAGATTTCCTTACTTGAAACAATTGGCGCCGTCTGTGGGGATCACAGATCAAGAAGTCAGAGATGGCAAGAATCACCAGAAGTCGCCGAAACGCCAGTGAAGAYTCTCCAGAAACATCGGAGAATGTCAGAAATCATGGAGATGTTCAATCTCAACCGCAAGAAGTTGTACCAGTCCAAGAAGGAGTTACCAGAAGAGATCTGACAGATTTGGTAGCAAAGTTTGATCACCAGTTCAATGCCTTGATCAGAGGTTTAGATGCACACTTTGCTGATCTGGAGCGCGCAATTCCTGGAGTACCCCGTGCAGGGCCAGAAGCAGTACCGACACCGCAGCCAGTCCGTGCAGAAGCTCCACAGCCTGTCCGTGCAGAGGTTCCACAACCTGGGCGTTCTGAACAACCAGCTCATGAGGGACAAGTCGTGAGGAGCCGCGTGGGCCCTTACAACTTTTCCAGCCGGTCCAATGGATCTGCACGACACTCTCATGATTCGCCTCTTGCAAGCCCGAGGGCAAATAGCCGCATACGATCGCGAATCACAGTCCCACGACCAACTTTACCCGTGTAGAGTGTGAGGCACACTGCGGCGTCCAGGAGCCAGGCGCCTACGCAGGTTATCCGTGATGCCAGGGAGATTATAAACAATCGCAGACGCGAGCGAGGCGAGACCAGTCGCGTTCGTTCGCCTAGGAGATCACATTCTCCTATTCGGCGTTCGTCAACTCGGCGTTCACCAACACGGAGGTCGCCAACTCGACGACATTCAACACGTCGCTCGCCAACCCGAAGGACTATTGCCCGACGATCCAGGAGACATTGACGTTCGGAGAGAGCTAGCTCGGAGGAAGTGACCTCAGAAACAGTAGCGGAGAGTGTTCCTAGGGGAATTCTTACTTCCCGTACTCCTCTCAGCAGGGAAATTCTTGACACCGTGGACAGAAGAAAAGTTAAGATTCCAACTATGGATCCGTTTGATGAGACCACAGATCCAGACGATCATATGGCCGCATATAAGGCACAAATGGGCATTCAGACAGAGTGTGAGGCATCTTGGTGTAAGTTTTTTCCCACTACCCTTAAGGGAATGGCGCTCACATGGTTTAGTGAACTGCCCTCCGGTTCTATCACCAACTTCACTGTCTTGGAAGCATTGTTTCGCCAGTAGTTCATAGCGGGGAAACGCCATGAAGTCACCATTGTGGCTCTCATGAGCTGCAAACAGGAGCCTGGCGAGAGTTTGAAGAACTACATAAAACGATTCAACACGGAGTCTTTGAAGATTTCTAACTTAGAAGACCCTGTCGCATTCCCGTCACTACTGACCGAATTGCGACCCGGGCGTTTCAAGCAAGATTTGATGATTCAAGATGTGCGCAAATATTCAGTTGCCATGGAGATGGCACTACGTTATATAAGAGCCTCAAAGGCAAATAACAGTGATTCGCCCCCGACAAAGAAGAAGGCCGACAATGGAGATCGGAAGCCGGGGGGCGATCAGAGGAATGGCGATCGGAGGGATAATAGATCCGATGGCGACAAGAAAAGAAAAGAACGAGATGATGGCGTTGATCCAAGATACAACGTAAACCGATGAGAGATTTACCTAGACATTAAGGAGAGCAATCTCCTACCTAAGCCCCGCCCGGTCCGGCACCGATGAATAAAAGAAACAAGAACTTATGGTGTGAATATCACCGAGATTGTGGGCATACTACTCGGAATTGTAACGAGTAAAAAAGAGCCCTTGACAAGCTAGCAGATGAAGGAAAATTGGCAAAGTACCTGAATAAAGACAAGAACAAGAAGCAACAGCCAGCTGGTAGCAATGACACTGATGACATGGTTGGTGTAATTAGCGGGGGCCTGGCCTCGGGCGGTCCAAGCAATAGGGGTAGAAAACAACATTTGTATGAGCTCAAACATCAGGTGCTGGATGTTGCTAGGAGCGCCCCTCCACCATGCCCTACCATGGTTTTTGATAACAAGTCTTCTAATCCGCTAAGTTTACCACATGACGACCCACTGGTAGTAGAAATTAAAGTTGCCAACCCTAAGGTACGACGAGTGTTGGTTGATTCAGGCAGTTCATCCGACATTATAACATATGAATGCCTGAAGCAACTCCGATGCGGGAATGAAAGGCTGGAGCCATTGGCGCAACCTCTAGTGGGGTTTGGCGGTCAGAGTGTTTTTCTAAGAGGCACAATTCGCCTACCGGTCCGGTTAGGTGAGAAGGGACATGGCAAAAGTCTGATGGTCAAGTTCATTATCGTGGATTTGCCTTTACCGTATAACATCATCATTGGGCGACCACTGCTCAATCAAGTCAAAGCAACAATTTCCACTTACCAACTCTTGTTGTAATTTGAGACGGATAATGGCAAGGTTGGAAAGTTGTATGGCGATCAGAGATCAGCTCGAGAATGTTATGTTAACAGTCTTCGAGGGGGGACAACAACTGAGGAAAACCCATCCAGTAGCAAGAAAAGGAAGGAATCTGAACCAGATTTATCCACGCCAATGGACGTATACTTGGCTGACAATCCAAAAAGGTATGGGCGTCTGAGACCCCTCGACTCCCATGAGGAAGTGGCGATTGACGATGACCCTTCTCTGTAATCCCCCGTAATTTTCAAAAATTTATTAATATATTTCCTTATAAATATATTACGATTTATCTTATAAAAAGATATATATTTTTATTTAAATATATAGCATAATTTTCATTTAAATTATATTTTGTGATAAAAAGTTATATATATATATATCTTATTTGAATTTTAATTTTATGATAGAAATTTATCTTTTCTTTTATCCAAAACAAATTAAATTAAAAAAAAGATATTCAAAATTAATCTAACTAAAACCTAAATCAACAAAATGGCTTTATTTTTTTCTTTCCTCATCTCTGTCACGTAAACCTCATTCAAAGCCAAAAAAAAAGAAGCGATAGAGAGGAAGCATGTGCGCTGCCCTGCTGTCACCGTCGCTGGCCCCTGCTGCCGCCGTCGCCGGCCACCCACCGCCGCCAGTTGCCGGTCCTCCTCTTTCCCCCTTCTTCTTTCTTCTTCCTCTTGTTTTAATCTTTTTCTTATAACTTGTTTAAACCTTAAATTATTATGATCTATTTTTTAATACTGATTCTTTTGAGCATAATATATTATGAATTGCAATTCTTATGAGTTTTATGATGATAATTTCAATTAAAAATTTCAGATTTATTGAATTATAAAATTAGGGTTTTAAAATAAGGTTTTCAGTTTAGTATTTGATTTTTATTTATTTTTCTGCTTATCAATAAATTACAAAAATTTGGTCGAGTAATGTTTATACTAATATACAATTTGTGTAAAATTTTCAGAATTTTCCAAGCATATTTACGATTTTAATAAATTCGTTTTTGAATGGACTGTTTTTGGGTTTCAGGTTCGGTTTTTGATTTTTCTTTATTTTTATGTTTGTCAATAATTTACGAAATTTTTTTCGAGTGATCTATATGATATTATACACTTTGTGAAAAATTTTCAGAATTTTCCAAGCATATTTACGATTTTAATAAATTCGTTTTTGAATGGACTGTTTTTCGTAAATCTGATTCGGTTTTTGATTTTTACTTATTTTTCTGTTCATCTATAATTTACGAAAATTTGTGGGAATATTCTGTATACAATTATAAACTCTGTATAAAAGTTTCATAAATTTTCGTATAGTTTTAGTATTTTAATAAATTATTACATCAGATTGACAATTTTCGATTACATAATATGTTTTGTTATTAAAATTAATTAAAAATATTTGGCACAAAAATACAAGTTAATTAATGATATTTTCAGAGTTATTAAACATATTCAAAGTGAATTTAACCATTTAAAATTAATAGCTTTTAAATTTTTAAAGAAATAAATGAATGGTTTATTGTATAAGCGTTGAAGTTAATCTTTAAAACATGTTCGAGGTTGATTTTTAAAAGTTTTATGGGTTTCAAGGGATATGTTTGCTGTAATTTGTGTAGGAATCAATAATAATTGATTTCTATTTGGTTGTAGGAGAAAATTCTCCTTGAGTTATTGTTGAAGTGAAAAAACACATAGCTGGATTGTTTTCTTTTCAAGGTACGTACTACTTGCGAATCTTGATCTTAAAGTTGTTTGAGGATGTTTGATGACTTAGAAACATGAGTAGGAAACATCCAAAGATTTGTTTGGTACTCACAAATGAATTAATTGTTTATCATGGTCTATATTTGTGGAGACTGAGGAATATTGTGGAATTGATTATTCATGAGTTTTGGATATGGAGGTTGACAACTAGTCAATTGTTTTTAATTAATGTTTTGGTTTATCGAGGAATTAATTGGAGTCAAGTATAACTTGTTCAATGAGGAATTCATAATACATGATGAATTAAGTGGGTCAAGTTTAACTTACTCCATGAGGTGATTTATTACTCGTTCAGGACATGGTGTATGAATTGAGTAAAGGAAGTGTTCAAGTCTTAATGACGAGGTTAGTTGGCTTGTCCAACAAGTTTATTAATTAAAGTAACGGTTCGTGTTAAAAAGAAATTTCAATGTGATTGTGGTTCTATTTTGTTGAGTCATATAAACTTGTCAATAATTAACAGTTAAATATACCACGAAATGGCAATAAAACTCTGACTTGTGCACGTCTAGAGTATTGACAATTCAGGGTTGGGGTTGCGACTATATTCGCGTCCTTCCGAGAGCCGTTTGATCAACGCATCTCTCTTCACTATTTTTATAATGGATTTTATCCAAATTGGGGTTAGTTTGAGATCTCATCTAACTATGTGACGAAGTCGCGCCCGTTCGCCATCTGTTTACTGGTTTTTGATGCCTTTCGACGGGGAGGCATAGGTTCTGTGGCAACTTGTGTCTGATGACACTTGATGTCTGGTTGATGTTCCTAAATGTGAACATGGTTTTGGACAGCCTTGTCTGTTGCTCATATCTTAACAAAATGTAATGAAATGTATTGAGTCTATATTGGAGTCGAGTAAGTCATTTTTCAGGTACAATCTAGTTAACAGATGCAGTTGGGATTTTGAGATTGTGTTGTCTTGGAGCAACTATATGCAATATGTAATTGATGATTTTGGTCTGAGTTTGGGATCAATTGTATAAGTATAGTATTGTGAAGTGGTTATGAACACCACAATTGGGTTTTCTTTTGTTTCTAAACAGGTGTCGTAACTCGGTTATGTCGAGTTTTTAGGGGAGATGTTGTCCGTTTGCTTCTCGTCTTCGTATGTTGTATGTACTCAACTTTGCTGATTGCGTGTTTGTTGTTTTGTGTATTGATCCACATTTTCTTCTTTTGGTGGACCTGTGATGATCCTTATTTCATTTGGAAATTATGGGGAGCAGACTTTTCACAGGATTGTGCAGGTTGTTGATGGCTATACATGTGCATTTACAACGTTGGGGTTATGGGAGTGTTCGAGTGTTATATTCTTGGACTGCTGTTTGATGTTCCGTCTGAAAATTTTAGTATTTTATAATTAGATAAAATGGTTTTCAGGTTTCATTAGTTTGCCCAAAATATTTATCCTCGGTTTTTAATAAAGGGCCAAAGTTGGTTCCAAGTTGTACGGTTTAAAATTTTTTGATAGATTTCCTAAAAGTTTTGTTATTTGGTTTAGTCATTTTCCGCTGCAATATTCTGAATAAGCCAAAACGTTTTCACACGTGGCGATAACATGTCAATAGTTCTCCGTATCTTCAATTAAATATTTCACAGGAAAAAGGGAGAATTATTGGGGTGTTACATTCTCACACCGTCAGAGTATGAGCTAATTTAGATAAAGAACTAAAGGAAGAAATAGTCAATGTTCTCAGAGAGTATCGAGATGTCTTTGCTTTTACAGTAAATGAAATGCCTGGGATCTCCCCTGATGTGATGCAGCATAAACTCAGCATCAAAGATGGTTACAAGCCCGTTAAGCAAAAGTTYCGTCATCAAGGGCGTGAAAGATGTTTAGCAGTAGCTGCCGAAGTCAAGAAGTTAATGGAAGCTGGCTTCATTCGTGAATGTCAGTATACCGATTGGTTGGCCAACGTTGTCTTGGTCAAGAAACCCAATGGTACGTGGCGAATGTGTGTTGATTTCACTGATCTCAACAAAGCCTGTCCGAAGGATGATTATCCTCTTCCAAAGATTGGCAAACTTGTGGATTCTACTGCAGGGCATGCTCTCTTTAGTTTCATGGACGCCAATGCTGGGTATCACCAGATCCCAATGGCGGAAGAGGACCAGTCACATACCGCCTTTATTACCAATCAGGGAGTTTATTGTTATAAAGTAATGCCCTTCGGCCTTAAAAACGTCAGGGATACTTATTAGAGGTTGGTAAATCAGATATTTGACGGTCAAATTGGCCGAAATATCGAGGTTTACGTTGATGATATGATTGTGAAAAGCAAGATTATAACTGATCATATTGCTGATCTCAGGGAAACATTTGATTCATTGAGAAAGTTCAGCATGCGCCTAAACCCAAAGAAGTGTGTTTTCGGTGTTCATGGCGGCAAGTGTTTGAGGTTTCTGGTGGATGAACGTGGAATAGAGGCAAATCCAGACAAAATTCAGGCTGTGTTAGACATGCAATCCCCGAGAAGTGTGAAAGAAGTCCAACGGCTGACAGGATGCATGGCTGCCTTGGGACGTTTTCTGTCCAAATCGGCTGATAAGAGCTTGGCGTTCTTTAAGACTTTGAAGAGATCGACGTTCAAATGGGATGAAGAAGCAGAAGTGGCGTTTCAGGAGCTGAAGAAGCATCTTTCGGGGATACCCAAGCTGGTGTCCCCAATGCCAAAAGAACCTTTGTACGTTTATTTGGGTATCTCCGATTATACTACAAGTGCGGTCTTAGTCGCCGAGAGGGATAAAGCCCAACACCCTGTATATTTTGTTAGCAATGCTTACAGAGGGGCTGAATCAAGCTACTCAACAATTGAGAAGATAGTGTACGCCCTAGCGATAGCAAGCAGAAATTTGAAACCTTATTTTCATGCCCATCCTATTACGGTTCTCACGGGACAACCCATACGAAAGGTTATTGAAGGGCGAAACCATTCCAATAGAATGACCGAATGGGTTGACGAGTTGGTAGATTACGGTTTGGAGTATGAGCCCAGGAAGGCGATTAAGGCTCAGGCGTTGGCCGATTTCATCACTGAATGCACTAATCGGCCCCCTCAAACAGCTGATAAATCTTGGGAATTATTTGTCGATGGATCATCGACCAAGGAGGCGAGTGGGGCAGGAATTTTGATCAAAACCGATCTGGGCGAACGTCTGGAGTATGCGGTACGGTTTGGTTTCGCTGCGTCAAACAATGAGTCGGAGTATGAGGCACTCATATTGGGGCTACAAATGTGTTTAGCTGTTGGGGCTAAAAAGATTTTGGTCAAATCAGACTCTCAGCTGGTGGTTAGCCAAGTCATAGGAGAATTTGAGGCGAAAGAGGACGCCATGAAAATGTACTTGGGAAAAGTGGCGGTTCTCAAGGAAAAATTTGACGAATTCAACATTCAGCATATTCCCATGTCTGAGAATCAGCAAGCAGATGCTTTGTCTCGGCTAGCCAGTTCTGCTGAGAACGCCAATCCTCGTATCATTACTTGGGAGGTCTTGAAGGAACCAAGTATAAATGACACTATGGCGGTGCTAGACCGAGGCGATACATGGATGGATCAAATAATTCGATATTTGAAGGATGGCGAACTACCGTAAGATGATAAACAGGCAGACAGAGTTAGGAAACAGTCAAGATGGTTCCTTTGGCATGATGGCAAACTTTATAAGAAATCCTTTACTCATCCGTTGTTGAAGTGTGTAACGCCAGATGATGGGGATTACATTTTACGAGAAATCCACAAAGGCGCCTGTGGTAGCCATCAGGGTTTCCGCACATTGGCAGGGAAGGCTTTACGATCAGGCTTTTACTGGCCAACCCTGAAGAGCGATGCCCAGGAACTTGTAAAAAAATGCGCGAAATGTCAGTTTAATGCAGACATTCCTCGCCTGCCCGCCACAAACTTGTATGCGATCCTTCCCACCCTTCCGTTTGATCAATGGGGGATGGATTTGTTGGGACCTTTCCCACCGGCACCCGGACAAAGGAAATTTCTCATCGTCGCCATTGACTACTTTACCAAATGGATTGAGGCGGAACCATTGGCTACCATTTCTGAGAAGCAAATTCAGCAATTCATCTGGCGGAATATCATTACCCGTTTTGGAATACCAAGGGCGTTAATCGCCGATAATGGAAGACAATTTGAGAGCGAGTCTACTCGGCGATATTGTGAGCAGTTCGGTATAAGGGCTAAATTCACAGCCGTTTGCCGACCACAAACCAACGGCCAAGCAGAAGCTGCAAATAAGGTGATTTTACGGGGCCTAAAGACAAAGCTCGAAGGGGCTAAAGGGTCCTGGCTGGACGAGCTCCCGGGAGTTCTCTGGTCCGCCAGGACAACGATGAAAGAATCAACTGGCCATACGCCATTTTCCTTGGTGTATGGAAGTGAAGCTGTTTTGCCTGTAGAGGTGGGCGCTTTATCACCCAGAGTCACTTACTACTGTCTCTTATACACATCTAGATGTGTATAAGAGACAGGGGCTAAAGGGTCCTGGCTGGACGAGCTCCCGGGAGTTCTCTGGTCCGCCAGGACAACGATGAAAGAATCAACTGGCCACACGCCATTTTCCTTGGTGTATGGAAGTGAAGCTGTTTTGCCTGTAGAGGTGGGCGCTTTATCACCCAGAGTCACTTTCTATGATTATGGGGCTAATGTTGAATCCAAGAGAATGGATTTGGATCTGTTGCCTGAATTGCGTGGAAACGCCCTTCTCCAATCCATATGTTACAAGCAGAAGATTACCAGATATTTCAACAACCGTGTGCGACCCCGCCAGTTCTGCCAAGGCGATTGGGTGTTGCGAAAGGTTGAAAGTACTGGTAAAGATTTGCCGATGGGGAAACTTACCCCTAATTGGGAGGGACCGTACAAAATAACTGAGGTTATTCGCCCTGGAACCTTCAGGCTTGAGGACACTGATGGTAATCCTTTGCCTCACTCATGGAATGCAGATAATCTACGGCGTTTTTACATTTGATTACATCACTGTCGGGGCATCCTACTGTTATATACACGTGATTGGTCATGTATATGAATAACAATGATGTAATCAAAAGGTTATAATAATAAAAGCTGTCAGGGGCGTTTTGGGTATATGCTTGATGACAAGATACTACCTCCCCCTGACAGATTTCCAAAATATGTCTTCTGTGCATTTTAGTTTTTTACGGATCACCCACTTAAGGGCATCTTTATCTTAGCCTCTAAGATATAAATTCATTAATTTTCCTGAAAATAGTTTTCTCTATTTCACGAATCGCCCACTTAGGGGCATATGAAATTATTTGTTAAGAACGCCTAACGCAAGCTTATGTGGCCAACTTCGGCTCTTTTTGCTAATTAACGGATCGCCCATTTTAGTGCTCGCAGGATTATGTTTCCTAAGCACCTAGGGTGAGCCTTGTTAGTGTGTTATCTCAAATCGCCTATACACGGGAATGTGAGCACTTGGTTAAAATTAATCATGCATTTTAACAAATCATATTTGATTATTCGTTCTTAATCGTCTAAGAGCATTTACACTTGGTTAAAATTATAATCTTATGGTTATAATTATAATTTTAAACGAGTTATGTATTTGGCAGAGAATTTAAAGCAGATATAGAAGACATTATAATAAAGCATTAAGAGCAGAATTTAAATCTGCATATTGTCAAATACACAAATGGCACCAAGGACAGAAATTCAAATAGTTCAAACATTAATACATAAATCAAATACATGTTCTTTGAAAAAGAAGGAGGTGAATGCAGTCACTTTGGCGAAGAAGGAGGATTGGCTGTTTTCGCCCCAGAAGGCTTGGGCGTAGAAGGGGGAACGTTGGCCTGCTTTTCCGGTTTGGTCCCAGCGAGAAGTTTCGGACCAGGAGGCTTGGTACCGACTTTCGCTTTCTTCTTTGCTGGATCACTGATGTTTGAAGGAACCGATTCAGAAGAAGACCACTTAAGATTGATCTTCAAGACAGAGGCGGAGGAAAATACCTTCCCGCCAGAAGAAGCAGCACCCTTCGAATCGCCAGAGGAAGACTTCAGCTCATCAGCTGCTTTTTGAGAGGCTTCAACGTTCGCCCTCCGTGCCGCCTCAGCTTGTGCCTTCTGTGCCTCAGCTGCCTTGGCTTTACGGGCGACTTCTGTCCGCTCCTTACTCAGTTGAGCTTGCTTTTCAGCTTTCTCCTTCGCCTTGTGTCGTTCAGCGGCGATCAAGTCCTGGAACGCTTGAAGAATCTCCTCTCTCTTGCCAGGCATGACTTGTTCAGCTGCCACCAACATCTTGGTCTGCGGAGGAGTTTTCTTCAAAACCTCCAGCTCTTGGCAAGCTGCAGACAGATCTTCCTCAACCTGTTTCTTCGCCTTCTCTGTCGCTTCCTTGTCTTGAACAGCACTGTCAACTTTGGATTTGGCACCCTCTAGGGACTTGGCATGAGAGGTTTTGAGGGTGGTAATCTCCTCCTCCAGTTTCTTCACCCTCCCTTTGCTCGCCTCGAGCTCTTGGGAGAGTGCCCCCTCATTTTCCAGGGCCTGTCCATAAACCTTTGCCAAACCAGGATTCTGGCAGAAAGTTGGAAATTAACAAAGTGTTAGAAAATGGCGAATTAAAGGAAAAAGGAAGGATATACTGAACATCACTTACATCGAAGAAGGTTTCCCTTAGTGGGATGAAGAAGTTTTCTTTCTCTTTCCGGATGACCTCAGCATCCGCCTCAAGCGAGTGCATGTGATTGACCGCCTGATGGGTCCGAGTCATCTTGACCTCCATTAGAAGGTCAGTAAACGGAAGACCAGCATATTCATCCGCTTCTTCTTCCTCCTCCTCGTTGACAATGTCATTTTCGCCATTGTCATCATTTTGTACTTCCTCTTCTTCCTGGAAGAGGCGCTCATCATCATCCCCCGCTTCAACCCCTAACGCCTTTACGGGGTTGTAGCCTTTGAAGGGCTCGAAGGTGGGGTCGCCATCACCAAAGGCGTCATTTAGGTGGTCGGCCTCAACCACCTCTTCCTCATTATCTGCCGTGCTTTCCGCAAGGCGGTCTTTCTTTGTGCTTTTCTTCTGTCAAATGGATAAGTATGAGAAACAGGCAATTGAATACAAATTCAACGAAATAAAACACAACTCTTACCGGGGGCGGTGGGGGGACCTGGATAGTCCCTTCTTCAAGCACTTCGTCCAACATGAAGCGCACGTTGTCAATGTTTTGGGTTAGCTCCGTCATCTCTTGTGTAAACCTGGAGATGGCTAACTCTACAAACCGAAGCAAGATAAGAGCACAAATTTAGATAACAAAGGGCGAACAATAAAAGAAAGTAAAGACTCGTACCCCTCGAATACGCCCTGTTGAGACCAACATACGACAAGAAAAACTCCCTTGAGAGAGTTTTGACTTGTGGCACCCAGCGACTCGGAAATAAACACTCATCGCCCATGGCATCTAGAATGTTTTAGGTTTTGCAGTAAATGGCCACTATAGCCTCATGTTTGGACATCTGTGGGACATCATTGTTTAAAAGGAAATTTGGGGGAGATCTACTCGGCTTTCTGGGAATGTTCCATCCTTCGCCGTGGTAGATGAAAAGGAATTTGCCCRGGAACCCCTTGTGGTTGGAGACGGTTTTTTGAAGGATCTTGTGATACCGCCTGGTTCTAAAACCATACCAACCATCGCCGTAATCTTTCTTTGACTCCACCAGATAAAACATGTTTCGCCAAAGAACGAGAGAAGGGGTAACCTCAAGCATATGGCAGAGGGAAATGAAAGAAAGAATCTGAGATATGCTGTTTGGCATTATCATCACCAAGGATAGTCTATATGCATTCAACAACTCTACTATGAAAGGATGCAAAGGAAACCTAATGCCTAATTCTAAATGAAGTAAATACACTGCTATACAACCAGGAGATGGGTTTGTAACCGCCCTCTTGGTACCAGGAATGACAATGGTATAATCATTAGGGAGACGATAGCGGAAGGTTATCTCTCGCCTATATTGCTCTTGACCTAGTTAGTTCCTAAAATGGCTGACAAGATTATAACCTTTAGCTCCGCAGGCGTTAGAAGTGGATGCCTCATCCCGAGGGAATTCTCGATCGGTCTCCGGGTCATCGACTGTTACTTGCACCATCCCTGATTTTAAGAAATGATTATAAAAGTCAGCATATGTATTCTCATCCTCTGGCTTACCGGCATAGGTCACTACACCGCCTACGGGTTCTATGTGTCTTAATTCTTCCTCAAACCCCGCCGATATATAAGCTATCACTAGTGTTGTGGGAGCTAGACTCGGGGCTAACCGCAGGAACGACGGTAGGAGTTTTATCTACATTAACTGGATTATCTACAATCCTAACGGACGGATCTTTATAGCTAGAACTACACCTAGSCGCCCACTTCTTATTGTGAAAGGAATCATCTTCTAACTCATAACGTATGGTTCTAAAAGTTAAACGATCCATAACAAAGGGGGCAAAAAGTCGTACCTTCTGATGAAAGACACTAATTCACGGATCGCCCGYTTTAWTGGATGTTGGAAGATTGCTAKGAATCGGCTATCCCAATAAARGCCTTCAGCTGACACTTGGTGAAACTTTCTGGTAAAAGAGATTAAGAATTCAGACTTTGGAAAAATTGAGATTTTTGTGAGGAAATGAAAGATTTTGGGAGCTTCTCTCTCTAAGTTTCAYGGAAAGCAATTGCAAATGATGAAGAGAGAGAGAGACAAACCTCAATTATATAAATTTCAAACTTGGGCTTTCTACTGTTCCCGTATTTCAGGCCGATTAGGGATTATTCTCCTGACAAGCCTAATACGAGAAGAGTATTTATACCGTATAAAATACGGTATTTCCGTCCAGTACTCCTTCTGACATAAGGTATTTTCGTAATTCCGCGAATTGCGTATTCCCGAGGTTAAGGGACTTTCCTGCGACTTAGGCAAGACGAAACAGGGGTCTGTGATCCTTGGTTTATCCGCCTCAAGTGTGTAACCGCCATGAGCGTTTGTTTGCCCATGGATTTATTGGGGCTAACATTTTCGAAGAATGTCTTTCTTCAACAGATCACTGATCGCTCCAAGGTTTGAACGCCTAGGGTCTGATCAAATGCATTATTTTGCATTTCTCAGATCGTCTGGTAAAGGCAATCTGGGATTTATGGTTTTTTAATCGCCCTAGGGTTTGAACGCCTAGGGTCTGATCAAATGCATTATTATACATTTCTCGGATCGCCTGGATAAGGCAATCTGAGATTTATTGTTTTTTTATCACCCTAGGGTTTGAACGGCTAGGGTATGATCAAATGCATTATTATGCATTTCTCGGATCGCCTGGATAAGGCAATCTGGGATTTATTGTTTTTTGATCGCCCTAGGGTTTGAACGCCTAGGGTCTGATCAAATGCATCATTATGCATTTCTCGGATCGCCTGGATAAGGTGATCCGAGATTGTTGCCTTTTCATCGCCCTGGGCTTTGAACGCCCAAGGGCTTTAACATTGCAATTCTCGGATCGCCCAGTTAAGGTGATCCGAGATTGGTTGCTTTTAATTCGCCCTGGGCTTTGAACGCCCAGGGGCTTTAACATTGCAATTCTCGGATCGCCCAGTTAAGGTGATCCGAGATTGTTGCCTTTTAATCGCCCTGGGCTTTGAACGCCCAAGGGCTTTAACATTGCAATTCTCGGATCGCCCAGTTAAGGTGTTCGAGATTGTTGCCTTTTTAATCGCCCTGGGCTTTGAACGCCCATGGGCTTTAACATTGCAATTCTCGATCGCCCAGTTAAGGTGATCCAGATTGTTGCCTTTTAACCGCCCTGGGCTTTGAACGCCCAGGGCTTTAACATTGCAATTCTCGGATCGCCCAGTTAAGGTGATCCAAGATTGTTGCCTTTTAATCACCCTAGGCTTTGAACGCAGGGGCTTTAACATTGCAATTCTCGATCGCCCAATTAAGGTGATCCGAGATTGTTGCCTATTAACCGCCTGGGCTTTGAACGCCCAGGGGCTTTAACATTGCAATTCTCGGATCGCCCAATTAAGGTGATCCGAGATTGGTTGCTTTTAATCGCCCTGGGCTTTGAACGCCCAGGGACTTAAACGCCAATGGGGGCTTTAAATGATACGATCCTGATTATATGTTTACCTGATCTATCTGAAGTTAGGGGCTAAAATCCTAAGTGTAGGTTTACGTATTTATAACCTCGGACAAATCAGAAAACATTTTAAGGATACTGGAACAATTTGACACATTCCGCTCAATACTTAAGCTACGATAGGAGTTTTACTTAAGAATTGAGTGTGGGGCTAATTGTTCCGGCCCACCATATGTTGGGCCAATCCCATTAACGATTATTACGAGAATGCCATTACTAGCCTCATTGACCAGTCAAATGAGGGAAACTTCTTTGAGAAGCTGCCTAACTGAATTCAGTTAGAATATCTTCTAGATATTTCTGAGTCAGGTTTAATTACCAAATTACCCTCCCATTGTCTATAAATAGGGAGTTCAGCATCAGAATCAAAGGACACATTCATTCATTCTGACACAAGTACATTCTCTCTCTTATTCTCAGATTCTCTCTCTTTTCTCTCTCCTTCCTTGGCTGACTTAAGCATCGGAGGTGGTCCCTAGGAAACACCCCCTGGGCCCTCTGACTACGTTTCTCTCTCCTCAGGGAACTTGACGTGTCTCACCGGCGCACTTTCCGACGAATTCTCCAGCGATTATTCAAAAGCAGACGTTAAGATCCAGATTCCCTATTTTTCTAGATTCAAGATTTCCTTACTTGAAACAAGTATTATTTTACAAATTCATAAAAAACTTACACAGAAATCAATGTAATTAATGTTAAATTTTTCTTAAACTTTCTATTTATGGTCTCTTATATGCAACCCTTAGAGCTGTATATAACCTTTTCCTTCAGACAACCTAATTAAATACTCTGTACATAAGTACTACACTCAGTGTGAAATTTGCTACATCAACCCACTTGGTAATCAATCCATTACTGATAGATTATTAAAATAATATTATTTAAACCAGGTTAAATTCTACTATCATAAATATCACAACCTTATATTAGATGTGAGTAGTCTACATTATACTATCATAATGTACTAGCCCCCACCCCCCCCCCCCCCCCCCCCCCCCCCCACCCCCAACAAAAAAAAGGAAACATAAATCCAAATTGATAAAACAACAGTCCAAATACATAATACGGCGTACCCATAGTTTAAGACCAATTGCATAAGTCCACATTCAAAACAATACTGCTCCGTACATAGGTCCAACTACATATGTAATCTAAGTCTAAGACAACAGAATAAGAAGACTAAGAAACACCATAACTACTCACTGTCATCCTCCTCCTCCTGGTCCCTTAATTCTACCGCCCGCAACCATCTCTTTTCTAACTCGAGTACGTCCAAGTATGCTCGGTAGAAGTGTGGATCAAGCCCCTTAGCCCCGTGGATAATAAGGTCATTAATAACGCTGAAGGCCTGTGTCATCCACTGGGAAACAAAATAAATTATGTAAATCCATTAGCACAATATAAACATACCAAACAAGTTACTAAACAAGAAAATAAAAATTACCTCCTCAGTCGCTGTTACCGGAGGTAAGCGTTGTGTCTGATATAGGCCATGCTTCTGCAAAATAGGGTGCGAGTGAAGCTGATACCATGGCATGTACTCGGGGTCAACACTGTCGGGTTGGGAGGGAGAAGTACGAACATATTGATCAAGTGGTATGACTGAAAATACTGGGAAAGTTTTCCAAGCCCATTGAAGTGCACTTGCTGGAAATTGCACCTTGTACTTGCCCCTTGCAGGTCTTAATGCATACTCAGGCTCGATAGGAGGTTGTGGAATGACTTGACGTCGTCCTAATTGGCGTAGACAACGCTGAGGCATGTATGGCTCAATGATGTCCCGATAACAAATGGTGCCCATGTATAAAGTCCTCGGCACAACACTAGCTGGATCAATGCCGTAAGGCATCCAATTGACCTAGGATAGTAGCAAATGATGAGAACGTCAAATGCAAGGAAGCAATACAGTACAAAAACAAACCAGAACGACCAAGACATAGTGACATACCTCTGTGGCTTTAAGACGATCAAGTTGTGCCCTAAACGCAACTAAACGACTTTCTTGCTTTGATTCAGCACGAACACTCCACATCTGTGCACGAGGGGTCGAACTGTCAAAAAGTAACTTATGACAGTGAGGCCTAAATATTGGGAAGTACTCATATATCCAACATTGCAACAAGGTCAAACAACCCGCAATCTCTCTGCAACCATCACGGCTCGCCATCCCTAGTTGACGATACAAACAAGCAAGTGTCGCAGACCCCCAAGAGGTACCGGGAAGGACATAATCCACCCAATCTGAGAATATGAACTCGCGCAAAGGTATCTCAGACCCGCTCTTATCTGGGAATAAGCAACATCCAAGAGTCAATGACAATATAGCAGCTATCTGTGCCTCCTCATCACGAGACTGACAATGTGTGATAAGGGCCTCACTCTGTACACCACTACCCTCAAATAGATTCAGTGCCTCTCTATCGTCAACACCAAGTTCTTCTGCAATAGAGCTTTTCAAGCACTTATCACGTCCTATGTTGACTAAAAGTTGGCCCTCAATGGGAATGCGTAGAATCTGCCACACATCATGCATGAGGATCGTCATTTCTCCAAAAGGAAGGTGGAAGCTGTTTGTATCAGGCTGCCACCTCTCAACGAATGCAGATATAAGTGGCCAATCAATGGCATCTGCCATGCAGTATGGCACACCATATAGCCCCGTACGACGAATGCGATCCTGAGAGGCTGGACTGAGCTTCCTTTGCCACTTGCACAATGTCTGCGCAACTTGCTCTCGGTTCTGACACTTTAGAACCCCTCGCTCACAACCCTCCCAAATGCGAATGGCAACATGTCCCCCGATACTACGGATTACCCTGATATCCAATGGACCTCCATTTACGGGATACCGAACTTTCCAGTAACTATCCCCAGAAGCATCTTCTCTACGAAACTGGACCGTTCGCGAGCCACACTGTCCTCTCACTCCTTTAGGGACTTTCCACGAAGGCAACTCAACACGTTGGAAGAAACTATCTATGTCGTCCTGAGAGTGCTCCTCACTAACAAATGAAGTCTCATTAGCATCTTCCGAATCACACTGAAAGCCCGCATGAGTATTATACTAYTAAGACATGAAACCACTGGTCAAAAAAAAAAAAAAAAAAGGCCTGAAAGAAAATTTGCATATAACATACGAGTAGTAAATACAATCTTAAATTAAAAGCATATACGAGTACATTGTATTATATTCAAGTGTAAATAATTTTGGGTCTTCGGACCTCTTTTGCATCAGGAAAAAAAAAATACGGAGTATACAGGTATAAAAATGATAGGATACTTATTCTCAAAATTATGGAGTACATGCAAAGATCATTAGAGGAAACTTACTTCGCTGTTTGTGGCCGTTATATGTTCAGCAGGAATCCCGATTTCTAGAGCAGGGTCATCGAATAAACGGTCACTGTTTTTATTTGTTTGAGATGATCCATATTCCTTCCGCAATCTTGTCAACTCTTGCATGCATTCATCAGCTTTGTAGACAGTAGAGAAACCTGTAAGAGAAAGTTCAGCAACAACATAATTATGTTCAATAGCAGAACAAGTGCTACCTGATTTCATAATGATCCAATTGCAATATGTTGGACCCAAAAGAAAAGGCAACAATCAGAGTCAGGAGTGAAGATTGGCTAAAGCCACACTATGAGTGTTTGGAGAGGGAGTGAGGGAGTGAGGGAGAGGGGGACTCTTGTGCAAGTGTGCAACTGTAGTCTCCATAGACATGCCAGCAGCAAGTAAAACATGACATTATATTGATGATACTAGACACATCTGGCTACTATATAAGCACCAAAGAAGATTCAAAGAGCATAAATATTAACCAATATTTGTAAAAATAAAACCCCCATCATATGCTAAGTTGCTAACTGGCATGCTCCTCTGATTGTAAAGTGTAAACCAATCAATCAAAACCTTCATCCCATAAGTAGGGTCATCTACATGAATCAAAAGTGATTGTAAAATGTAAATTGGAAATTATTTTTTTTAGCAGAGAGGATAAGAACACAATATAATGGGAAAAGAGAGAGCCATTAAAGAAAATGGCATGGCTTATGCCAAAAGGACTTCATTACCAATAACAGCAACAAATTAGCATACCTTGAGACCTGTAGAAACAGCAAAAAAGGAGGATCAGCAGTGTCAAAGACCACCAAAAAAAACTGTATGGCAACTTAGCAAGCAGCTTTAAAATGTAGAAACCCAAGTAACTTGCCTCAACAACGAAAACAAGGTCAAAATCGAAATATGGGTCTATTACTGAAAGCAAGGCAGTTATTGAAAAATTGCTTCAACTACTTCAAAAGCCATATTAAGCTACCAGCAACCTAAGTGACAAGTCTTAATGGTCTGGCTGCTTTGCAATATTATGGCGACAAACTTCAAAATTTTAATACGGATAATAACTTTGCATTGCACATTTGCAGAATAACATATATCACACTGATAGGAAAAGAGAAAAAATAGCAAAGCTTAAGTAACAACATCATTTTACACAGCATTTAAATCAAAAAGCAGAACTACACACAATTGAAGCAATTGAAAGCTAATGCAAGATAAGTGACTAATGCAGTAATGCAACAAGTAATAGAAGGGACAAACAACATACCCTTCTCCATCTTGACCACAAGACTTCAAATGACCATAGCGATTAGCAACTTGGGTGTTGCCTCTTGGGCAAAGCGTCCTATTATGGTTCTGCACCCCATAACTAAAGGCATCTCTTTCTCTGTTCATACCATCTTCATCAACGTCATCTTCATCTGATTCTTTGTCATAGCCCCAACTGCGTTTCCCAGGCATTACTTCAACTAAATCACCATCTCTCTCCCTCTTCCTTCTTTTAGATTCTCTTTCCATGTTTATCCATGGTTCAGAGGATTTCTTCTGCTCTAAAGCTTTACATTTCTTCTGAGTTATTTTATCTACTATGTCTTTCTCCCCACCACTCTGACCTTCTCTATTAACATGATCTTTCTTATCTTTTGGCCATTCCTCTTCTCTTGGCTTAGCTTTCACATCTCTGATACTCCCAGCACCTTTGTTTTGTCTAATCTTTTTTAAATCCCTCGAATACGGCCTATTCTCATGACCCGCTATTGGATGACTCGCATGCTGAGAATCAATCACAGACAACGGCTTTTTATACACCGAATGCAATGGCGATCTTCTATCCCAATCACGAGTCCCAGGATGAGGTATCAACCCAGGTTTCGGCTCTTGAACAGACCTAGAATTCAGTCCTGTGAAACCCGAACCCTCCTCCTCCTCATCCTCATCCTCTTCCTCCTCCACACTTGAATCACTCCAAGAATCCGAGTTCTTAGAGGAAGATGGCGAAGCCCATTCCACCCCTCCCTTTGGAGCACCACCCATCGGCATATTCAACATTTCAACCCCTCCAATTCTCCTCTGGATCACCCAATTTGCAACAACAACAACAACAACACACCCTAACGTAATGACAACCCTTCAACTCAAATTGATTAATCCAAACACACACACCTGAAAAACTAAGTCCAATTAACAAAACGACTTAACCAAGGTATCAGCTTTCAAGCAGAAATCCAAATTTGCTAAAAAACATGCAAAAAAATAAAAATAAATTCGGGAGTAATTAACTAATTATACGATACACGACTGTCAAAATTCGGTAAATTAAACGAAATGCTGAATCAATCTAAACAAACTTCAGATGAATTTAGGAGAATGTATACAGCACAACAGTAAATTAAACAAGTTGCTAAAAATCGAAAAATAAAAATCAAACTTTAGAAGAAATGAGTAGGAAATAGGAGTACCTGAAAAGCAAGAACCCTAGATTGAATTGAAATCGAATGATATAATTAATTGCTGCTCAAAGTTTGTGAGAAAATTGCTCAATTTCTCTTGTAATACGACGTCCGAAGTTGAGACTTTCATGAACTCCGGAATATTTGTAAAATGATGTTGGACGGAAGAGAGTGAATTGCTACTCACATAGTCACATACATAACGGGCTAACGGCTAGGAAGGAAATATGGAGTAATAATTTGTACTTCATTGTCTTTAATTAGGTGCTACATTTTGATATGTAGCACTGTTCATTTGCTAACTTTGAATGTCTTTATATTTATATACATAACGAAATATATAATCACGATTGATCTTGTTTCATTCGTCTCAATTTGTACTTTTCAAATATATAATTATTATAATTTTTTCATATATGTAGAGATAGTGTCTCGAAAACTATGAAAAAACAAATGTAGCAAATAAAAAAAGGCGAAGGGAGAAGTAAATTCGAAAATAAATGAACAATTCCAAACTAAATTAAGTGAACGAAAATTGGAAAATAATTTAGATAATGGTTAAATTTTTATTTAATATGATAGAAAAATGTAAAAACGGATAAAATATGAGTTATAAATAGAAAAAAATTCTAAACAAGACAAAATTCTAGGAATTTCATCAACAAAAAGAACACAATACTATTTTTTTGAGTGAAAAATGTAAGATTTCATTAATTAGTAGAAAGATAGATTACAAGAAGATTCGAAATCCCAAGAGGACCATCATCGGATCGTAATACTTTAACTTTTTACAAATCAAGGATTCCTCCACCTAAAGAGATATAAAATGTAATTTTTGTAAATAAATCATACTGCTTACAAAAGTAGACAAAAAAGCTAGGGTTATACATAATAGAGAGGGAGAAATACAATTTTAGCCCAACTATCTAGGAATATGTACAATTAGATGTTCCTTGGCTAAAGAAAGAACAAGTTGAATTGATGTCTTCAACAAAATCATATGAACAAAGTATAAACAAAAAAATGATAGATGTTATGTGGTGCTCAAGCTGCTCATCATATGTGGTGCATCGTCGAACATAGTTCTTGTAGGCAGGATTAAATGTGGCTTRGGGGGTACTTGTAACGACTCGAGCGACCCTTCTAGCATTTCTACAACCTTGTTCATAGGTGGACGAGTTGAGGAATACGTTTGTACGCACCATAAGCTTACCAAAATCATCTTTTGCTCTAATTCTCGATTGACATCAGTCATAATCCCTTGAATTTTCGATGCCTCCATATTATCAAGTCGATTGTAAACCCACTCCGGGAAAAGATATGTTTCACTATTGCTACACGTCTCAACATCGAATGCTATGTTTTTCCTACCAAACACCAAGTCCAAAAGCATCATTCCGTAGCTATAAACATCCGATTTATGAGAAACGYATCCAAAATTTCTACTAAATACTTCCGGTGCAATGTACCCAATTGTCCCTTTTGCTARGGACATTGATATCATACTGTGCTCCGATGAGCACAACTTAGCCAGGCCGAAGTCAGAAATCTTCGGGTGGAACTCCTCGTCAAGAAGGATGTTGTGAGGCTTGATGTCGAAGTGTAATATTTTTGTGTTACAGCCACTATGTAGGTAGTCCAATCCCTTAGCGATTCCAACTGCAATGTTGAACATYGTCTCGCATTTCAACGACGGGCTACTCACTCCARCATGTATGAATTTTTCAAGAGACCCYTTTTGTAAGAARTCGAACACAAGAGCTCTTTTATTTCCTTGCAAACAGAAACCTAAAAGAGTGACGATATTGACATGATTCGTTTTGCTAATGCTTAATACCTCGTTGATGAATTCCTTCCCATCGTCTCCCTTTAAGATCTTCAATTTTTTGACCGCCACGTAACGGCCATCGTGTAGTCTACCTTTGTAAACTACACCATATCCTCCTTCACCGAGTTGAACTTTGAAAGAATCCGTCATTTTTCTTATATCGGCGTATGTGTATCTTTTCGGGGCAAGGGATCCGRAGCTTTGCAAAAAGGTCGCAACATGTTCGTCTTCTGAAGTTTTCCTCCATAGATTTTTAAATATTTCAATTGTTTGCGTTTTCTTTGCATAGATTACTAGTGAAATCATGCTAATCAACACCATTATTACTCCTAGAACTGCAGCAACAATAGTAAAAAAAAAATTAATAAATTCAAAGAAGACGACTTTAAAAAAAAACATTCATTCACAAAGTCACATACTTAATGCAACAATTAATACCAAAGCAAATGTAACAACTGAAAATACGTTCTCTTTAATCTAATGAGGTGACTTTACTACTTTAATTCTTTAATTAGTTTCGTCATATATATTTGAAGTGATCGTTGGAATTGTTTTAGTGTCACCACTCACCAAAAGTGGATCCTTACACATATCCAATCTCAGAATGTAAACATTCTTGAATTAATCGTAGCAATGCAGTAAAAGATATGAAGGACGTTGTATTAATCTCTCATTTCTCTCAGTACTGTTTCATTCATTTTGATTCATTCATTCTCTCTTGCGGCTGCTCCCACTGTTACATCATAATATATAAAGAGGAAACCTAGACCTACTGAGATCACGGAGAGCCACGTAGCAGCATCTCAACCATACACACAGAGCACATGATCCCAGATTGATTACAAGAAGCAGACAAAACGCAAATAAGACAAAGTAGTAGGTAGCAGCCATAGAGTACATAAAAACAGATGCTTAAGCATTAGATAACAGCTAAAGAAGTTAATTAATTTCCCTAATTAATTTTCCCTTCAACACTCCCCCTCAAGCTAAGACGGGGAACACAGTCCTAGCTTGCTCAGGAGATATTGTTGTTGATGAATGGTAAGTTGCTTGGTAAAGACATCAGCTATCTGCTCTGCAGAAGAGATGTATTGAGGATGAATCACATTCTTTGCAGCCTGATCTCGAATGAAATGTAAGTCAATGTCAACATGCTTTGTCTTGTCATGATAAACTGGATTGGCAGCAATTGCAAGGGCAGCCTTGTTGTCACAGTGAATGGTGGTGGCAGTGAGTGACTTGATACCCAGTTCCTTTAGAAGTTGTCTGAGCCATAGMACTTCACAGATGGTCAGAGCCATGGACCTTACTTCTGCCTCAGCAGTAGAGCGAGCCACCACAGATTGTTTCTTTGCCTTCCAGGAGATAGGAGATGCACCTAGGAAGATGAAAAACCTGACACAGACTTCCTAGTGCTAGGGCAAGCTGCCCAGTCACTATCACAGTATGCTGTGAGCTGGGCTTGACTAGTTGAAGCAAGTAGAATTCCTTGTTTGGGAGAGCTGGCTAGGTACCTGAGGACACGAATACCAGCCTGATAGTGTGCTGAAGTAGGTTTATGCATGAATGAGCTGAGGACATGCACAGAGTATGTGATGTCTGGCCTAGTGAGAGTGAGGTAAATTAATTTTCCCACTAGCTTCTGAAACTGCTCTGGATGCTCAAGAGGCACTCCAGTGTCSAAAGAGAGCTTGATATGAGAATCAAGGGGAAGCCMTACAGGCCTATACTTCTGTATTCCATAGTCTTGGAGGAGGTCCTGCAGATATTTGGATTGTGAGATGAAAAWCCCTTTTGGATTGTGATCAATCTCTAATCCCAAGAAATATCTAACAGSACCAAGCTCTTTCATGTGAAATTGWGAGGACAGAAACACTTTGGTGCTAGCAATTCCCTCATCATCATTACCTGCAACCAGCAGGTCATCAACATATACTAGGACAATTGTGAGTTTGGAGTTCTTCTTTTTGACAAATAGGGAAGAGTCTGATTTTGATTGGTGGTACCCAAATGTGAGTAAAGCATCTTTCAATTTTGCATACCACTGCCTGGGGGCCTGCTTGAGCCCATATAAAGACTTAATGAGCCTGCAGACCTTGGGAGAGTTAGGATCACTTGTGTATTGACCTRCACACTGAATTCTTGACCCTGCATCAGTATAGCCTTGAGGCATCTTCATGTACACAGTTTCTTGAAGATCTCCATGCAGAAAGGCATTCTTGACATCCATTTGCTCAAGCTTCCATCCTTCCACAGCAYCAATGGCAAGGAGTGATCTTACAGTAGTTAACTTAGCCACTGGTGCAAAGGTTTCCTCAAAGTCTATCCCAGGCCTTTGTCTATTTCCCAAAACCACCAGCCTGGACTTGAACCTTTCTACAGACCCATCTGGCTTATATTTGATTTTGTACAGCCACTTGCACCCAATTGCTTTCTTTCCAGGTGGAAGGGTGGTAATTTCCCACGTGTTGTTTTCCTCCAAGGCTTGCAGTTCTGCATTCATGGCATCAACCCAAGTTTGCTGTGTCACAGCTTGTAGGAATGACACTGGCTCTTTCATCTGTTTAAGCTGGGACAAAAAACATTGAAATGTATCAGATTGTGTTGTATACACCACATGATTCACTCTTGCAATCTCATTTTTATGAGCCAGGGCTCCCATTTGATAGTCATTGTGCCATTGAGGCCTATTGTGTACTCTTTGTGATCTTCTCACATTTCCAGGAGTAGTCCTTTCACCTTCCTGGGTTTCTTCATCAGAGGMATCCCCTGTCTCATGATGCATTTCATTATCATTATTCCCTGTGTAATCAGGGTTCTCATGCATCTCTTCATCAACAAACAGTTCTGGTTGTTGTGAAGYAGCATCAATCTGTTTTCCTTCTTTGTTACCTGCTTGGAATACATCAAAGGGAAAGATATTCTCATAGAATTTAACATGCCTAGTCACAAATACAGTATTATCCATGAGATTCAACAGTTTATATCCCTTTTGATTTTGGGGATAGCCAAGTAGCACACAGGGCACACCTTTTTCTTGAAACTTGTCTGCAATTCTTATAGGATTATAGGCTAGAACTAGGCAACCAAACACTCTCAAGTGCTTATATGAAGGTTTAGATTGATGCATTACCTCATAAGGTGACTGATTTTGGAGCYCACTTGAGGGTAGCCTGTTTGTGATGTGAACTGCAGCTAGTACACAGTCTCCCCAGTATTTGAGTGGAAGTTTTGCTTCAAATCTAAGGGCCCTTGCCATTTCCAGTAGGTTTCTGTGTTTTCTCTCTGCTCTCCCATTCTGCTGTGGGGTGTCTACACATGAAGTTTGATGTGTTATCCCCTTAGTTTCATACAGTTCCTTGCATTGACCATCCTTGAACTCTAGAGCATTGTCACTTCTTATGATTTTTACTTTCTTTCCKTGCTGATTCTCTGCCATGTGCACAAACTTGTTTATAACCCCATATGCTTCAGATTTCTGCTTCAACATGCTCACCCATGTCATTCTTGAGTTGTCATCTACAATAGTTAGYAAGTATCTATGTCCTTCCCTTGTGACTGTCTTGTATGGACCCCATATGTCTAAGTGTATCAGCTRAAACAACTCAGAAGCTCTGGAGTTACTTTGCTGAAATGGAARTTTTGTCATTTTMGCCATGGGACACACTAGACAGTTCCCTACATCTTTTTCCTCAAATTCACCAATTTCCTTGATTTTGTTYATTTTTTCACTTGGAGCATGCCCTAGTCTCATGTGCCACAGACTTGATTTTTTCAACTTCTTGACATCATTCACATTGTTGGGTATTCTTAGCTTCACTTCTGCATGCATGGCCCTTTTCATGCCTTCATTTGAGTTTGGCTCTTGTTTTTCATGTTGCTTCCCTTCATCATCCTCAAGGTAGTAGAGGCCCTGAACTTGATGGCCATATGCTCTTCTTCCTCCATTTGTGTTATCCACCACAGTACAGTGTGTTGCTTCAAAT
The DNA here is from genome assembly GCA_008642245.1 of Bassia scoparia. Classification (NCBI taxonomy): domain Eukaryota; kingdom Viridiplantae; phylum Streptophyta; class Magnoliopsida; order Caryophyllales; family Amaranthaceae; genus Bassia; species Bassia scoparia. The sequence goes on along the minus strand of SNQN01000018.1, from coordinate 13,741 downwards.
CTCACCTTGCAATCATTGTCTGCACTCAACTTCTGCACAGACATTAATTTGTGCTTGAAAGTAGGTATGTACAACACATGCCTCAGTACTAGGCCATTCTTCAATCTAATCTGCCCAACTCCTGCAATCACAGAGTTTCCCCCATTGGGAAGTGAAATGGTTGAGTTTTCTCCCATGGGCTTATAATTTTCCATTTTCTCCCTTTTTCCTGTCATATGGTGGGTTGCACCACTGTCTATGATCCAGCCTTCTTCCCTTTTTGTTGTCATATTGCAGGATGCCATTCCTGAGTACATGAAGTCTACATCATCACCACTATTTGTCTCCTCTTCCTTGTTCAAATCTGGAAGCATTTTAATCAATCTCTCCAATTGTTTTGCTGTTACCACAGTTTCTCCACTGCTCTCTCCTTCTTGTGTGTTCATTTTTGCATTTCCAGCCATTTTCTTACTTCCTTGATTTGTATTTGTTCTTCCTTTGTTCCATCTCTGCTGTGATTTGTTACTTTCTCCCCTGTCTTGTTTTCCCTTTTCTCTCCTGGGAAATGGTCTCTCCCCTGAAGGTCTTTGTTTTCCTTTCTCACTGTTGGCTGGAAAACCTTTTACATGCCAGCAATCATCAGCTACATGACCTCCTTTTCCACAKACTTTGCAGTTCCAACATTGTTCTYCAACATGCCCATTTTTCCCACAGTTACTACAGGATGCTTGTGRCCTCTTTGCATTCATAGCCAGTCCACTGCTATCTTCATTTTTTCCTTTGAAGACCATTCTTTGATTTTCTTCTTGTTGAATCAAGCTACAGGCTTCCTCCACTGAAGGAAGGTTTGCTTGGAGTAGCATTTGACTTCTCTGTTGAGAGTAGGTATCATCCAGACCTCCCAGAAACTGGAACAACTTCTGTTCCTCTTCATATGCTCTCTTGGCATTTACATATGCTGCTGTCTCAGTGGTCATGTCACT
>SNQN01000017.1:331436-342098 GCA_008642245.1 Bassia scoparia | reverse complement strand
AACCAATTTGGGGCAATAGAGTTGGCTTTAAATGTCTTGCCTGAATCTACATCTAATTTCCGGGTCTTCTACTACATCAAAGAGTAATCTAATACACTGGATACCTGGATTGTTTCTTTTCCTTTCTTTAAATCTTCTTGCTTGCCTTCTTCTGTCACCTTCTCCTTGATGTATTCAATTTGTTCGTCATCCCATTGTGCCAAATCAGCAACTTCCTAATTAACATTAATAGACATCACAAGCAAAAAATTAGTGTTTCGGGAAATTCCCTTTAATATATAAAGAGAAAATGGTGCAGATATATGTAATTTCATTCCCCCCATCCTTATTTTTCCTTGTACTCTCTGATGAAGGGGATAATCACATACATTTGCAGTCAAATTTCCATGAAAGTGTGACACAGAAAATTCTATGTATATCACAAACATTAAGGTAATCTTAGTACACTATATATATTACCTAGAACATGAAGAAAATTTTATAAATATTTTACCTCAATTCCCACAATGGGAAGGCAATTAAATAGGAAGAATACCTGGTATGGACAACCTAAAGTCCACCATGGAGATTTCAGTGCAACTCTTGCAGCATCTTTAGCTTCTGAAACGCGCCCTACCCTGCAATTTGTGTTTCATCAGAAAATGTTGAAACTCAGCATCTTCCAAGATATAAGCAACTTGTCTAGGATATGACATATACAGCAAGATCTGCAATAGAAGTTTGCATACTTCAACAAGATTTTTGCGTTGAAGACAAAAGGCCGTGCAAACCCAGGGAAAAGGTCTTTTTTTGTATAGAATTCTCCAGTCACCAATGCTGAAACCTTTAGTTTGCAATAAGACATATTATGTCACAAACACAGGTCCAACCTATAATCCAGGACAAAAATACGAATAGAAGCCAGAAATACTCACATGATCACCATCATCAAAATGTCGCATCACTTTTCTCTCTAGAACATCGGGAAACAGCCCTACCTAAGTGACATATAGCATCACTCACTAAAATTAAGTGTATAATTGTATAAGCAGTCAATCTTGCAAAATAAGTTTCAGCGTGTTCCTTTACCTTTTTCAGAAGATATATATCAAGGTTGGGAGTTTGAGACTCTGAAAAATCACCCCTTTTATAAAGCTTTTTGCCAGCATCTAATGAAGCTGTGAAAAGTGTGTTTTCACCTTCATCATTTTTCACTGCATCTTCCTCAACAAGAATTCTGTGAATATATTGATCCACCTAGAATGCAAAGGGAAAATCCTAAGGTATTTATTATCCAACAATCAGGATTGATGATGCAAAGAGAAGTTTATGGTGGAAAGCGTATAAAATATACTAGGGCACGGTACAACATCCTCCCATATAGATGCTAGAACTTGTCTATATACGCACATGAACATATGCTTTCAGATTAACTTATTACATTCTTCGCCAAAAGCCACACCCCATGTTTGTTAACTTCCACAACTGGCATCTCCATCCTGCATTGTGGGATATAGAAGTCTAAAAATGTGGCAGTAATTTTATGAGAACTTGAAAAGAAGCTCAAAATACTGCTTTACATGTAATTGAATATCCTACCCTGGTGGAGCTGTTGGCCATCGCAACAATGCAGTTACAGTACCTGCTGAACAAAATAACTTCACTGAGCACATGAGGTTAATGACAYGAGGGAGACAGAAGAGTGAAAAATTGCTACTCTTATAACCTGATGAATTTTTAGATAGAGGGATAACAAGAGGGATCAAGCCCTGCCTCGCTCCAGGAGATATAATAGTTTCACCTGTTTGAAGCATAATACAGTAAGTGTTCAGCTTTTTCAGAAGGTTTACCATGTGAATACAAGTACAAACACTATAGAGTTCCAGCCTTAAGGCGAAGCTCATGAAATCACAAAGGCATAGGCAGCATTTTCTTGCAATTTATGGGAACATAATCTGAAAGGAATCTATTTCTTGTAATCTTTCACTTGTGTAAGCTGAAGTATCAGATATCATCTGTTAGAGTTGATCAATCACTACTTGAACCCAGCCAAGCATATGCACACTCACTGTCTCCTTGATTGCTGATACGACAAAAGGACAATTAACTACTACATCCACAATATAATGGAATTCAGCACACGGACAAATTATGTCTTCAATTAGATGTATTTTCGTAAGTTTATGATGTAAACCAATTCTTCAGAGACCATATAAACAGTTTCATCCCCTAATGATGCAGAGTTAGAAGTACGAAGTATACCTTTTGTATGTAGCACACTTAACAGCTGATGAAGATGCTCAGGGGGTTGAGTGCAAGCAATGTCTTTTACAAATGATATATGGYCTGCATAAGTTTTAACTTGTTAATTAAACCACAATTATTTGTTTTACATAAAAATGAACAAAAAAAAATGATAGAAGAAAGTCTCAATTCTTAAGATGCCTATCCCATGGACGCCTTATCATCTAACTAATCCTTGATGCAAAAAAAGTACACTTCATAAGCATGATTTCTCAGCAGTAGATTGAGTATAATTGTTCAAGGGTCTCACACAGTGATGATGGTAATGCAGGAAGAAAACATCCCTGAAACATCTTTCTAGTTGAACCTTTAAGCTAGCACCTCAACTAATAAATAATCCAAGACAACAGCATTACGTCTTACTATCTTAGTCAACCAATGGATGATCCAAGAAATAATCTTTACATCATCCAAGATTCCAATTCTTGAGTAACAGCAATGTAAGTTTAATTATCATCAAGCTCAACCCTCCGCACATTCAACAACCTTGCCATCACACAACCGAAACCGGGTTTTAACCTCACAAATTACATACCACAATTTTACATCAGTTCTCAATACCAAAAACAGTAATAGAATAAAGATTGTCAACACCGAACCGTGCCAAGTGCACGACCATGACCAGAGTCCCATTACTCCAGCTTCAAAAATTGAATTTATTTGGCATCCAAACATTGGAAAATGTAAAATTTCAGTTCCAATTGATACTTTTCACTTGCATTGTCCATTATTGTTACTCTAACAGCCCGTTTGGTTGTTGGTAGTAAATGGTGGAAATGGGAATGAATTTGTATGTAAATTTGAGAAGAAATATCGTGTTCATTCCCATGGTAATGCAATTTCATCCAAAAAGTCCAATTTTCTTCTTAAAAAWTTTCATTCCTAAGAAATTGTGTTTTCATGGAGAGAAAAACATAAGTTTGAGGTAAGATTATTTCCCATGGAGATAAAATTGCGAGCAATTTCGTTCTCCATAGTGATTTTAAAACTTTTTCCTATTTAAATTACACTAAAAATTCATTGACATTCCCACCTTTTAATTCCAATAACCAAACAGGGCGTGAGAAGTATCATCTCATAATCCCATCTTGCATTTAACTATTCAAGGCAATTGAGCGTCAAATACGCTTATACCCACATCAAAAACAGTAACTATTGTGCACCTACATAATTAAGGCCAAAAACGCACATAAAAAACACTAAAAATTGAGCAATTTCATAATCATAATATACTCAAAGACACAGACTTTCAATCATATTCATCCAATTATCCTAAACACTTACATGTTAAAATCCAAAAAAAGAAAAGAAACAGAGAAACCAACCTCTAACACTATCATCAGACATTAATGATTCACTTGCAAAGGAAAAGGAATCAAATTTGGTAAAATGCCCAAAAATTGGAGTCAAATAAATGAGTGTGAGATGAAGTAAACATACCAGAAGAAGAAAAGCATCGAACTTGAAGAGGGCGAGGTGGAAAGCAGCGCAGCCGTGGAGCAGTGGCGTTGGGAGTAAAAGTGGGGCCCCCATGCACAGTGCCTACCATTGCAGCTCTCATTCTTGTTTGCTCTTCTAATTGCACCTTTAATTTTACTCTTTTATTTTTCTTTCTTTTTTTTTGTTGGATAGGATACTAGAGGTCTAGAGGTATGGAAGTCGGAAAATTGTTGGTTCATAACAGATATGAACCAAAAGGGCAATATATCGGGGACTTTTTCGTCATTTCTCAAACATTAAAGTTTGACTCATCCATTAGTGTCTTGTTTGACTCACCAAATTTACTCTTTATACCCCCGATATAAGCAGTGTCTTGTTCATATCGGTTATGAACTTGATACAGCTCATGGAAGTCTGCTCTATTTTTGGTGGAATTTCCCGTTGAGATACCGGAAATGCCACTAACTTAAAATTGACTCCGGGTCCAAGGATGTTCTTATGTTAAATTTGTATTGATTTTCTACTCATGTATTTCTCGTAGTCTATGCAAAAACTCACCTTAAATCAAAAAGTAGGCTATGCAAAGATTTCTTTTTTATAAAAAATAAATAATCAAATACTTCGTATGTAATTCAATTATCACAAATTGCTCACATAAATAAGCTTCATAAGATGGGTGAAAGTAAGTAGACACGTTGAGGAAACCCCTAAAAAATTATAAAATTAATGAGTGAAAATGAAATTTTAAATTGCTCAACTTGTTCCAAATACACACGAAAATTACTACTGTACTTTAAAATAGAGAAGAGAGGTACATTTGATTTTGCATATCCGTRGTTTTTGTTCAAAGTTCTTTAAGTGCATTTTTATTTTTCCTTATTTTGTAAACAAATGTAATAAAAGCATGGCTAGAGCTATAATTTATTTGAGCAATTGAGTCCCACGCAAATCGGTGTTGCAAATTTTCGATGGTAAAAAAAGTGAACGGGCTGGGAAATAACTCGTTGGAAAATTTTGAATGTCATCATTTAGTTTTTGTTGTTGTGCTTATTTTTTTTGTTTTTTTACACTTGGGTTTTTCTCTTCATCTTTGTCCCATGCGTTTTGAGCTTATGAATACCATATCTAACATTGCTAATAGATCGCCATAAGTTTTAAAAAGAAACAACCTATATTAAAATATTGAGATTGATAGGACGTACACTCAAAATCAAGATTAGGGTATCGTGTCATGTGACATTAAATTTTGACAAAATGAGAGTTCTACATGAAAATCTTGCAACTAAAAATGTGAACAACAGTCTAACAATATATATTTAAAGAAGTGATATATAACATAACAATAATAATTGGTTGAGTTGGTGAAGGTATATTTATATCAACATGGGAGTCGAGAGATCGAATCTTATAAATGATTTTTTTTTAAAAAAAAACTATAAGTGGATGTAGGAGCTAATGACATGGCGCACAAATGGCACAATTTAGTGACACATGGCGCATTTACGGTGAATAAAAGTGACACATGTCACATTGACATATATTGGAACACCTTTTAATAATATTTGTAGATAGTTTTTAAGTAACAAACAAAAGTTAGGAGAAGGAGAAGTATCCAAGATGAAATTTTGAGAAAAGTTTTGACTCTCAGTGGCAAATATTGTAATAATGTGTCTACATTCGTGATGTTCTTGGTTGTATTTGTTAAAGACTGAAGTTACAAAGGTGGAAGTATTGAAAAAAAAACCTAAGAATTGGTGTGCAAAATCGTATTATGGAATAGTGAGCCCTAAAAAGTGTCCAGGGAAATCATGGTGGGAATAATTGTGCGTCGAAGAAAACTTTAATTGTTAAGAGTTTCCAAATTTTCTCCCGCATAACGAAACTCCATTTTCAACGTTACTCTAAGAAATTGTTAATAGCAATTTCTATTTTTCTTAATGCTATTGTTGCTCATAAACCCTATGCGCCACTATAATGTCGTAATGCCATCAAAAGTGTCGTCCATGACTCCATGGTGGAGATCTTCACTCTTTTGGATCCTTCGTGTCCATGACCTCCACACTGAAAAGAGTCTTAAAGCTTGTATGTGAGGATGTCGTGTGGGGTTGGAATGGTATAAAATCTAGCCTCCTGCTGCTGAGAAAGGGATGTGGATGGTCCATTGGTAAAGGTGACAAGGCACGTCTCGGAGACCCGTGGGTTTATGGTTCTCGGAGACCCATGGGTTTAATTTATGGTTCACCCCCTGTCTTCCACCAGGACCTCTCAGACAACAATGTTCTAAAAATCCTCAAAAAAGGTAAGGTTGAGCTCATCATGTCCACAAGAGGTTGGAATGTGGACCATATTGATAGTATCTTCCAAGAGGAATGTTGCAGGGTCATTAGGTCTTTATCTCCCTTACATATGGCTTCTAGCGATCAGCTARAATGGACCAGGGACAAAAAGGGTATCTTCACGGTAAGTCAGGGGTATGACTTCCTAATCGAGTCCACCCTTGACAAAAACCTCAACAATGGGACTAGAAAGATGCGCGAGTCCACCTATTTCCCCTAGAACCTTAATTCGAACAATGACATGAAGATCTTCTTATGGAAACTCATCAATGATGCACTCCCTTCGGGGAGGGAGCTTTAATTTAGAAAAGGAAGATTGGTCAAGTCCACCACTGCCCTCTTTGCTCTACCATGGACGACACTCGGGAGCTTGAAACACCAGATGACCAGAACACCTGTTTCGGGATTGCCAAACTGCTAAACGGATATGGAAAATGGGTCCCCTAGGAATTAATGTCGACAACGACTCCCACTTACCTATCCACAGGTGGATCACCAACTGGTTAGGTTACTTTGGTCGGGATAGGAGTGTTACTACTTCTCGTGTTCAATGGTTTGTCAGCACACTGAGAGGAATTTGGATTGAAAGGAACAACACCCTGTACCAGGGTAGGACCCACAAAATAACCCCTCCTCCCTTATGACACAGATTGAGAACATGATGACCATCTCAGGGGAGGGTAGTAAGCAGACAGCTACTCCGCCAAGCCATGCGAGATGCAAGAACACCACCCAGGTTCTTGAGTTAATTAGTGACACTAGCTGTGTAAACCTAACTAATGTTCATCTACAGGTCAAGAAGGCTAAGCACCCCAACAACATGTACTACCAGGTCTACTGGAATTTACAAGGGAATACTCATGGACGATCCATTACGACGAGAGGCACACATCGACATCAGGCGACCACCAAAGGTCTCCACTATATCCTCAAGGATCTCCTCTAACATGGATACCTGCACGTCAATATATTTCAACCACATCGGTTCGGACACTCACTCGGAGCGTAAAGATCTGGCTAAAGATATTGTGTTACAACTCATTAATTATTTCCATTGCTTCAAATGTACCTTACTTCGTAACGCTTGTGCTACCAGAACTCTGAGGGAGCATTGACTTTCATTTTACTCTTTGTCAAAAAAAGGATGTCGCGTGGTTCAGGTATCGTCTGGTAATCTATTCCGGATCGTTGAGAATATTCTTTCTTCTCAATTGGGCCATGCCTAAGTAGTGTCGAATTGGAACACTACTAAGAATATACTGCCGATTACACATAGGCATGACCCAATTTATCATTTTACACTCCCTTTTTATCACCTAAATAAAAAACAAAAAGAAAATTAGACTATTTTGACCAGGGCTGAGCAGAGTGAGGTCTGGACCGCACACTGAACCGCAATTTGACGGTTTGGTTTGGTTTGGATTGCGGTCTGAAAAGTGCGGTTTAGGTTTTGTTTTTCCCAAACCGCAATTTTGCGGTTTTGTTTGGTTTATAATTTTTTCTGAGCAAACCAAACCGCAATTTAATTGGTTTATAGCTAAATCCCAAGTCGCAAACCATAAACCGCATTTTTAAAAATACTCTTTGTTTTTATTTTATTGTTTTTACTTTTACTAACATTTAAATTTTGTTTTTTTATATCTTATTGCGGAGCATAAACTTTGTTTAATTAATTTTTTGTGTTTTGTAGTAAGGATTTTCTTTTAAAAGAATATTTTGATGTATTAAACAAAGGTTTGTCATATATTGTTAAAAAGAGTATTTAAATTTTTTTTATACACAACAAAGTGGTTATACTGCAAACCGCACGTCCGCACCGCACCAAACCACAAATTAAATTGCGGTGCAGTTTGGTGCGGTCTGAAAATTATTGCGCTGCGGTTTGGTTTGAGAAAATCCCAAACCGCAAAATTGCGGTTTGGTGCGATTTAGACTCCAGACCGCACCAAATCGCACCACGCTCAACCCTAATTTTGACAATGTAAGGAAAAAAAAGAGTTTTACTTCGAGGGCGTCTTTTCAACTTATTTGTACTTATCTTATATTATCTGAACTTATTAATACTTATAAGAATTTACCTGAATTTATTGATATTTATTTGAACTTATTTATGAGAGAGAAAAATAATTATTATAATTACTCACTAGTACTTATCAGAACCTACTGATACTTATTAACTTATGTTAACTTATTCAATAAGTATTGAAAATAAGTTGAAGATAACAAGCCCTTTGATATCGACAAATGCGTGTTTTTTGTGTGTGCAAGTGAACCAAAGGATGATGTACTTATACAATATACCAGATAATACCCGAACAAATGCTCAGATTTTCAACTTAATTAAAAAATGCAATATGAGTTAGGCCTCTGAGCTTAATTATATAGTACTTCAATTCAGTTCAACCCACTCCATCTAACTTCAGTTAGCTACTTCGGGTCACTTCTATTTCAGCTTACTCAAGCTCGATTTATTTTAATTCCGTTGAGATCAACCCACTTCAATTCAACTAATTTCAGTCGACTTCAGCCAACTTTAGTTCATTCTAGTTTACTTCAGCCTAAAAGAACAAAGCCTTAGTAATAAAATCATTAACTAAAATATGAAAAATGATAAATAAATCAAATTAATTTAATTTATTCAGTTTTAAAAATATAGAGTTAAAAAAATTACTTGTACAATATGATCAGAAAATGACAACAATGAAATAAGTACACACACTTGTTTGGGAATTGGCTGTTGGCTGTTTTTTCTGGTTGGTTTGACTAGATGTTTCAGTTGGCCGGATTCATTGGCTGTTTGACCGTAAAATATGTTTGAGAAATTTGGTAGTTGGTTGTTACATTATTAAATGACTTAAATGACCTTATTAGACTTTTTGAATGACTTAAATTTTTGTTGGGATAATAAATTGGGGGTAAATTAGTAAATTAATTTGATAACAACCACAAGCCAATTGAAAAAGCTAGTGGTAGTGGCTTTTGGCCGAAAAGCCATCTAAAAAACCAAAAATCAAACACCTCATAGATAGATAAATAGATATAGATATATACTACATTTTTCACAGAATTATAGAAAAGTTTTGACTTTTCACGTATTTTGAGAAGAAATTTAACGATCAAATTAATCAAAATAATTCTAACATAATGAAAAATAAGATGATATGTTTATTGTGTTAAAATTAGGAAAATTTGTCGACAACTACCCATTTTTTTTCACTTTTGAATACAACTACCCAGATTATTTTTTTATTTAAAACAACTACCCATATTTTCATTTTTTTTGCAAATCACTACCTACTTTTGGATTTTGGCCACTCAACACCGTATAAACCACCACAAACCACCCCAACGTGACATCCCAATTGCAAGACCATCCAACTTTGTTGTTTCCCACCTCCAAAACCACCCAACACCCACTAAAACAACTCAATCACCCAAACCTCGTCACACTTAATTTTTAGCCTTTTCTCAGCTATCCATTCATTTTTTGGACATGGTTCCTTCATAAAGTTGTAGATCTCGGAAAAATACATGAAATAGGCTCAAGAATCACGTGATTTGAAGTTGTTTTCAAGTAGTTATGCCTTCCGCAAGTTTGAAATTCTGAAAGTGGGTAGTGATTCACAAACAAAACATAAAAAGTGGRTAGTTGTTTTAAATAAAAAACAATCTGGGTAGTTGTTTTCAAAAAGGACAAAAAAGTGGGTAATTATTGACAATTTTACCTTAAAATTATTTTGATTAATTTGATCGTTACTATGTCAAATCTCTAATTCTCAAAATACTTGAAAAGTCAACTGTTTCGTGTGACGAAGGGAGTAGATTTTTGCAACGAAAAAGGATTTAACTAAGGATAAGGAGTAAAGTGGGACGCGGTAAAGTGGTAAACTATTGCTTCAAAGTTCGAAAGCCTATATTATACAAACCCCCCTACATTGCAAGATACAACCCCCTCCATTGCTTTTATTAGTTGTCAAATATTTATATCTATCTAATTTTATTTAATTAATGATTTTTTATTTTTTTAAAAATCATGCGTGAGAGATAATAGGAGGAGGGGAATAAATCATGTATCACATAAGATAGAGGGAGAGGTTGTATTTTGTTAGATAGAGGGGATTGTACCTAATAATTTGCGTTAAAGTTCAAACCCATTTATCAATTTCGAACAAAACAGGCCCAGGGATAAAACGCGAAATAGAATCAAAATACGAAGTAAACTTGGATAAGTTGGTATTTAAAGCTTTTAACCCAAAAAGTATTGAAAAAAAGAGAGAAAGAAGCTCAAAATTTTTGTTCGTGTTGAACCTTGAATTCAGAGTTCAGACCGCGCAAGGTACTATACGCATCAATTATTCAATTCTTCTTCTCTCAATTCTTTGATTATGTCTTGTGAATTCCGAATATTGGGTCTACTGTAATTTGTTGGTTTTCTTAATAAGGCTTTGTAATTTGTGAATATTGGGTCCAATTTCGAATGTATAATTTCCATTTTTTTTTTTCGAATTTGGGGCTATATTGTTAAATTGGATTCGATTGTCGCCTCATTATTTGACTGTCAAATTTAAACTGCGTTTGTTAATCGAGAAAACGCAGATTTTTC
>SNQN01000017.1:170846-305083 GCA_008642245.1 Bassia scoparia | reverse complement strand
GACAATTCCCAAATAGATGTCTCATTCTTATTTTTTTTCCCCTTTTATAGATTGGGATTCACACCTAAAATATTCATTAATTTCTCTTCAATCACTCTTTTTTGTGGGGATCACATAACTTTTTTCAGTTACTTCATTAAAATATTCATCAATACACTTACTTTAACCATTTTTCTCTCCTTTTTGGACCCCACTTACATTATTAAAATACTCATCAATACACCTCATCAATTCAACAAATTTTGCCTCGATTTCCAAAATTTAAACAATGGGACGTCTAAAAAACGGAGAAAGTAGTATATATTCTATTATGGAGCTTATTTATGCATTACAAACAGAGAAACCAATCAAAAAGAAGTAATTACAACAGCATAAAACAATATAACTATATATCATGCTGTGCTAATATAAGACACTTAATATCATGTTGGCTATATATTCTCATATTTATGCATTACAAACAATAATCTGATCTGATAATAATATAGTAAGTGTATTATTAGCAAGCTAAAACTACTATATATCATATTGTGCTAATAATATAAGACACTTAATATTTATTTGGCTAATTTGGGGTGAGCAGCACATTTTTCTGCAGCTTCCTTCATTTCAACAACCGCGTCTTCAAAACACTTGACTAGAACCTCTGGGTCTGGTATCACGTCTTTCGCAACTTGAACTTGCAGTTCCGCCTCTCCTACATAGCTTACCATGTGAAACGTCATTGCCTAGTAGCCGCCAAATCAAAACAGAACACGACGTTCGTTAATAAGAGCTTTATAATAAGGAAAAATTGTCAACAACAATCTTTTAATTAGATTTGGATGAGTTTTTACAAACAATTGTTTTTTAAGTTTTTTTTTTAAAAAAAAACAACCTTATAAGTTATAAAACTTTGCGAACCACCGTCATATAACGGATTTTTGCTAACAACGTTAACTTATGGGACCCGATTTAAATCTTCTTCTTACCCTTCACTCCCTCACTGCTCATAGCCCACTCACCACCACCCACCACCATCCACCACTTTTTTTTTCTCTCCTCTTTCCACTACCCACCACCATTTTTTTAACGGTGAACACAAGGGGAGAGAGAGAGAGTGTGTGTTTGGGGTTTCGTAACTTTTTTTTTTTTTTTTTTTTTTTTACAGAATAACAATGGAGAAAGGTAGAAGATCGATGGTGATGGAGAAGGGTGAGGGAAGGAAGAGGAAATTAAAGTAAAGGATTATAGATAAATGAGGGTTATAAACTTATAATAGTATTTTCACAATGAATTTAGAGGGAAAATAAGAGTCAACAGTCCATCTTTGGCCGGAATCTTTGTTGAAAATGTTTTTTGGTGGTGTTAGTTGAAACATTACAAAGGTTTGGTGATTTAATTAAAAAATAAAACAATAAGGGGGTTGCTTTCAAAAGGGGGTAAGTTTAAGGGGGTTTTACAAAAAAAATCCTAATTACAAAATTAATTAAGATTATCAGTACATTAATTAGTAGCTTGCAATTACTTACATGAGATTGTCCTGAAGATGTTACTCTTATAAAACTAACAGGGTTCCCGGCAATTGATATTTCTTCCTGAGGACCAACCATGTTCGATACAAGGAAGCTTGTATTCGAAAATAGGTTGTAATAAAGATCGCCTCCAACCTGCAGATCAGATCGAGTATTATTAAATATAAATATGGATCGGTCTCACCCATCAGCATAAGCTTTTACTTCGTTGGTACGAATCTTGTACCACATTTTAATATTTTATAATAATCTGGATTGCTATCAAAGTCCGCTTTTACTGGAATTAAAGTCCACATTTCGTGTGAACTTCCCGTATTACCTTTGCCCCCAATATATACCCACCACCACCAAACCACCTTGCAACCACCACCGTATTGACCTCACGCAACCACCCAAGTCACCTTGCAACCACCGTCTTGATCCCACGCAACCACCAAAGCCACCTTGCAACCACTCTCGAATTTTTTTTTTAAAAGCCACGCAACCACCCTAAGCAACCTTGGCTAGGTGAGAGCCACCAAGGGGCGCCGCCTGGCCTAGGCGTCAACACCAATGGTGTTGACGCCTAGGCTAGGCGCCGCCCCTTGAATTGGTGGCTCTCGCCTAGCCAAGGCGTTGGTTTAATTGAAGTCCAAAAAAAAAAAAAAAATTAAGTGGCCTTGGGCCAGGCGTGGCAGCCATGGTTGGTGCGCCCAGCCAAGGCACCCAAGGCCACTTGAATTAATTTTTTTTTTTTGTTGTTGTTCTAAGCCAGGGCAGCCAAGGTGTTGGGTGGTGGTTGCCGATGGTAGGATGTCTTGGGTGGTAGTTAGGGGAGGAGGATAATCAAAGGACATATTGGGAAGTTTGTACCTTAAACCGGTGGTTACGACATATGGGTACGTATGTACCTTAGACCCAAGTAGTGCAAAAACTAGGCTTGCTAGTTTGTAGATTAAATAAGCTTCCATTGATTGTTTCTTCCGGTCTATTATCGCCTTAGCTCGAGCAATGTAGGTAAGAGGATGCCAATCACCCTTGCAGATAGTAATGGGTAATAGGACCATTGCAAATTTGTTGCCCCAAACTGTCCTAGTTTTATCTGTTGATGATACTATAGTAGACAGATCCTGTCTCATACATAACACTCCAATAATATTAGCCGTATAATTAATACTCCCTCCGTAACGCAAATAAAAACAACAATTGAATTTTCACGTCTTTTTAGAAAGAGATTTAACAATGTAAACGAGCAAATTAGTCTAAATAATTTTAACACAATGAAGAATGGGATGATAAGCTTATTGTGTTAAAATTATTTTGATTAATTTGATCGTTTATTATGTTAAATCTCTTCCTTAAAATGCGTTTTTATTGCGTTACGAAGTGAGTAATATATACCAATCAAAACTAATGAAATTTGAACTTGAAAGGATGCATGTAATTCGATCTTTAGATGTAACCTGAAGTCCTGGTTGTTCTCTTAATTTATAGGCAAAGGCCGTTTATATTGAAGACCATCTTCCAAAGCTAACCAACATAATGAAAAGAATTGTATTATATAATTATTATCGAAAAAGGATAAATACACTTTGACCTAATGTAAATTAAACAAAAAACAATGTCATATAACATAAGGTGCTATAATAATAAGACTAATAGTGACTGCAAAAGATAGAGTTAAGCCCTCGTCAACTCAATTTCGTTGAACTGGACTTCTTTTTACTTATTTGGCCGAACTGAACTTATTCGTTAACAAATTTCTTAAAAATTTAATTCATTTTTATTGAACTGAACTTATTTTGAGAAAAGACTTAGTTGATTTAGACATTTCTTCAATTTCAGGAAAACCTTAAATCGAACTCTATCCTTGTATCTCATAAACACACGACACAAAAAACAACTAATAGTGTGTGAATTTATACTAGGCAGGAGAACCAGAATTTAGGGCTTACTTTGAGAGATGTCGAATTTTAGATATCTTGTAAGTCACAACTAAAGTTCCGTAAAGTACATCATTAATTGTCTGCAATGAGATGAGTACAAATGTTGTAGGTTAGTGATGAAAACTCATAATAATTTAATTTATTTAAAATCATATTATATAAATCGGTATATTAAATTTGTACCATTTTAATTTTTAGTAATCTTGGCATTATATATACAAGTACTAGCCTTGTATTGCGATAATTTCTAAAAATATTTATTGTGGTTTGTTCATGTATATAAAAGAAGAAGAAAATAAAATTCCAACTCATGTAATGAAAATTATATGTAAATCAAATTCATTACAAATTAATTTTAAAATTTAAGTTGATAATGATATATCTCGATCTTTACCTTCTTTAATATTTTGTTTCGTTGATGAATATCTTGTAGTATAAAATGTGAGTAATATGTTGCAAGCTAGTCTCACTGGCGAAGTGCCAATTTCGTGTGGCAGATACGTTGTACGATGTCMATGGAYCAACCATRCATGTCTAGGTAAGGCATAATGGTGCTCATGGCGCATTGAAAGACATTTATCTTAGCACTTACTTAATATTTGAGGTCAAAAATTTGCAGAATGTCATCATATGTTAGCATGAATAATGTATGAGAGAAAAATTAGGACAAAATGAGACATACTCACAAGTGATGTCTAAGGCCATTATGTGGGTGAACGAGCAAGCGAGCGAGGATGTGTCCAGTTTTCATAGTTGAATGTTTACAACAAAGAAAATTTGGAAAAAAAAAATAACGCTTTGATGTAAATATCTAATAACTTTTACTAAAGCAATCTCCACCTCCAAAATTTTTCTTCCCTAGTGYACTATTAATTATTGCATAAAAAATGTAAAATATATTTAATGAAGGTTAATAAATGTGTGCTGAGTAAAAGTTTATAAATTTATTTATTYATATATAATTATAAAAAAAACATTTTTTCTTGAAAAGTTTAGAAAAAATTGTATTTTATTTAAAACCGARCATATAMTCGGGGATTATCTAGTTAAGTTATGAAGGAATTGAAGTACTCCGTATTTAAATTAGAAGCTTACCGCGTTTGGAATGACATTTTTGATGGTCTTCATATCACGAATTTTGAACTTGGCAGTTGTGACCTTCCTCGGCCATAATTCCACCCCTTCAATCCCACTAATCACACTCTCTTTGTCTTTCACACACAAAGTTCTTGCAACATATTTTAACAAACCAATTATTCCAAACCAAATAATCAACAATCTCTTAATTAATCCCATTTTMTTCTTATTATCATTAATTGCTTGGTGATTATTTTTAGTGCGCATGATGTTATCATGCACAGTTCTAACAGTGGATGATTTACCCATTGTCCAAAGCAGTGACATCAGTGCCATACCATCAGCCACAGCATGATGAACTCGAAATATTAAGCAATTGTAGTCGTGCATGACGTGGACCTCCCATAATGGCTTGTTCAAGCTCATGGGAGGTGATATGGCTATGTCAGCCAGGTATGAGTTGACGGCCTCCTCGTCTGACATAGGAGGATCGTTGTCGTCGTCGTTGTTGTCACGTTGGTGGACGAAGATGTGGTCGTCTAGGTTAACTTGGGTCTCCCTCCAGTGTTCGTGTGGGTCCACGACGAGGAGGCTCGAAAATCGAGGGAGTTTGATCATGATGGAGTTGGAAAGGTGATCTTTGAGGGTGGCTAAGTCGATGGGGTTTTTGAAACCTAGGGCGCAGTGGATTACGTGGTTGTGCTTCGGGTGGATGCTTACGCGGGTGACTGGTGTTGCTGGCTCGTCACCACCACCACCGCCACCACCACCACCACCACCACCACCTTTGTTGGTTTTGCCTAGGAAATCCATATGAAATATATGAAAGATAATTATGTCGTGGGAATGCTTGGCTTAGAGGAATTCAACATCCTATATATAATGGTTGATTCATATTTCGTGTATAATGTACGTGTATGTGTACGTAAAATAATGGTACGGATCTTAAAGATGGTAAAAAGTGATACCAGTTGTTAAGTCCACATAAAATCGATTGATTCGTTATCAATGGGTGTTGGTCGAGGATGTTGACGGGTTGACACTATATGTACAACCGTTTATTAAACGTGTTGGTTTAGGAGTTGAGAGTTTAATAGCCGTTTATATATAAGTAACATGACACAAAACGACACATTATTAACAGCTCTAACAGGTATGTATGCGTAGAGGATCACTTATTTGCGGTCCAAACCAATTGAAAGAAAAGAAATCAATCAAAATGTCGGATGTGAGAAGCATCGATTTTTCATTACCATTCGATTAATGTATGATTGCGTAATCTTAGATGACGCATTATTAATCTATGATTGTGTTTTTTGTAGGGTAAAGGACGATAGCCATTTTCATATTGTACGTAATATATCTAGCTTAGTTGGGAGGGATGTTGTTCATCGAGGTACCCATACAAACTCTCACGAAAAATTAGTCTAATAATCGTCAAAAACGTTGAAAACTCCTCGTAGTAGTAAAAAAAATCTTTCATCGAGTATGGTACTACATGCAAGACTACAATGATGATAATATTCTAGCTAGTATGTGGTAGTGTTTGCTACTCATACAATTATAAAATAATGTGCAACACGAGTAGGTAGGGTCGTGCATGATGTTTGACTAAGGATCGGATGACATTCATTATCATATGATGACATGCATGCATGCATACATACGTTGTACGACGTACATACTAGCTTATGTATGATACTATGATGTATCAATTATTCAATAATGCAAAAACTTTACAATGGTCGTCCAAAAAATGTCCACCACTACGGATGAATGTGAGCCACTAGTTTTATCTTTTTTTTCAAGCAAAATATTTATTAAAGCTCCTTAAATATATCAATATTTTCTTTTGTTTTGATGTTGCCCTAATATTTATTTTTACAAATAAGAAAGATTCATTGCAATCAAATAAAAATAAATATGATATATTAGGAGATTTGATAAATATTATTAGAAAAAAAATATATATAAAATAAATTAATGGTTACATTCATCCATAGTGGTGACGTTTTTTGGACGATCGACGTAAAGTCATCCTAAATAATGTGACTGCGAATCTATCTCCACACAAGACAACTTTCATCCTTTAAACTTCTCGAGATTCTTATTTGTTGAATAATATCCTCTTTCTAGGTAATAATGTGACAATTGCAGTTAATTATTCAGTCTCGGGATCAATAAAAATATATCGAGTCTCTGGATCTTTAAACTTCTCGAGATTCTTATTACCCTTAATACTATGGAGCGAGGGATAGCTCACTGTGGTTAGGGTTTTTTTTTCATGATTCTCAGAGAGTATGAAATCGATTCTCATCCTTGCCCTTGTGGAGTTGTGGCTCTCTAAACACCTAAAATATCACTTCTATTAATGAGCGAATATTGTGTAGGAATTTCTATGAAGTTAATATGAAGTATTGTGATAGATTTTTCTAAATCTTACCTTTCTCTTTCAACGGCACGTGTCCATCCCTTTGTATGCGGTCCAAATTGCTTACTTTGCAATGTGAATCTGTATAATTAAAAAAATGTCACTCTCCAACCATCTCAACTATTGATTATTGATGTATTTAAACACCTAAACGACACATTAAAAATTATTTATATTAACTATTGATTATTGATGTATCTGGTATTAATATTAACAATATACATATTTAACTTAAGATTTATATTAACTTGTAATCAATATTTACCTATTAATTATTTAATCATGAAATTAATATTTAAATACTAATAAATTTATTTTGAGATTAATTTAGCTACTTAACTTGGGATAATATTATATTGATTTGTTTTTGAGGTTAATATTTAACACTTAACTTGGAATTATATTAATCTTGGGATTATTTTAACTTAGATTAACTATATATTTTAACTTAGTTTGGCATGTGTTTAAGGGAGAGAGGATAAAATAATTTCAACACGATAAGAATGAGAATGATACCTTAAATTGCAAAAGTCCATAAATAGTTAAATTGAACAAGTTATGAAGATGTCGGGACAATGATAAATTGCAAAAGTCCATAAATGGTAAATTGCAGTGATCACCAGTTTCACACATAATAGCTAGTTGGATATGTCCGTCAAAACAAAGAAGTTGGGTCCGTTTATGACGAAAGTTGATAAGCGTACAAAGTATTTTGATATACGCACATGTAATTTTAGGTAGAAAACACAGATAAATTTGACGAGTGATGGAACACGTTAATAATACAAACTATGTGCATAGAATCGATCGAACATTCCAAAGTCCGACAATTAATTTCTTGAGACATGATAGATCGCACACAAGTGTGGTAAATTTTGCCCAATACACGGGTAAATTAATAATTTTTCATGCATTTTACACCATTACAATTTTGACCCAACCCAAAAAATTACATCTTTAAAATTTTATTTTACACCATAAAATTTGACACATTTACAAACTAATTTACATCATTGGATAATTATTTGACACTATTACACTTTTTTTTCGAGCAATACACTTTATTATTACACCATTAAAAATACACAAAATTATATGTGACCTTTGTTATCCATACTTGTGTAATTGTGTGGGAACAAGACTTTCTCTAATTTCTTGGCATCCAGAAACCACAAAAAATCATGACAGTAGTACAAACTAACCATATTGTCAAACGGGTCGGGCACCGCTACGGGGAGTACGTGCAAATCCCATCATAAAAGGTCAAGGAGGTTCACCTCAAAATCATATGGCAACGAGGGAGTAGCCCTTAACCTTATATTGTGGTTCTCAACTTCGAATTCTTTCGATGTAGATTTATCCCACAACATTCTTTTAAATTCTAATGTGGGACAACACATTCACTCACATGTGATTTTCATGGCTCAACACTATTCACGTGCACTATTATTTTTTTGGCAATTTTTATCAATATTCTCTTTCCTATTTTTTCCTTAATCCACGGTATTCACCATATAAATTACAACAGATGAATTTTTGTAACAAAAAATTATATTGCAATTGGCCAATTATTATGTTAAGGAAGAAGTAACTTCTTTAATTATTATTATTTTTTAGTAATTGCTTTGTTTTTTTTTAACGATATTATTTCACTTCTTTTATTTTTGGGACCATTTAGCTAATCCGTTACCTAATCTGCTATTAACTTATTTTGTATTGAGAAGGGTGCTAATATAATTGTTGCATTTACTCCGTTACAGATGGAGTAAATCTTAAAGTGAAAACTCCAATTATTAATAATAAAATTTACATTTGAAAGGGAATAAAGATTGAAATCAATAGAGTTTTTCTTTTTTCGAGATTAAATTTTAGTTTTCGATTGATTCTTTTTTTATTATACATAAGTAGATTTTTAATTGGAAGAATATTTTTTCTTAAAAATAAAATGGAGAAAGGGACACGAATAATTTTATTTATTTTTTTAGGTATTTCGTCTGTTTCTAATTACTCGTTACACTTGCTGTTTAAATATGTATTAAATCATTTTTGGGTAAAACAATCTTTTTATCTCTCTCCTTTTACATGAGGCCCTTTTTTTCTCTATCTTTTTCTTCCCAAAATTAGTTTAGAATTCCATTATTTTGAATGTGAAGCAAATATTATGAAATGAATGATTTTAAATAAAATGTTGTACCAAATCGGAACCTCATCGAGGTCGACACAAATCCAAATTTATTAACTTAACACTTTAAAAATAAGGGGGAGGAATGGAGGATCATAGAAATTCCTACCTTTAAAATGTCATAATGGGAATTGATCCCTCAACCTCAAAGTTAGAAGACCCTCAAACACTAACAATCTGTTTGGTTCATTTTTAGTAAATGAAGGGAGAGAAAGGAACGAAAAGAAAAAAAAATTACTTTTTCATAATTGGTTTAATTTTCCCAATTCCAGTAGTTTTAGGAGGAAATAAAACTTAAAAATTTGTTAAAAARTTTTCCATCAAATTCCTTCCGTTTCTTTTCCCTTAAAATTATAATGTTGAACCAAACACCAAAAATTAATATATTTCCTTCCACTCCCTTTCCTTTCCTTTCGAATCTCAACCAAACAAGCTGTAAAGCAAACAAGAGCACATGACTTAGGTTTATTGCCCTGTTCTTCTACCGAAGAAAAAAGGAACTAGCTAAGAAGGAAGAGCATAAACTCATCTCTTAGTTGAAACTCAAGAGTAGAATAGCATATCCATGAATTTTCTACAACTTTTATACCGTCGTCTTCAAAACATATATTACCGTGTAGCGTCTCTTTGCGATTAAAATGGAACTCATAAAGACTTAGCTTAGAACACCATCAAATCACATAAGTCGAAGAAGCTGGACAAAGTTGACAGTAGTCGAAGAAACAACGGTTATATACAATARAAATCAATTACAAGAAAACAAAGACAAAATCCTTTCAAGCAACCTCTATGAACTCATCATCTAAATACAACCACCAAAACACCAAATGGCTATTATAGATGAATAGATGATTATTAGTTGTTTCGTCGAAATTGAAAGCTAAGAACTATATTATTTCAGTSAACGATGACAGACAGAACTCGAGTGTAAAACAGAGGCAGATGTTTGGCCTTGAAGAGTTGAAGAAACAGGGTTTCGGACTTTCAGTGCTTGATAGATGAACCAGCATCCACGGACTCTGCAACTGATGCCATCCTAAAGAGGATACTCAGAGAGGAGTACTGACACTCAGTGCGACTATGTAAAAATGGCTCATAGTGTTCCAACTTCAACTTCCAACTGTAATAGACAACAACATTGTCTTGGTCCTTCGTTAATTGCGATCCACTCTAACATGAATGTTTCTCTGGACCAGCAGCAGTCATTTTTAGCGKCCGAGTTACATTTCTCTGAAAAAGTGAAAAAATTGAGTTAACAATAATGCTAATCGAAGGACTGTTCTTTTCTTACCAAATGAACAAGCATAAGCAGTCTAATGAACACCAGTTTCTACATTAAACCTGTTAAGAAAGGCATAATTTGCACTTTTAACATCAGAAATTCAACTATTATTCAGCATCAAATAGCTGGAAAACCATGGAAACACAACATCAATAATTATTCAATAGATGAATAAATTTTATTTTACAAAACTGGCGAACAAAACATGTTCTGCACCTTTGTTACTCAAACTCTTTATATTTCACCAATTATGGGAATTTTTCATAAGTTAGCCGAGTTGGACACTTGGACATGTACTCATACCCAAGTAACCTAACACTAGTACCCAATTCCGAGTAACATAAATCTTCACTGCTATGAGTTTGCTAACCTGTAACATATATAGACTTCAAAAGGGCATGGGATGCAATAAAGGATTTCAAAGTCAAGCAATTTTAGCTTTAGCAAATGTATTATCAACCATCGACTGTGTGGTTTAGGCATTATGAGCATATGGTTTGAYATCAACAGTAACATTATCMAATATGAGATTACCAGTCAACATGGTTTAACAAAATAATGGAAGTCYTCTGTTCCTAGTTGTGTTATTTCGCTGGGGTTGCTTCTAGAATCTAGACCACTCCTGTGTCTCCAGACACAGCAAACAATCTTGCATCAGCAATGATCTGCTTGTGTAGTTGTGCCCTCCTACCTAAAACAAACCCAAACAAGCTATTATGTGAAGTTGTGAACAGCGATAGCATAGCACTCAGAATAAGTATTGCTACACAGTTTCAAGATTATTATTCTTCTTAAATATTATGCTGTTTCCTGTCTCCACTTGTCCGGCTCAAATACACTCATATAAGTACCCATTTATAAGAGTTACTTTATTAGAGACAATAATTATTCATAATGGAGGATTTCTTACAAGAATCAAAGTACTCTGAGCCAATGAGCCGTAAATTTGCCTTTTAAAAAATAGCAGATATGGTTTGTTGGAGGATCCGATTCTCTAAGATAATTTTGCTAACATGAAGGACATATGCTGGTGATTTGGCCCTTTTTTCCCTAGGCACTTGGATTCAGATTTTCATGAAATACAAAAGATCTGATACATTTAAAATATGTAAGACCATAGCATGAAGACAAGGGCTTATCAGCTTTGCTGAGCAAGGGATGGAACTATGGAAACGATATTTAATCCCAATACAAGTTAGAGCCAATTCTACAATGGTTTAGCGGTCCATACCACCCATCTCCATGTTTACTACAAACCCCCAAAACCACTTTGTCACTAACAAATTGGAATCACTTCTAATGCTAACAATATAGAGAAAGATATAATGCTTCAACCAAACCCCTCTTTCACCACATTTCTCATTTAGCAATTGTAGTTTCAACCAACAATATGTTTGGGTTACCTTACCTTTTTATTTTTTATATAATTATATCACTTATCACAAGTCATGCCCNTTTTAACACGTGGCAGTGACACGCCAATGGTTCTCCGTATTTTAGTTTATTTATTTCACAGGTAAAGGTGGAGAATTATTGGGGTGTTACATGTTTGGCCTTGAAGAGTTGAAGAAACAGGGTTTCAGACTTTCAGTGCTTGATAGATGAACCAGCATCCACGGACTCTGCAACTGATGCCATCCTAAAGAGGATACTCAGAGAGGAGTACTGACACTCAGTGCGACTATGTAAAAATGGCTCATAGTGTTCCAACTTCAACTTCCAACTGTAATAGACAACAACATTGTCTTGGTCCTTTGTTAAGTGCGATCCACTCTAACATGAATGTTTCTCTGGACCAGCAGCAGTCATTTTTAGCGKCCGAGTTACATTTCTCTGAAAAAGTGAAAAAATTGAGTTAACAATAATGCTAATCGAAGGACTGTTCTTTTCTTACCAAATGAACAAGCATAAGCAGTCTAATGAACACCAGTTTCTACATTAAACCTGTTAAGAAAGGCATAATTTGCACTTTTAACATCAGAAATTCAACTATTATTCAGCATCAAATAGCTGGAAAACCATGGAAACACAACATCAATAATTATTCAATAGATGAATAAATTTTATTTTACAAAACTGGCGAACAAAACATGTTCTGCACCTTTGTTACTCAAACTCTTTATATTTCACCAATTATGGGAATTTTTCATAAGTTAGCCGAGTTGGACACTTGGACATGTACTCATACCCAAGTAACCTAACACTAGTACCCAATTCCRAGTAACATAAATCTTCACTGCTATGAGTTTGCTAACCTGTAACATATATAGACTTCAAAAGGGCATGGGATGCAATAAAGGATTTCAAAGTCAAGCAATTTTAGCTTTAGCAAATGTATTATCAACCATCGACTGTGTGGTTTAGGCATTATGAGCATATGGTTTGAYATCAACAGTAACATTATCMAATATGAGATTACCAGTCAACATGGTTTAACAAAATAATGGAAGTCYTCTGTTCCTAGTTGTGTTATTTCGCTGGGGTTGCTTCTAGAATCTAGACCACTCCTGTGTCTCCAGACACAGCAAACAATCTTGCATCAGCAATGATCTGCTTGTGTAGTTGTGCCCTCCTACCTAAAACAAACCCAAACAAGCTATTATGTGAAGTTGTGAACAGCGATAGCATAGCACTCAGAATAAGTATTGCTACACAGTTTCAAGATTATTATTCTTCTTAAATATTATGCTGTTTCCTGTCTCCACTTGTCCGGCTCAAATACACTCATATAAGTACCCATTTATAAGAGTTACTTTATTAGAGACAATAATTATTCATAATGGAGGATTTCTTACAAGAATCAAAGTACTCTGAGCCAATGAGCCGTAAATTTGCCTTTTAAAAAATAGCAGATATGGTTTGTTGGAGGATCCGATTCTCTAAGATAATTTTGCTAACATGAAGGACATATGCTGGTGATTTGGCCCTTTTTTCCCTAGGCACTTGGATTCAGATTTTCATGAAATACAAAAGATCTGATACATTTAAAATATGTAAGACCATAGCATGAAGACAAGGGCTTATCAGCTTTGCTGAGCAAGGGATGGAACTATGGAAACGATATTTAATCCCAATACAAGTTAGAGCCAATTCTACAATGGTTTAGCGGTCCATACCACCCATCTCCATGTTTACTACAAACCCCCAAAACCACTTTGTCACTAACAAATTGGAATCACTTCTAATGCTAACAATATAGAGAAAGATATAATGCTTCAACCAAACCCCTCTTTCACCACATTTCTCATTTAGCAATTGTAGTTTCAACCAACAATATGTTTGGGTTACCTTACCTTTTTATTTTTTATATAATTATATCACTTATCACAAGTCATGCCCCTCTTTAACAAGCCACAAAATTCTTTGACTAGAAATGGTTGCCCATCAAGGTTCCCTACTTCCTAGAAAGCGAAAAAGAATTAACTTTTTATTTCTGTGTTGTAGACATAATCTGAACTTTATCTCAATGCGAGCACATCCTGAAAAAACCCTTAATTAGCAAATTGGGGCAGAAGACTTAAAGTTCAAATAACTTCTCTCCAGCACTTTGTCCAAATATAGCCCTTTCTTACAAATCTTTTACAGAAATACTTCAGGTCTACAACACGGTCTTAGGTTGCCAATCCCTGAACTAAGTTATCTTGTTAAATATAAAGTCTTTTGATAAAATCCCGACAATGAAAACAGATTTTTGCTAAGGCCCCATTTCTTATGGTCCATGAAGTTCAAACAAGATCACTCTTGATCACCAGCTACTATTATAAAAATATTCCTCTGCTGTATTTTAGCATAGGTGGATTCCAGTCTGCTTGTACGCACATTCCTAACATATCATGGAACTTAAGATCAATCACAAATTCACAACATATCCTAACTAGATAGAGTTGTCAAACTAAGTCAGCCTTTTTTTCAATTCATGTAAATTTGGTTTTAATAGGGTGAGTTGCAGCGAGAGATGCCACRTCCATCTGAGGAATAGCCCTAAAAGGGCTATCCAATGGCATTTCATGTAATTTCAACGAATAATCTTAGTTGAGATTATTTGCATGAATTTACAAGAATGCCATTAGATAGCCCTTTTAGGGCTATTCCTTGGATGGCCTAGGAAATACCCAGTTGCAGCCTTGCGGGTCAACTTTCAGGAAAAATTTCAACTAAAAGATCCTCAAAATTACTTTGTAATACTAGCTTCATTAGGTCCAATCCAGCTGAGATCTCTAGTCAAGCCACTATTAGACTTGTCTACCGTTAGAAACTAAAAATCATAAATATTCTGCTTCATCAACCCGGGAAAGTCCTGCCACAAAAATCTCTCATGCAGACAGTCCACCTCAAAAATCCAGTCTGCTTCATCAATAAACTATGTATTACATGCAGACAGCCAACATAAGCTTTCAAACTATGAAGAAATTCACTTCAAGAAGTTGCAGGTTAGGTGTATGTGGCATCCACAAGATGAACCCGCCTGTGCTGTCAAGATTCATGAAMACAAAGCAATACTTTGATTGCAGCTCTATATTAATATTCTATATAGCTGCAAAAATAATCCTTTTAAAAAAAAGTAATAAATTAATTAGCTATGGTACTTTGACTCCTTAAACAAAAACTGCACATATCGGATCTTCCTTAAACATGGGCAGGATACTTAAATTCTTCATTTTTGAGCCAAAAAAATGGAGATTGTTCAAACAATAGCCAAGCCAAACAATTATACATGTACCTATGTCATACATGGGAACCTGAGTGTGAGTGACATAGTCATTAAGTTGAGCCAATGCATTTTAAATTAGTGCTATCATTATGCATCTTCGTTGTATATCATTTAAAATACATCAAATTAGATACTATAGACACAAAAGCCATTTGGTCAAAAGGCCAAAGTTTTGCTAAATGCTTAACAATTGTTTATCTATCTTTTGGCCAACATTGAGTTCTTCAACTCAATCAATCAATCAATCAGAGCCTTAATCCCATAAGTGGGGTCGGCTAACATGAACTAAACGTGATTATTCCGAGAGGTCAATCGCATGAATTTTCCTCCTCCACTCTCTACGATCGAGGGTCTCGTCCGCTTGTAAATCCAACAGTTTCAAATCCTTTTTAACTCCCTCCCACCAAGTCATTTTCGGTCTCCCTCTACCTCATTTAAAATCTCCCTGATCCCACTTTTCCACTATCCGCACCGGTGCCTCCTAAGGTCTCCGTCTCACATGCCCAAACCAACGCAAACGGTTTTCCCTTAACTTGTTTGCAATATCTGCAACTCCAACTTTCTCACGTATAACCTCATTTCTGATTCAATCCCGCCGAGTATTCCCACACATCCATCTCAACATTCACATCTCGGTGACCCCTACCTTTTGCGAAATAAGTTGCATCCATTTTATTTAATCTTACATAAGAGGATGGCAAAAGATTTTTGGTCAATTAGGTGAAAAAGGTACGTGGGAACACGAAAAAAATGTAAGAGAACATGTTGGGTTAGAGAGAGATAATAAAAAAAATACTCCCTCCATTTTTTATTAGATGTTCCATACCATTTTGGCACGATGTTTAAGAGTTGATTGAGTTAGATAAAATACTTGACTAAGTTAGGTAAAAAAGTAAATGTGTGAGCAAAAATTKTTGAAAAAGGTAAWTTTGGATGAATAGATTGGGTAAAGTAATGAAAGTTGACTTTAGACAGGAGTAATTCATTAATGTTAGAGTATATAAAGTAGGTAAAAAGTAAAAAAGTTATTTTTAGATAGGTTTGGAACAACTAATTGAATACATCCCAAAATGGAAAGTAGAACAACTAAAAACACAGAGGGAGTAAAAAACAAAAGACATAATGGGTGAAGAAAGASAAAATGTAAGAGAAAGTATGGTGTTAAAGAGAGACATTGTGGAAAATCCCACTTAAACTGGTGAGTATGATTACTTATGATTACTTGGTGGAATCTATTACAAGAGGTTACTAGTTTGATGAGAAAAAAACATCATTAAATTCAACTCTTTGTGTGCAATAAACTAAAGGTTTGGTGAAGAGGTTAGTGGTTTGTGTAGTTGTTTTTTAAAATTAGACAATGTCGATGCGATAAGAACGCATTGTTGTACCTAATATCTAACTTTGGTTTCAAAAACATGCATGCCCTAAGTCCCTAACCACCATTGTTAGAGAAAACAGACAAAAGGCATTTGAAATTGAATACTTAGAATCACTTTTGAGCAAATTAAAGCCTCTTTTTTGTTATTAAGGAGAAGTGATCACTTAAACACTCGTGAAAGATAACTTGTGAATGATGGAATATAAAGAATATGCTATAAAACAACTTAGGAAAATAAAATAGAGAATATTTCAATCCATGACATTTTATATTGATCATTTTTAAGTCAAACTTTCTTATCTTTGACTCTTTTGCGTCAAAGTGGCAAGATAATTACCAGAGAGCAGAAGTTCTAGCATATAAAAGAAATTTGAATCAAATAGTGTCTAGAATACATCAATCACCTAATTAGAGAGAGAGAGAGAGAGAKAATTAGACATATACATGTAATGTAAATGTACATAATAGTTAATAAAACTTCAATACAAAAAGAAAKACATACTCACAGTTGAGAGTAGCAAAGGCTTACTAATAAACGCAGGGCATCTTAGACTTAGAGTACATCTCTTCCAAGGACTTCCACTCTAAAAGCATCTTGGTATACTCAACAATTTGTCTGCTTCTACTACCACCTACATTAAATTATCAATAATCTTTCCCAAATTATTGCATAGAAGTGAATACATTTCCAAAGTAAGTTATGTAACAGGGCCTTGATTTCTCTCTCTAAACTTAGTCTTATGGGACGATTGCTCTTTCTAATTAGCTCATGAAAGAGGGATGAAATGATAACTTAGGGATAAAGAAAGATAACATATAAAGTCACATCTTTATCACCATGCCCAATCAAAAGTATGGAATCATTTAATCATCTAAGAGTACATAATTTTCACTGCCAATGCCTAAAAGCTAGCCACCTTCTCCCTCCTCTGATTAGTCTAGACAATAATTTATGTCTAACTAAATACATATTCATTGTTTTCCTTCCATTGTTCTGTTTTTTTCGAGGTAGAGTATGTTTGTATGTATGTATGTAATTTAGGACATTATCTTGACCAAAATATTATATATATGTTCTAAACCACAAAAATGTCCTAAATCGCAAAATGTTATATGTGTTCTTAATATTATGTGTGTGTGTGTGTGTGTGTGTGTGTGTGTGTGTGTGTGTGTGTGTGTGTGTGTGTGTGTGTGTGTGTGTTGGGAAATGGACATTGATAATAGGTTAACATCAACAAAGTGAACAAATTTCTTTGGACGGTGAAAGAAATAACAAAGTCATTCTTATAAAATGAAAGGATATAATATGAATACTAAAATATTACACCATAACGGTAAAGTGTGCAAATTACTACTATATTGGATATTTTATGTTTCAATTAAGAATGACTCATTAGCATAATCGATAAATTTTATATAGTAATCTAGTAGGTGGTAGCAGCAGTAACAGTACTTAACATTAGGTTCTGACTAGAAAAGATGGACCACAATGGAACAGCTCGGAAGCATAATAAAAGCCAATCACAAATATCCGTAGACCATTGTGATTTTGTATTAGTTTTTTTTTTAAAAAAAAAAGGGTAAAAATTATCACAAGAGCAGTATTACTTCTAACCAAAGATAGATTAGCATAGTATACAAATGACTTCTACATCAGAGTTGAAAGAAATTCTAACCTTCTGCTAATCATAATCTTGACCTTTGGTTTACTTTTGATCACTAACCTGTCAAAAATATGTTTGTCAATAATACGCCAACAATGATGCTGGTAGATAAAAGTAAGGATACATTAACAAGATCATGAATTTTATAGCTCTTAATAAGGCTAAATGATTAGTTTAATTCAGAAGCTAACATCACAAGATGAAAGAGACTGAATAGTTCTTGTATAAATGTGAAAGAAATCAGAAGCCAATTTGTGTGTGTGTGTGTGTGCAAGGTTGGCTATCTTATAATATCTTTACCTTCACAAATCCAATATAGACATAATTTACGTTAATCGTCATGCATCCATAAGACAATTTTTTAATTTCAAGGAATATACTTTGCCCATGCTTATAAGTTGGATGCTCCTACCACTTCTCAAAATTTCCCATTATTATGTTGACCAATCACACTTTAAAAGTTCTTAATATTGAGTTTGCCAATCAATTTATATCTACGCCATATTTTTATGTCTCATATGTGGTCCGAGAGACTAATGTGCAAGAACATGGCATTAATCTTTCTTTCCTAAGATTCATACATTAAAAAGAAGAGAAAATAAAAGGGAAAGGGGTAGTCACTCTATATAACCAAGAATTGATCATAGTGAAATAAGAAAAACTTATTAAAAAGTGAGGACCAGGAAGAAAGACCCATTTTCAAATTTAAAAACGATAGAAAGCATGAATAGACAAGCAATAAGAATCGCATATATAAAAAGGGGTGCATTACTTGAATACTTAATATCATCTATTAGTGAAGAATAACCAAAATTCAGGAATTGGAAAGTATAACATAATTGAAATTATACACAAGTTGCTAATTTTTGTTTGTTAAAAATAGCAACTTGTTATTGTTCTCTGCGCATACTTAATGTTCTATTGTACAAGGCATGGAGCTTTTCTCATTATGCAAAACAATAGAACAAAAAAGTACGAGCTTTTAAATGTACAGAATAATTCAATGGGGCCCCTTAATAAGATCTATGTGACAGAGATAGTCAACCTAATTCAAGGTAMCTAGCTTTCTTGATTTGGTAAACTTCGAAGCTTTTAATACCAAATTGCATGACAGTTAAGCTGCCTCATTTTACTATATATGTCAAAGGACTCTAGTGGGGTTATGGTTTGAACATTATTGCGGCTCCTGATGATGAAAATAAGTACTATTAATTAATCTTTATAAGTAGTGAACATGTTATGTTCTAAAAGACTCTTTCAGAAACGCAAGAGCTACTAAATTCTGAGCTGTCCTTATCAATACTAATCTTTGACAGTAATGTGTTACTCTCCCGACAAATGAGATACATGATAATATGATATGCTTACAACACCTTCAATTGGCTGAACCAGACAACAGAATTGCCCGAGAATGCCTATGACTTTTCAGGAAGAACCATGTTAAAAATTACTTGCTTTTACCTTTCACTACAAAAAGTTAAAGCATCTACAATAGTTCTTTTCTTTGTAATGTTTACTAATACTAATTAGATCTCATAGCCTTGTGCAAACACTACCAATAATACCCAAAAGCTATGTGGGTGCATGCCAAAATACACTGAAGTGTCGCAGTTTGGAGTGAAACAAAATATTAAAACACAATTTAGATATTAGCAACCAATCAATGAAGATATGAATATATGATTAGCCAAGAGATTTCAAAAAAAAAAAAAGTATTGGTAGTAAAATTTTAAAGTGATGCAAAATAGCTTATCTTAGTTGCACATATAATGAACGTATTGCATGAAACTAAAAACTTTTTAACTAATATACTCCAGTCAATAAAAAATTGGAAGCCACACATAGTTCCTCTACACTTTGCCAACCTTAATTAATTAATACCTAATTCCTATTATACAACTTATACCCGGTTCCTAAAATAAGCAAATAACACCAGTACGCAGTACAAAACTTGACGGATTATTTCATTAACCCAACATTGTCTCTGCATGAAATATTTGTACATATTTAGTGGAGTTTGAAGCTAGGGGTAGCAAGATCCTTACCCCACAAAGAAGCTCCATGAGGTATTAGCAAGAATGTAATAGGTAAATGGAAATGGAACCCACAATAGCTTAAAATGTGGAAACTGGATCATAAACACTTACTAATTTGACCCTACAAATCGAAAGAAAAAATAGAAAAATCAAATTTTAAACGGGTAAAAAAGAGATCTAATTTACTCTTAAACCTATTTGTTCATGTTAAAGATTGCGCAAAGGTTTTTGCACTTAAGTATCATAATTAAGTGCATAGACTACCAAATGCACATCTCAGAATCCATTCAATGTCAAAAAATGAATGAAATCTGATCTTTTAAACAATATTAGGGTACATTTTTCTTTAATTTATTTTTTATTAATGTATTGCCGATACACAACATATCACCTTACGTGTACCAGAACTTACTTGCCAGATTAATATTCAACCAGAACACATAACCAATATGGCTGAAACAAGGCCTAAAAAACAATAATTCAGCAGAAAAAAGCAGATATGATGAACATGATTGCCATGTGAAGTTTCAGCCGCAAAATCTTGCAGCACCAGTGCACCCAATTACAGTTACTCAGTTAGACTCACACGGGAGCATTGTCAAAAAAATCTCACATTTCACACCATAACTTAAGTTTGTCAGCAACAGAATGCTACTCCAATATATATAATATATATATATAATATTATAATATATATATATATATATATATAATATATATATAATATATATATAATATATATATATATATATATATATATATATATCAATCAATCAATCATAGCCTTAATCCCATATGTGGGATCGGCTAACATGAACCAAATGTGATTATTCCGGGAGATCATCCATATAATATATATATATATATAGACACACACAACACACACACACACACACACACAACACCACACACACACACACACACAGCCAACTAAGCTCATTACCCCAATTTCTCCACAACACCATTGGAACAATGGTTTTTATTAAACATACATATTAACAAATAATTTATAGAAGATTAGAAGCCGGAAGGCATCTCCCTTTTTGCACTAGTCAAACCAAACTGTATAGTATTTTTTTTCAAAATTCATTGGCTTTGTCCTAATGACCAGTAGTATTATGAAACTTTTAATCCACTAGCACAAACGATCAACATTGCTCAGAATTATACAGGCCTTTTAAACAATCAGCAGCCACATATTTTACAACATAGACATTAGTTCATCGAAAAACAGAACACTAGTGGTTCTACCATTCCAACAAATAGTGTAAAAGAAAGACTGTAATGGAGCAGTTTTCAGAGAGGGATGTTCAAAAAATGGGTATTATCTTTCTCTTCCTATAATATATGGCATAATTGGTAAACTAAAAATTGACCAGAAAGCTAACAACACGAAACCTGATTGCAAGAATCTTTTTTTTTTTTATAATATACATGTCGGCATGGTAATCTCTTTGTTTGACTTCATAAAGAGAGGAAACCCTCAAACAGCTAAGATTTTTGCCTGGTTAAACAGACACTAACTTCGTCTAWGCAATTTCCCTAAGAGCATTATGCTGTCCAATAACACAAAAATAGCATCTCCTTCAGATAAACGAATAAGATAGTAATCCAGAAAAGTCAAACAACCATTCCCCAAAGCACTCCTAGAGAAAAGGCCAATAAATAAGCCCTTTGGTCACATGAAGGGTGCTAATCCTCTTTCCATTTTTCACCGCACACCGTTTCCTATATTTCTCCTCTGAATCTCTCCCCCTCTTACCAGACAAACCAAGATCTTCAGCCACACTGAATCCTCAACTATTAGCTACAATTAACAGACTACATCTAATGGACCAGAACCTATTAACTTCCCGAAGTGTTACAGCAGAGGAATACAGAAAGTTGGAGGCTGTCATCAACACATACCACACTGCTAACACTCCCCCAAACAAATGCACATCTTTAACAATCCAGCGTATTAATGCTCCAGCAAGTGTTGTTTGGCAGTATGTCCGAGCCTTTGACAACCCCCAAACTTACAAACATTTTATTAAGAGTTGTACAATGAGGGGTGATGGAAGGGTAGGTAGTGTGAGGGATGTWACAGTAATCTCAGGAATTCCTGCAGAGAGGAGCACTGAAAGATTAGAGATGCTTGACGATCAGAGACGCATAATAAGCTTCAAGGTTCTAGGAGGTGAACACAGGCTAAAAAATTACTGTTCTGTCACATCAGTAAATGAAATCAACCAGAAGGGGAAAGTCTACACCATTGTCTTGGAATCCTACACTGTGGACATACCAGAGGGAAACACAGCAGAAGACACAAAGATGTTTGCTGATACTGTAGTGAAATTGAACCTTCAAAAATTAGCTGAGATATCAGAGATGTCTGCCTCTTAGAGACCCAAAATCAAGAAATGTTGAAGGCAAGAAATGTTGATTGGCTAGGTCTTAAACAGCAGGATTTGATTCTGTCAAAAAACCTTCTCTTGTTAGTGAGAATGCTGTTACAACTTGTAAGTTGATTTTCTTCTGCACTGTATTAGATAGTTAATTACTTGAGTTGCAGCATGCTTATTGAGTTACCAATCCATTATTGTCTAGTTATTCATATACTTCACTAGAATACGGTCACAAGGGTACCCTAAAATGTTTATGCTCTGTCAAAAAGATTAAATAAAAAAAATTCAAAAAAAAATATAAAAAAAAATAGAAGAGTTGATGCTAGATGCCTTCATCGGCTTGAAGGTTAAAACCCTTATACCACAAACTACTAAGATTAAATTCAGATTGCAGTCTGTCTATGTTTACACCTCACATAAGTTTCTTTGCAGCTAAAGGTCGTTAGACGCACTTATGGTCCAGTTGACTGCTTTTAGGATAACACCATAGTTTAAGGTAAAAATATTATCAATCAGCTGCCTAAACTCTACCAAGAAAAGAAAAAAAAAACCCGAGGAGTCTTGACATGATCAACCCTTGCCCGGAAATCTAGGGATTCAACTATGAGCTAATTACCTCTTACCGTCTTRMCCTAGTTGGGTCATCCCATAATCATCAATGCAGTAACCACAAATGACTAAAAAAGAGTTTTAGAACATCAGTGCTAACTCAACATACACATCAAATTATTCACATTGTCAAGCACATGCCTTTGAAGAAGAATGGTACCTCTCAAACTAAGATGACCTGTGTTCCATATGATTCATAACATCTCAGCTTTCTCCTGCATTCATGGATCAAAAATCTCACTTGTAATAATAATATAGAGAAGCATTTGAATAGATATATAAATAGAATCTGTTTAAGGGCAATTTATCGACCAAAGTATTTGAAAACGGAAAACAAGACCTAACTTTCCAAAACTTTCAAAACTACATTATTAACCATCATCAAGATCTTATATTCCTTTTCTTTTCTTTTTTTCTTCTTTCTATTTGTCAGACTAGGGTAAGAACACAAAATGACAACAATAAAATGAGAAGTTTAAGATCAATTCTGAGTATTCCAATCATAAGCAATATATATAACCATATAGGGCAGCATTAGGATTAAGGAAAGTTAAATGTGGGTGAAATAAGTGAGTATACCCAACTTTAGAAAAACGTAGAGAGAAAGAAATTAATTTAGAATATGCACAACTAAGGGACATCCAAGATGAATACATGAAACATTTTTTATGGACAGAGAGTATGGTTTTTACCTAGGGAAAGAGATTTCTTAACCAATGATAGAATCTTCCAGAAACAAAAAATAACCAATGATAGAAGAAGATTATTGCTTTCAGTGGTGTAAAATTGATCTAGATTGCTTCAAGATTAAACAAACATCTTTGGTACATATACTACATGTAAAAGCATTTTTTCTACATCATGCAAAGCACAGAGCATAATACATAACTCTTAAATGTACTAAAAGGAAATATTGGCGAGAAAACTTAAATGATATTTTGTCAAAAAGACGTTTAATAAAATTTTATGTGAACAGAGACCTAAACTAAAAAAATTTTGTTAGACAGGGAGCCCTTAGCTTCCTTTTCCGGTATGACCACAACGCCTTTCCCCGGCATTGACCCCCCATTCTCTTCTAATACATCATTATTGCAATTTAACACTCCACAAAATCTTCTCCCTTCCTTTTTTATTTCTTCTCTTCCGCGCTCATTATTTGATTCCTTTCTTCTCAATTCCATCCCCAACGACAATTACTATATTATTTGCTGCAACACATGCCAATTAATGAGGTAAGAATTCAATTAGTAATGCATGCATTTTATTTATTCATCAACACATCACTTTTTTGCTCATTTAATTTGCTTTCTTCATTCTTCCCCCTTAAAAGGGTGAAATTTCTGAAATCAGATTTATATTTTCTTTGTTTTAACTGCGCACCAAAAAGGTGTGTTGATGTAGAAATCAAAACAAAGCCTCAACAACAAAGTTTTTCCAGATAATATCGAGAACCATTGATCAATTAAACTTATTGAAGGGTTTGCGAATAGACACTTAATTTGGGGTTTTCTTATTTGATGTAATATGAGTGTATTGTTTGTTTGTGTTATTTGCTTATGTTTTTAATGCTGCGTAAGATGATTGTGTTATATGGAACGTGTTTGAAATTTGGATTCCTGGCATTTTAGTTGAAAATAATCGATTAATTAGGAGTAAAATGCAAATAAGGAGTGTAATTAAAAGAGAAGAGAGGGTGTCAATGCCGAAAAAGGTTAGTAGCATCGGATAAAGAGCTAAGGTCCCTTCTAACATTTTTTTTTTGAGTTTAGGTTTCCTCACATAAATTTATAAAAGTCTTTTTTTCACAAAAAAGAATATTTTAAAAAGGTCTTTTCTTCGCAAATTATTCCCAAAATATATTCTTTAATTTCATGAGTATTCACTTTTCAAATTTTGGGATTCTTTTTTATGTCGTGATGACTAACATAACATAAACAACTCAAAGAGTTTTTGCAAATAAGCCATAAGGGCAGTGATGTAGGCACTTCCAAGATTTTAACCAACTAAGCTAGTTCACATCCGAAAATGAGTTGAAGGAAAGATAGCATAACATGACTTTTGAGGAAATCGTGAGTATCAAGGGTCTCTAGAGATAGTTTCTAAAGGTCGATACAAAACAAAAACAAAAGGAGTCTATGTCTTATGTGATTCAAGTTTCAAAATTAGATTACAGTAAATATAGATGATGTTCTGGCTAGTCCTTCTAAATTAAGTTGAAAGTAGAGAAGTGTATAAAATCATTCTTTGAATTTTATCGAACTACATATGACTTAAGATCAGCGAACAATTATTACAAATAACACTAAGTTATCAATTAAAATGCACAAATTTTAAAATTACCAGGAAACATCAATCTTGCACATAAATAAGGCAATTACTTTTAAAGTAGAGTAAAGAATTCAGAGAAAATGGTCTAGAGGGGAAAAATAAATTGATAATATACAATATCTTGATCAGAGTTCAAAGAGAGAAATAAGAATACATGTCATAACCAACCATGATTAAAATATGTACTGCAAAAAAAATTAAAGGTGATTGAGACCATAATATTAAGGCTCGCAATTTATGCAATCAGGGCAATAAGTCAATTTTTTCCCATTCTTAATTTTTTATGTCCAAAGTGGTTTATGAAATGCAAGCTAATTGTTTGTATTTTGCTTGTAAAAGTTAAATAAATCAAATTAAAAATGCTTACATTTTTTATTTCAATATAATATTCAAACAAAAAATAGAAATAAAAAATAAAAGGGGAGGTGTTTGCATGAAAAAATAGACATGCCTCATTTGAGAATTTAATAAGAATAGCTAAGCAATTATATTAGATGAGACCATCACTTAATAAAGGAATATGCATACACTTTATAGATATAACGCACGCATTAGCTGAGACCATCACTAAGTCATGGTGCACACTTTGGTGGCAAAGACTAGAGTGCCTCCCCCTCCTGCTTGCATTAGCTGAAGTAAGGGTATGAAGTTCGGGAATGAGAAGATAAAAACTTTCACCGTCTCAGCATCTCCCACAAAGCATGTCTACCWGTCCCATTAGTACTAATTCACAATATTCTTATTTTAGCCTTTTATTAAAAGGAAGTGGGTGTTATCTAAGCCTATATATGTGAGTTTGGAGGCCAAATTCCATAGAGTGKTTACTTCTAGAAAAGAGCATTCTTACTATCTCCTAGATAACCACAACATCCACTGATTCTGATAAACAAAGTGATTTTAAGAAGATTGCATGGCACCCATGTCCTAGATCATTAAAATCCAATCATGAAGAACCTAGATATAATTGAAATTGATCTGACATTCCCTCAAGGTCACCTCCCTCTCTAAAGTCAAATCCAGTAAGCATACCAAAGAAATGAGAAGCAAAACTGGACAACAAAAAAGAAATAGAATGAAGCCATTTTGCTGCTCCATAAATTTCCAAAAGCTTCTCAAGAACTATAAGCATATAATCATCCCTGACCCCAAACAATCATGCAGTGGAACTGTGGTAGTGTGATTCTTTATCAYAAAGTCAAGAAAGCTTCAAATTTCAACACACCAAGAATTTGACACCTTGAAATCTGGATAGTATTCTAAGTTTCAATACATATTGGGTTGATAGTTTGATACATCATTGGTAATTTGGTACCCTGTTGAAAATGTGAAGATCAACCAAAGCATGCAACTGGACAGCTAAAGTCAGTTTTGGGTGTCACTGTGTCACCAAATAGAAGAAAAAACCATAATTATGTGGGGTTTGGTTTTCTGTTTTAAAAATATGACTGATTTGGGATTTCAAACAAACCGCAAGTTGTTTCATTTGATTTGGTTTATCCAAAGAAATWGTAAAAGAAAATAAAAAACCAATTATACTTGCTCAAGCCCATAATATTTGCCAAGTATTATTCTTTGGATTGTCATAAAATTATTTCATAATTTTTTTAGATATATCATCAATGAATTATTATATAAATAAATATATCATACGGAGTATATCATCAATGAATTATCATATAAATAAATATAATAGTTGTGGACCTCAATAAATGMATTCAATGTACACAATGGAGACATGGAGTATATGATGGAGAAATAAATAGATTATCTTCAAGGGGGGATTGTGTATATCACTTATAATAATTATGGCTAGTTCTTCAATAAGTGTATTTCACCAAATTATGCAAACATTATTGCAACAGAAAGAATATCCAAAAAAACATGACAATCTCTTTCGCAGAAACAAAAGAAGAGAACTAAAGAAAAATAAAGATTAACACAGTAAAAGGAGAATAATAATGGGCCTGGAACAGCATCCTTTCTAGGAAGCCAGGATGGGAAGCCAACTACTTATTCAACTTGCATATATTATTTGTTTGACGATTGGAGAAAGCTTCGCTTTATTATTATTCCTACTTTTCAAGACAGGTTCTATATGAAATATATTAAAGATTTTAGTAACAGTGAATAGCTACTTCTTTAATT
This sequence comes from Bassia scoparia, assembly GCA_008642245.1. NCBI lineage: Eukaryota > Viridiplantae > Streptophyta > Magnoliopsida > Caryophyllales > Amaranthaceae > Bassia > Bassia scoparia. Next base: position 277,414 of record SNQN01000017.1, on the reverse strand, counting down.
ACTTAAGAGCAACATTCTCCCTTGCTTCCAAACTAAAAATGTACACTCCCATGCATCACCTGATCACTCTATATGCATGTATACACACATCTTTACACATTAAAAAAAAGAGAAAGAAAGTGAATTGTTACTCAGTTACTCGACAGACGTACCTTCAAGATATCCATAACAAAAAAGGCATGTGCCTTATGAAATGTCTACAACTGATATCCCATCTAAGAAGCACAGGCCAATTAATCTCCCGACTCAAGAAGGTGAATCTGAAACAGAAAAGGTTCTTGTTGTGGTCTCAAAAATCTATGATTACAAAAATATAGTTCCACATACATGCAYATTTATTCGGATGCTTACTAGTATTGATTGATAAATTCTTTAATTAGAATCTAAAAATATTTTAAATTTTAGATTTAGTGTGTTATATTATAATTTTACACAATATTTTCAAAAAAATGGAGGGAAAACTTTAATCCAAGAGGTGATGTGTCCCTCGGTTTTTTCTTTAGTAATATGTAATATATTGCAGTGATCATACGATCATACAATATACCTGGGAAAAATTTGCACACAAACATGTTTCAAAAAGTAGTCATTCTAACGAAAAATAATACTCCCCCGTTCCACTTTAATCTTTATATTTGTTTTTTAGGGTATAAGGAGTCAAGGAGAGAGAGTTAAAATATGAAAAAACTCATTATACTGAAAAATCTCATTATAAAGTATAGCATAGGATATTAAAGTTTAAACATTTGATTTGAAAACTGTGCAAAAAAATAAACGTAAAGTATAAAGTGAAACAAAGGGAGTATGATACTATGATGATAAAGCGACAAGAAATATAACTCTTGACAAACACAAAGTTTCCAAAAAAAAAAGGGAACACCAATACAAACATACATTTATCAAAGGAAAGTGAATACCAGCATTAATGGAAAATTCATCAACAAGGACAGCTTAATCTATAACTAATACTAAAACAAGTCATTGTTGACATCATCAATGGCTATGTGTCAAATTCCATGAAAATATTTCCCTCCAAAACTAATGATGACCTCCAAAACTAATGATGACATCATTTTTATAAAAAAATTAATCCTACTAATTCAAAACTAAATAATAAATGCTTCTTTCAGAATTTAATGATATTATGGCTACACTTTTTTCCAAAGAAGTTACGGATATTTAATTTTGTCTTATTAAGACAACTATATAAATCGTACAATGCACGAGGGCTAACCTAGTATATTACTTCCTCTGTTTCAAAATACTCACGACACTTCCAAAAATACGGACTCCTAGACAAAAAAATTGGGAAGAAAGAGATAGAGAGAAAGAAATAAGGGGACCCATGTGGGATGAGAGAGTGTGTGTGTTTTACCCAAAAAAGAAGTGTAACAAGTAATTTGAAACATCCTTAAATAGAAATAGAAAGTGTAGCAAGTAATTTGGAACGGAGGAAGTATAATTATTGCCTTGACATCGCGAACATGCTCCAATTGTTAATCCAATGAGTAGCTACCCGAAAGTAAATCGTATGTGTGCTGACTCATGCAKAGAACTGTATTAGGAAGTGAAATCCTCATCTAAAGTACTCACTGTTTTAGCTTACCTTATTGATAAGTTTTAAGCATAGAACTGTATTAGGAAGTGAAATCCTCATCTAAAGTACTCACTGTTTTAGCTTACCTTATTGATAAGTTTTAAGCATCTGAACGTAGAGATTATGGTTTCTATATTCTATCATTATTATGGGAAATCTCATAAATTTAAAAGCGTCGTATAAAACACTTGAAAGCAATTGCTGACAATAGGAAGAGGATACAATAAGAGCATTACAACATGGAAAATAGCCTCCATATGTCTTTAAAATCAAGTTTATTCAATATCCTTCACCTTCCATCTGATCTTATTTGGTGTTTTCTTTTATACCGTTGAATCGATCAAAATTTTAATTAATAAGTTGAGTGAACTGAATGAACCAAAAACAACTATTCTATTCCTCCATTCCCTACGGTCAAAATCTTATTCTCATATCATTCCTAACTCCTTAAGACCATGTCATCTTTGGTCTCCCTCCCGTGTTGTAACCTTCTATGATCCCAAACCTCCACTCTTTGTGCTCGTGCACCTTGTTGTCTATGTCTAACTAGCTAAACCAATTTCCCCTTACTTTGTCCTTAATAACTACGACACAAACTTTCCTCCAAATATATTCATTCCTAATTTATTTATTTTTAACAATATTACAATATACCTTAAGAATTTAATTGATCGCTAAAAGTCCAAACTAGAAAAAAATTAACAGGTATCCACAGTCTCCCTTTGACAAATTCCCATAAAAAGCATCCTGYTAGATTTCATACCAGGCACCAGCTCCAACTGTCAACAGCCAACTGACATTGTGATTTAGTGGATACCAACCTATATTCTCTTTCACAACATCTCTCCAAATTTTCAGAAATATGTATGTGTTAAAAAAGATAGAATTTTCAGCTTCAATATTTTTGTTTTATGTTTCAAATCATACTTAATTTTTTGTTTCTTTATATTATCTAATGCACATTAAAGAAGAAAATAATCAATTATTAAATAAAGTAATGCTAGGGTTGATTTACAGCTGACCCTATGAGCATTCTTCAAAACATGAGGTACAAGTGAATTACAACAAAATCTGTTGTTTAGTTTTGAATTTAAKATTTATAAAACAAACCTTGATATTCTTAGTTTCCAATGATAAGSAAAACATATCACCAAACATTAAGATAAAGTTAATCAACATTGCTGTCTCAATTGCCTTATAAATAAAGAAGAGTTAGCTATCTCAAGAGAGTCTTAATATATTTTCAGCAAGTTGAACATATATGCTTCAAATTCCTTAGAAGATTTCCTTTTGCTCCAGTTGTGTAACCCCACAACAAAAGGAATTTGATTAATTGCAGTACCTTCATTTAATTATGAAACATCAATAGAGCCATTAAATAATGATTTTTAAAATCAACCATTCCTCGAATATTGTCAGCTGTCCCAAAAAAAGCATTATTATCTTTTCAGCAAGTTGTATAAGATGTCGCATTGAAATACCACCGAAAGTTTATCACATACTATACTTTAATAGAATTCCTACAAGGTAAGTACGAGACTACTAGCAAAGCCCAAAAATGAAAAAATAAAAACAGATTCAAGGATAAAAGACCCTACAACATGCATCAAAAGAGAACCTTAATAAAAACAAGATTCTRTAACTCTAAATTTTTATTCGAGATTAGCCTATGAAATTCTCTCAATTGTACCTAGTATAATTCAACAGATATAGATCCTCTCATTACCTTATCTGACCAGAACCCAAATTTTATCCTGCAATTGAACTGCCAAGTCATCAGCAAACCCAAACGGTCAACTTCAGCCTTTTATCCTTTTATCCAAAAATTTAAGAATTTCTTCAACTATATCCCAAATAAAGATCGTTAAGTTCAACTAAAAACTAAATTTGGCCAAACGAATAGTTAGTCTGTTTAGGTCAAGGTGGTTTCCTGTCATCTCTAAAAATTCCCAACATAGACCCATTCTTGAGACTGGACATCCTTTTTTAGATGATATTGTCCTCACTTTTTACAATGTTGTGTTTCCCTGAAGATAAGAGTTTTGTGTTGCTTTTTCTCCATGATTTTAATGAAATTACAAAGACTTATTAGTTTCATAAGCAATTTTCACAAAGAACATCAAAACAAAGAGAGCAGAGATAGGACAAAAGTTGATCAGTGTCAAATAATACAAAGACAAGAATATAATGACGGGAAATCCTTTCTGCAGAAAAAAAAAAGCATCAAATGCAGAAACAAAATATAATCCACAAGCCCCTTGAGAGTWGAGACATCCATTTTATAATACTCCCCCGCAAAAAAATATCACAAATTCTAGCTGCAAGTTGCCACAAACCCAAATATAATAAGCATGCCTTTTCGAAAACCAACCACTAAATTGCTATGAAATTCGAAGTACGGAGTATGATTTTCTTCCGTTTCAATGATGCAAATTTAAATTAAAACAAGAAACTAAGATAACATTAAAATTAGAGCTTCTACAAGACACCAGTATAGTAGAGCTGCTGATTCTTTATAATAGATACATGTAACATCTACAGTTCTGAAAAATTACCTCATTCTCCCTGAGAGAAGTTTAACAGAAGTTCCAAATTTTTCCGTTTTTGACAGAAGTTCCAATTTTTTCATTCAGTCTTGATCATCAGCTCTCCGGGCTTCAAACTTAATCAAGAAATYTGTAACATGCATATTAGTTTTAAAAAATTCTTTTAAAAATATAGCAAACACACAAGAAAAGGAGGATTTAGAAAAGAAAATTTAGTTAAGAAATCAAGTGCAGCATATCACATTATCACACAAGACAAGGATTGCAAACGGTTAAGGGCATCATAAACAGAAAATTAAAACAAAAACACAAATAGCCGACAAAAGCATTGATTTCTACCTAGGCATTATAGGCAAGATTATCATACCACTTTTCTAAGGTAAACCATTACACTCCAAGGCCCTGTAGCAGACAAGTCACAAGCATAATGTAACAAAAGATAACTGTCACCTAAGAACATATATAGTTACATACAKACATATTGCAAATGAAACCATAAATTGGGAAGCAAGGYGAGCTGAACTGTATGAAGACTTATGTAGCTAGCTAACATTCATTGTTAAAAAACTTGACACTATTAACTACTCCTATAATGCAACTACTTAACTGTAGTGCAGATCTACAAAATTACGAGTCTTTTCTTGTTGCAAGGAGTGCTTAAATCTGACCCTCCTAAGCTTTACAAGTTCTCAGTTCCAAAAAGTAACCAGAATTCAGCTTTTATTTCTACATCATGCGCGTGCACACACGCACACACCACGCCACACACCATATTTTCTTTCTCTCGATCGCACCGACAATGAGGGTCTTGACAAATTTTTGGCCCAAGTTTAGAAACAGCCTACTATATGCAGCAATCAATATAGGTTTGACTGAAAATCAATGAACCCAAAATGCCTAATAGCATACATGTGTCAGGGGTGTGTGAGAACGCGCCAACACACGCAGTAGTTTTCATGTTTCTTCACATTCAACATAATAATTTCAGCTTCAAGAGCATGAGATGCAGAAAAGGCAGACAGCAGACACTTAGCATACAATTAAATATGGTTATAGTCATGAAATGTGCAAATAAGTTTGGGTTTAAGAAATAAATATAGTGTCAGAAAAACAAAAATAGAAAAGAAGGGTTTTGTCTTTGACAGAATGACCACCATTCTCTAATCAGGCACAATTACCCCAAATCCCAACTTCATTAAACCTCAACCCTTAAATTTAAAACAATAAAGATATTCTATGGGGAAAAAAATTAAATATTATGTCGACAAAAAAAAAATAATCATAATCTAGAGCAAAGTTGAATACCCATTTTGATTAATCATTGGACTGTTTTCTGAATTTTGATCATCAATCCACACAAAATCAACTGTTCTAGTCACAAACAAGAACATTTTTCTATCCCCCATTTCAATAAAAACCAAAACTTTAAAACAAAAACAATAAAATTCCCAAAAAAAACTACTGTATATAATTGTGTTGGAAGATGTAAATCTTCTAGATTTATTCACTAATAACAAGACAAGCTCTAGTCTTTTAGGATCATACTCCATAATCTGAGCAATATAAAACAAACAGAAGAGAATATTTCAATTCAAATAAAATATAACACCCACTTAAACAAATAGCATATAAAGTATAATAAAACAATGAAATTCATCAATCCAAGAATATTAACCCTAATCAAATAATGACTAAACAAATTTAAAAGCTACCTTCATCAGATGTCGGCATAATGAGCTTCGCCCAAGTGGCAATAATTATTATTCTGAGTTTGAATTGAAACACACAAAAAAATGGGATTATGTTCTTTGACAAACATGAATTACAGTACATACAAATACACACAGTTCATAATTGACTCCATTCACGAGTGTTTGGTGAGTGGGAATTGGGGTTGAGAATGGAGTTTTACTCCCATTTGGGTAATTAATAGTTTAATACCATGTTCGGTATATGGGAGTTGGGAATGAGAATCGGAATTTTTGACGAGTTTGCTTCGGTTTGGAAAATAATTGCTAGGAATGAGGAAAAAAAAAATTGGGTATCCTGTATTGGAACTGGAACCGGCTAGCCTCGAAATCGGTGTAATTGAGTTTGATTTCGGGACCAAAATAAAGGATTCGTTTGTAGACGGTTCTGATTTTGGATGGGTACCCAGTGATTACCCGGTGGATTCGAATCTGGTTGGATTCGTGTTTGGCTCTGGATATCCAGTGTGCGAGACGGTATTATTGAGTATTAAATAATTTTCTTGTAATTTTGTAATCCATAAAAAAAAATTCAACTAATCATTCAAATGGAAGTGTACAAATGATTTTAAATTACACGGATCGAGTACTCGGTCCTCAACCCAGTTAGCAAAGCATTGCTATATTGTTGTGCAGTTTACATGAAGTGGCTAGCCAGTTCCGAACCTGATCCTACCAAGTCCAAAACCGGGTCCCAAAACCTAAGAACTGGTTAAGTTGGGTCTGGTTATGATTTCAAATTCTAGGAGTCAAACGGTTCTGGGTCTAATCTCAATTCCTTCAAAATAGAACGAGTACTCGGGTCCCTCTCACCCCTAATAATTACCCATGTATCATTCATGTATGATCGAAAGCGAAACTTTTTAATTTTTTTTATTCTGACAAAAATGCTACTAAGTCTCTAAGTAGAGTAGCAAATTGTACGATACATCGGTACTCAGATTGATTTTGTTTTACTACCGCAAAATCGTTATTTGAAATAGCGATTTTACCTCGTGTTTAAAAACATACGAAGTAAAAACCCATCTATCGATAAACATGGACGATATCTAGGTAAATATTTTGTAAACCCAAGCAAACTCATAATTTTGGAACTTATTTGCAATATTCATGTCAAAGATTCGAGCATATCTATTCCCATCCCCCAATCTTACTCCATTCCTGCTTGTCAAATGTTCCGTCAAGATTTTCTCACACTAATACTCTACATAACTAATAACTCAACTTTTTAATGGGTTACAGGTTACTTAAGTTATTCCCCAAATAGAATTGAGCCTAGGGCACCATTATACTTATTTAATTAGTGGTAATTCTCATTGTCTTGGTAAGTAGTAAAACAATGGTAACCACTTAAGTTCTTGATAAAGTTTAGAATAACATGGACTTACGTTAGATTATTGAAAAACGGTTTGTAAGTACATTAAAAACTTAAATAGGTATCATACATCTGTTATAAGCTACTAGATTGTGACCGAGCAAAATGCTCGGGTGTCTAAATAAAATACTACTCTTTATTTTTGATTTGTAATATTTTCTACAGTTATATCATGAAATGAAATAAAGATTTTTATAATTAATTTTAATTTTTGCGTATTAATTTGCAGTAGTTTATGAAAGTGTTTAAATAATTTATTTTGAATTTATAATTGATATTAATTTATATAATAGGTGAGATATAATATTTATTTTTTTATATTAATATAATTCCTTTGAGCTATTTTGTTGTCTAAATGAGTGTATTGTACGTGTATGTGTTGGTTTTTATTATTCTTTTTATTTTTTTAAATTTATTAGGAAGTTACCAACTTTATTAAACGGAGATTCATAGAGTGTTTTAATTGAAGTAATTTGGAGGGAGCTCATAAATTGCTCCATTCAAATTTCAAGGCCTCACAACAAAAACAACTTTTCTATTAATAATAGGATATTTATTAATTATTTTTTACATTTTTTATACAATCATTATTAAAGTTCTTGGGAGGGAACAATAGAAGGTGAGGTTGCTTTAAATATTACTATGTATTTGAATGCACGATGCGTGCTTGAATATTTTTATTCGATAATTTTTTTCTTATTTTTGCATAATTGCTAAAATAGTAAAAAATTAAATGTTAAACATTTGATTTCTAGTTACATTGCCTTGATTGGTTCTTGTAACTTAGTCTCCACATATTTTTTTTTTTTTATATGATTAATATGGATGAAATTATTTTTGAAGAAGTTGATGCTATGATTTAAGCCAATAATTGATAATAAAATATCGGTACCTCATTTGTTTGAATTTTTAGATGGAATAAAGTATAGTTTCATTTAATGTATACTTTGGTTTGTTCATACTATGTTTTAGCAACTATTTGTCTTTTGATTAGATTGAATTGATATTATTTGTTTATATGTAATAAAGAGTACTTAATTGTGTATTAATTGATAAAATAATTTAATGGTATAATTTTCATATTTATTTTGTAGATAAATGCATTAACTTGTGAGCAATTATTTCCATTTTAGGTTAAGTTTTATAGCTATTTGAATTTAATATAGATATTTTTAAATAATCAAATCATTAAGGGTACCTAGGTAATTTCATAGAGGCGACACCATTGCTCCCCCCTTGCTTATATAAATAAAGATTTTAAAATCATTTTAGGTTACTTTATATATAATAATATTTTCTTTTTTCTTTGACTATAACTATCATATAAATCAGACAACTTATCATATCACATGATATGAAATTCAAATTGACAAACAAATATATTAATGTACAATAAAAATCATTGTTAATCAAAAGTAACTTAATTTTTTTTGTGTATTAACCATGTTAACTTTTTAATCAATGAAAAATGATCAATCATAATGCAATCTTTAATAACTTTTGTGTAACTTTAACCCTAGATATTTACACAGGTAGCTTTAATCGATCATTCTAATGTAAAAGTTGGATCTTATTACAAGAATCGTTATTTCATTTAATGGCTAATAGAAACCCGCACTGCACAATACTTTTACCAAATTCTTTGCTTATAATACCGCATGTCTGTATGAGTGTATGAAATTGGGCCAAAGAACTGTAGAAATACATTTGCAATTTGAGAAAACACTTGGGCCAACTTTTATTTTTTTATTCACAAATCACCACGACACACTGGATCATAGATTGGGCTAAGGCCCATCAATTAACCAGTGTATGATATCATAGAATGTTTTTGGCAATATCTTGTCATATTTTAATGCTCTTTGCTTATAAAATAAAAATACTGTAATAAAATTGTGATAACTAATTTYAATTTTAATTAGACAATATAGTAGAGCACTTGTATAAAAACAAATGGCTATTATGCCTTTACATTTTATTCAAAGTTTTATTAAGTACACACTATTATGACTATATATGCCATTACTTTAGCACAATTTCGCTTAACAACTTAAAAACATTACTTGCTAGTCGCTACCCACGAACTCAATGGGATTAAGCCCTTTCATATCCTTGGCCCGTGCCCATGGTTCCCGTTGCTACGGTAGGTTAGGTGGAGTGTAAATCACCTCGAATACAACTTCGATCACTTACCGACAACCACACTATACATACATACGTACATACATATAAATATTTCCTCAGCCTGCTTAGAAATAATTGCCGTTAATAAATGACAATATTCAAACCGGATATAACAACTTAATTCAAATGGAAGTAGTACTTTCACCCAATGTCACTACTGCGACACCGAGAGCGCCTTCGGTAGGACTTCACGTGAAGGCCTAGTCATGTTCTTAAGCTTGAAGTCCTTCCTAGCCAAACTCTGGTGTCCGACATTCTTCTCCGGCTTGTTCGATAACAAACYGTGGATGATCGAAAGTAGAACACGTTCRAAATCCGGCCCATCRGTCCACCCGTGGATCTTAGCACTGATTAGCTTAGGGTTGCTYGTGATTACGCCCCAAAGCGGGTAGTTAATCCTAGGCATACAATAATCTCTTTCTCTTAGCAATGTGCTAGGGCAATGATCTCCATTTCCATCACCTAAATAGATGATTGTGTTTTCTCCTTCATTGGCTATTAGCTTTTTCATCACAACGCCCTATTGTTACATTAAAAAAAAAAAAGCACATTAGTAGAAATAATTAAATTAAGGAATGCTATATACAGCCTTTAGGACTGCATATAAGCATTATATATGCTTCCAAAATTAGTATTAATTTACAAATTCATGAAAAACTTACAGAGAAATCAATGTAATTAATGTTAATTTTTTTAAAACTTTCTATTTATGACCTTTTATATGCAGCCCTTAGGACTGCATATAGCTTTTTCCTTAAACTAAAGAACTTATCCTATTTCATCCACAAGATTATAAAATTGATTAGTGTAACTTTCCATTATCTTTGGTGATATCTTAAATCCATTTGTATCTTTACTTAATTTTTTGATTGTGACACATTTTGTCTACTTTCATAGTTTCATTTAGGCTACTAGTCTTTAATTAATTTATTTTTTTTGATTTATTTTAAGAAATGAAAATTTATTATAGGCCATATAAAAACTGAGATATTTGTTTTATGTGACCAAACGTGGAGCAATGGTAGACACATAACAAAAACATCACATAAGAGTAATTGGTGTTTTGTCGTTATCTCTTTCATATTATTATTTTTTCAATAGATTGGTTTTTTTAAAGATATCTAAAATCTCAAGTACATAACTACTCTAATAGTTTTCCACTTTGTATAATAAAATAAATAAATAGATAGATAAATTGTACAAAGTATGTATTTTGAAAGAACATTTTGATATATACTAGTAGTTTACTTTGAATGGTCTTGATCCAAATTTATTCCCATCACCCGAAAAAACTACAGTACAAAAGCTCGTAAGGATTTGTATCTTTTAGTGTATATGAGCTATGAAGTCATAAAGATAGTGCTGTAGATCAGAGATATCTGATTTTGACTGCCCTTTGAAATTTAGGATTTTTTTTTAAAATAAATAATTTAAGCTTGACTTTTTTTTAAAAAGCTTGATTTTTTTAAAAATAAATAAATAATTTTGGACCCTTATAAGAATTTGCAAAATTTATTTCTCAAATAATAATTTGTAATAATAGTGTATTTTTTTTAAAAAAAAAATAAAAAAAAATCGAAAAAACATGAATCTTGTACACAAAGAAAACAAAAGAAAGGCGTTGGTCCCTATGGATAGTAGTGCACATGATGGTTTTGTGCACTCACTTTGTGGAAAACGTACATGGGGCCTCCTCTCCCTCATAATCGAGTACTATAGGCCTCATTTGTGGTGCACTTCTCAGGGTCCTTTTGGCCCAAATCATGTGACTCTTCTTCCATTTCTTTATGTTTTTTCTCACATTTAATTATTATTAATTAATTAATAATTTGTCCTTAAACTATAATTTATTATACAAATAGAGTAAAATAAATTAAATCCACAAATTTATTTACAAAGTATTTCATTTCTCTAATGTTTTGCTCATCAAAGCTCAATATATGGTAAAATTAAAGGTTTAGTTGTGTAGAGTACGGAGTAATTCAAAGAAATTCTTAATGAAACTCTTTTTTTATTTACTCAATATTATGTAAATTTAACGATATTTTTACTTTCTTTGTAATCTCTCAACTTGATCAAACGCCTCTAGTGAACTGATTAAACTAAAGTAAATAATTTTTCTTTGATAAATCGTATGTGACTGCCTTATTAGATTAGTTTTATTGAGATTTTGAGATGTTAACTAATTAATTACTAAATTTATAATTATTTATTTTTTGTATGGTAGTTAATTATTTTAGTCATTTTCAACGTCAATATATTAGTTGACCTCTGCAGTGTTTTGGTTTAATAAGAGTCTGTGTAGTAATATGAGGAGTGAAAATTAAGGTTGGTATGTGAAAAATAGAAATCTATACCTTACACATGTTAGGAGGGCAAAGAACGTTTTCACAACCATGAGGACGGGTCGTAAAATCATGGTGTGGAAATATTCTTACTCTCCCATTTTCATCCACATAACCCGAGTTTGTGTGGATCTCGGTAAAATAATCTCTGATCCCGTGATGATCCAAAATAGTTTCGATAAAGAACCTATTTGCATCACTTAGTATCCTCAAATCACACCTGCATAATTCAATCGCACACCAATCAAATGAGGAAAAACTAACACTATAACAAAGCCATATAATTATAGTATTCCTTCTTGATTGCAACCTCTTTCTTTACTTATTGAAGTAACTTTGATGATCTAGAAATAGTTTTATTTGATGATTGCTAGTCTATTTCACTATTGACTCGTTGAATGCATGAAGAATACGTCTTTGAATAAATTTAAGAGTAATTTTATGCTTTTTTTTTAAGGATGACATCAATGTCATGTAAATCAATTACAAGGAAATAAACCATCTCATTTGCTACTTTTATATAGCTTGAGTGGTCTTGTAAGCATTATTATTTTAGGTTTATTTATAGTGGTTACCTCAAATATTTTGGTGTGTTTAACACTCAAATGTTTGGTTTATCACCTTACATTAAATTTTTGCCAAGTTTATATACCTTACACTAATAATAGGTGCTTGCTATTGCACCATGACGACTATCATTATTTTATCCACTTTGTACCACGAAAATGAGTACTTAAGAACACGAAGAACAAGAAACTCAAAATAATGACTATTTTCGCAATTCAAATTGTTTCCTTTATTTAGTTATTCGTATTTCTAAGTGATCGCATGACGTGATACAAATGATATTGGATGTACAAATTGAGTCCTTGTATGTGAAAACTCATACAGTGTTATAAAGAAATTTATTACTGTAGTAGATTTTAAGCTTATTTGTGAAAATTAATAAAATTATAAATCTAACGAGTGAGAAATCTTATACTCGTATATCGAATAACATGGTTAAGTCGCACTATATTATAAAAAATTAATCGTTACTTTAGCTCCAAGTTTTATCACCCTAACTTTTCTTTTCACAATTTTGGTGAGAACTAGACTCAAGAAATTGTTTACCACGTTTTTATGCCATTGTAGTAATAAGATTTTTTCTTTAAACTCAACAAGGGTGGTATAGTCAAATGAAAAGTGTTAAAAAATATTGTTTTTAGGCGAAATTTGAAATTGTTTTTTTTGCGCTTTTTTTTTAATTTACTCCCAATTTTATCTTACAAACATAAACAATAATGCTCAAATAATCTAAAGCAAAGTGCATCCAAAAAATATGTAAATTGAGGAAGGCAAGTGTGTCATTGAATTGCAATCTCATTTCTAAATTTTTTTCATCACAAAAAATAAGTGGAATTGATTGCATTATTTATTTTCCTCATATTTCATGAGCAAATAATGATTATCATTGTTGAAACGTACATGCAAACATTCTCAATAATGATATAATAGGGAATATTTTCCGTGACATATAATTTACCAGTGTGACTTTTTTTTTTGACGAGAGTATGACTTAACTAATTAATACTTTCGTTTTTCTATATAAATAAATAAATTTTCGTTAAAAAAAAAAACTTACCCAGCCTCGAATGCTGATTTAAGAGCAGGAATGATGCGAGGTTGCATAGGAGTTCTTTGTAGCACTTCTACTATGTCATCCTTTGTAACCCCTTTCTCATGCATCTCCTTCATCATCAAATCCTGCGATTCAAATTATAAAATTTAGTGATAAATAATAATTTAATTTTACAAAAAAAATTAAAGAAAATAACGTGAAATTTATCAACTAAATAGACCATTTTGTGTGTTCGTTAAATTAATGTCATTGTAAGTAGAGAAACATGTTACAATTAATTATTGAATTTTTTTTTAATCTTTCATTTTTATGGTGTAAGTCACAATTTCATTATTGTCCGAAATTCTCCTTAAATTGCAAAGGAAATCCGTTTTAAATTTATCAATTATCAGTGCATTTTCATAATTTTTTCTGCATTATTAATTAAAAAATTATGTGATCATAACAAGAAAAAAAAACAGAGAAAAACAGAGAATAATAATAATTTAAAAAAAATAAAGAGACCATGAGAGGATTCCAAGGCATAGTAGGAAGAAGCTTTTCGAACATATCAGTGAAACCCAAGTTATCCAAAACCCAGTTATCAGTATCACAGTCAACAATGGTTTTATCGAAGTCGAAAACGACCATGATATTCGCCATTGGAGCTTCAGAACCCATGATAACAAAATAGAAAAGCTGTGTAAATTAAATGGACGCTCAAACAAAACTGTTCTTTCGGGTTTCGAAGAACAGCAATGAGAGTTTGAGTTTTTGGGTGTTTGATTGAGTTGTGGGATGGAAGTTAGGAGGGGGTGTAAGGGGGTATATATAGAGAATCATGGTGTGTGTTTTTAAATTTTAACCCTAATATTTTTTTATTTTTTAAAATAAATAAATTATTTTTAAGGGTGAGATTAAAAAATATTAATGTGAATAATTGAAATTAGATGACATCCATTCGTGTATAATGAGCTAAGAAAAGTCATAAAAGTGCTCTCTTTTTTGTGAGGGGGGGRAAAGGATAGCAGAAGCAAATAAATTGGACAAACATGCTGGTAGTTAATGACCTAATAGAGTATGGACAATGGGGTTGGATTGGATTTTTCTTATGCTAAAAGTTAAAGAGAACGTTAGTTTTTTTGCTTCGAGGGTTTTAAAGACTCTTTCAAGATGTATGATGATACAACTTATTACAAGTACAATGAATCTCATATGGTGTATTTAGGGTTCTTTTTTTGAATCGGATCGAGTAGGTTGAATTGAGCTGAAGTTAGCTGATCGAAATCGGTTGAAATTGGCTAAGATGAAATTAATTGGGCCAAATCGAACTGAAGTGAAGTGAGCCGAAGTAGTTGAATTGAATCGAATCGAAATACCCATAAAATTAAGCCTAGAAAAACGTGAACTTAGAGCTGGACACAAATCGGGCTAGCAATGCTACTGGTAGTCTGGTATGACACCACACAGGAGGCATGTCTTTGTCAATGAGCCATGAATTATGAGCCATATGTGACTAATATTGTAAAACTTTGGCACAAGCATGTGAGTTGGTCCGCATGTAGGTACACTTAATTTGAAAAAAAAAACCCATAAAATTTGGAAGTATGACGAGACACGAGATACAAATTGGTGTGATACAATCTATAGGTTGACTTGAGTATGAGCTTCGTTTTTAGAAACTCGATATGAGCTCATACAACACAACATTGTCTTGGGCCACGCATGTACAAGTTTCGAGGGACGAGGCCTGCGAGCTTGGCACGATGGTCATCGTATCACAACTTGTGCCCACTTCTTGATATAGTCGTACACTCCCTCCATTCACTAGGGGAAAGAGGAGAATAATTGGAGTGCCAAATTGAATCATTTTTGTATTTTAAACTGGAGACATAGTATGTATAGTGTAACTTATACTGTAATAGAATGTATGTACTCCATATTATTCTTTAGCACCATCAACCAACCATAAGCTTAATTTATACTTATGATGGTTGAATTGGTTATTTGATATGATCCAGTATCAAGTGCCAAGGTGACAAAAATGTCACATGTTTAAATCAAGCACATTTTCTTTCATAGTGGAATATGTCATGTAAGAGAATTGAAGGGTAGATAATTATTTTTATATAACTAAGTTACATTAGACGTCTCTTTCGTTGGTGAACCCTCATCTATCCAATGGTTAATTTAGTAGCCCGATTGGCGTACCTTCATAGGATCAGATTTCACCATGGTCGATCTATGATAGTTGGACTTGTTGGCTCAAACGAAACTACTCCATCCGCGAGCATAGGTGTTGTGTGAGTTGGGTCCGATTGAGCGTTGTTAGTAGCCCTTTCATGTGAGTTGTAGGCTTGTAGCAGGGATGTGAACTTGTTGTAGGGTGTATATATGCCAAGGTATGTAGGATGATTGGACTCAAACAAGTAAACAATACCGAATCGTATTAATTAGATAATACTTTCGTTGGTACGGTATCAATTGATTGTTAGTGTAGTGGTGATTGAGACTACACTTGGTAGAAAGGGTCAGTGTTCGATCCCCCACAACAACAGTACAATTGGGAGAGGCTGGAACCTAATCAGTAACCACCGAGAATTGATCACCGAATTCGAATTAGCCCAAAAGGTGAATTGGATTTGTTCGGGCACACAAAAAAAAATACTCCTGTTGGTAGTCGTCAAATCCTGAAACATGATTCACTTGTTCTAGCTTGCAACATTTTGGATTCGTCATCCACCAAGAATAGGCATGAGCACGAATCGAATATTCAATATTCGTATTCAATCCGAAATGGTTCGGATATTTGTATCCGATTCGAAATGTTTTGGATATTCGATATCTGAAAATTTTCAAATTGGATATTCCAGATATCCGATATTCGATTTTTTCTAATATAATTTTTAAAAAATTATAGAAATATATTATAAAATATTAAATTTTCATGAAAAAGGAATAATATTTTCGGACAAACTGCTAGATATCTGAAAATTTGAAAATCAATATCCGAAAGAATTTTCGAATCGATTATCCGATCTTAAATTTAATTTCAAATCGGATATAAAAAAATAGGATCGAATATTTGGATTTCGAATAGTTTTGCTCAGCCCTAACCAAGAATGTTGTTATGTACGATATCAATGTATACAAAATACAATAGATACTCCATCTGTATCAAAATTAGTAGAGCGATGTGACATTTTTCTATTGTATTTTATATCAAATTATTGCGTTTAATTTATTTGATAAGGAGGGAATATATTTTTATAACTCACTCGACTATATACTTACGTCATTTTTTTAACCTTTGATATTAATCAATAGATGTCATCAAATACACGGGTTCGGCCAAACTTTTATACTCCATCCGTAACAAAACAAACGTAACAGTTTTACTTTTGATACTATTTACATTTTTCGTTTTGACCGTTATTTGTGACTTATACTTAAGAAAAAATATAGTCAATCGAGATTTCGTTGGATTCTTCTCAACTTATATTTTTTTTATGATCTAGTGTTTTTAATTTTTTCAAATACATAATTAGAGATATTAATTTTTAAAATAAAATTTTGGAGGGAGTATAAAAAGTCATTTCCAAACCTACACACCCATTAGTATAATATTGTCCACTTTGAGTCAATGGCAAACCCAAAAAGTGTCACACTAGTGTAGTGAACATCTCATTATTAAGGAGTTCTCCTCATCTTTATTTTTTCATGTGGAATTTGACATGCATATTCCAACAAAACCCGATATATATAATAATGCGGAATTTTCAGATTAATACGAGTTCAAACTATGAATTCAAACTATAAACTAAAATTACAATTTTTAAATTGATCCAATCTTTATAAATTTGTGGTGAAGGGGAATAATGATGATAGTCAAATACAGAGTAATAAACAACAATCAGCCTGAACAAATATATCAAACACTTTTGTAACACATGAACATCGACTACTTAATTTTATTTTATTTTATTTTTTTAAAAAAAAAAAACAAAACAAAAAAAAAAACAAACTAAGCCAGCCAATAGTTAGGCCGATTGTGAAACAAATGCTATGACTATTTGAGTATCTGACTAATATCTTTTCCCGTTGTTTTTGGTTGCTTGATTATCAAGATTCTCAATCAGTCAATTGTTATGGACTCAAACTTACAATGGTTTTTTTTTTTAAAAAAAAAAAGGTAAACCACCCAATTCATCATTAGGACTATTTTTGGTTTAGGTTGATAGAGTATATATTGTATTACTAGGCTTTAACTATTAGTTTAAGCTTTTGGTTGAGATAATTCGGTTAATATAGTATCAGAGTCAGTGTGACACAGACTTGGACCTTAACCATTAGTTTAATTAAGCTTTTGGTTGAGATGATCCGGTTAATATGGTATTAGAGCCAGCGTGACACAAAGGTCATGGGTTCGATTCTCTCCTCTCCCTCCCTTATAAGTGAAACTAATTAATTTGCGTCGGGTATGAGGGGTCTGTGTTGCGTCCCCATTTCAAACCTAAAGGGTCTTTCATGTGAGGGGAGTGATAGAATATATAACATACATTTATAGGCCTCAGCCATCTGTTTAAAATTTTGGTTGTTGATTGGTTAGGTTTTGAACTTCTAATCCCCTCTCAATTGTTATTACAGAGTAAGAATTCAAACAACAGATCTGTTTTACCGGGTTCAAACCTCAATCGCCATTGAATTAACTAACGATTGATTGATACTTGGATTTGCAATGAACTAATTATATGCAATATATCTCTTAAATAGTGTATTTGTGGAGCATGAATTGGATTTCCTTGACCGCTTTATTAAGTCTTTTTTTTGAAGTAAATAATGATAGAAAGTTAATTATGAGAAGGAATATTCAATATTGGTACCAATGATTCCCACTGTCCCAAAAAATCCTGAAACTTGGGAAATAATTAAATAAAAATAAAAATAAAAATAAAAATAAAAATAAAAATAAAAATAAAAATAAAAAAAGTGGTCAGAAATAGCAGTCAATCTAGTTGGGAATCGGGCCATGATATCTCTGGGTCGAATGTAGCTCTTGTACGTGGGCAGTGGGCTTCTCCATCCGCCAAGTCTTTCAAGGGTTTAAGTGTTTAACACTAACCCAATCTCAAGTATTCCACTTGTTTAGGCCGTGTTCTCGTCAACTTGTTTAGATAAATAACCTTTTTCATTCCTTTGAAAGTTTTTATCTATTGAGGCCGTGTTCTCGTCAACTTGTTTAGTTAAGTTTCAGTAAAAATAAAATCAGTTAAAAAAATAAATAATTTCAATTCAGTAACAATATGTTCATTTCAGTAAAAATAAGTTCAGTTCAGTAGTAATTAGTTCAGTCCAGTTCGGTAAAAATAAATTCAATCCTTAAGAAATTTGTTAAGATTTCAGTAAAAATAAATTCAGTTCAGTAGAAATAAATTCAGTTTAACAGAATTCAGTTGACGAGAACAAAGCCTTGACTTATCTTATAAATGGAATACAAACAATTAAACATATAGAAAGTCTTGGATTTGAAAGTTTTCATTCCTCGACATGTTTGATTTGGTTTAACAAGTCCCGTCACTCTGGGTCATGTATGTGTCTTGGATTAGAAAATAAATCCAAGTCACTTCTTTTTATAAATTAAACTCGGGCTACAAGGGATAAGTAGTTTAGTATAGTCATATAGACATGAGTAATTTAAGTGTAGATGTGTTCGTGAGTACGTAATTAAGGGAGCCCCTTTGAGTAATGTGCGAAGACAATAAATCTATAATTCACAAATCTGGGGCTTTTGAGGCCTAGAGGATAGCCAAAAAAACCCGAGTAGGATTACTAGGTTGCCATTTTCCACGCAAGGGGAGAGGTGATCAATAGATCATAAAATCAGATGATGCTCTTTTGGAAGAGAATTATGCCACAAGGAAAATGAACGAGAAAGAAACAAGACGGGTCCTCAAACGACCTCCATAACATCCAAAATTGACAATCATGATCCACAATTTCAAGGTTCGGGACACGTTTCATATAATCAAATTTATGATCCATAAAAAATTTAACGTTTAAATACGTACAAAAAACAAACGCAGAGGGAAAAAAAACCCGAAAATGATTAAAATGAAATAAAATCTTTTTAGGTAATTTTTTTTTATATAGATAAGTTTTAGAATATCAGATACATGGATTATTAATCGTTGAATTCACTTATCAATGAAAATGGACCAATGTATGGTAGTAGTCGTTATCAGTATGCCGAGGATTGCAACAAAATATTGATACTTGGATACCATTTTAAGTGAGTTGTTATTATAAACTAACATGCATGTCTCACCACTAATTACTAGTGGAGTGTAAAGGGTGCCCAATTATTATTAGGACATCTACGCATCTTCAAGTGATTCTTTTGTACTGTGTAAAGGGTACCCAATTCATCCTATATACATGGTCCACGTGTCCACCAAATTAAAATTAAAGGAACCATTATTTGATCTAAAGTTGATCATTGTTGGGTGATTTTCTAGGGAACCATTTATAATTAGTTTACAATTTTAATGAGTCGAGACGATAAGTTAAAATTTTGGCGGGTCACGAGTGTCAATACTATATGTCTAGTAAGATTTTATCTCAAATTATACTTGTATAAGTGTATAAAAATAAGTGTATAAGAGTAAACTCCTTAATCATATTAAAACGTCAATAGACTAGAAAAAACTATATCTGATTTCTATACTCAACTTCACTCTTTTTCATTTATTGGGCAACACTTCTCTAATATATGGATTTATTCATGTATGAGAGAAAGTCGATTGTCGGAGGAATTAGAGTACAAATCAAATCAAATTACATTATACGATTTTATTTTATTTTTACTAAATTCAGTAAATAAAAGAAAATGAAATTTTATTTAGCAAACCAAAAAAAGAATGAGGAAATTGACATAAAGTTTCACATCAAGTTTAAAATCAATTTATTGAAAATATACAACAAAGGATTATTCATTTTCGTGAGAGAATTTGTCTTTAGGTTGAGACGTGGCAATCTGTGTTGTTTTTAATTGTATACTACACGGCCGTGCAAAACAACGCCCACCTTGCCATGGATGTAATGGGGGATGGTGGATACGTGGAATACTTTCCTTTTCCCTTTGTTTTTGAGATTTGAAATTGGCACACCATAATATTTTGGACAATCAAACAAGCAAGCAAAAAATCATATATAGGAAAATAATAATACAAAGTACGTATTCCGTATATATATATATATATATATAAATATTTATACTTATATATGTAAATACTTATACTGTGGTGGTCGAGTTAGGCTCATGCAAGCTACGAAGCTCTAGCAAGTGTTTATTTGGATACGTTAGAATTTACATGATTTTTTTGAGTCGGTATGAAAACAGTTTTAAAATACATTTTCTATGTTAATTTAATTCTCTAGCTAGGATGAATTCTTGCATACGGATTTTAAGTTTAGTTAGACACAATTTGATCTCACTACGGACGACGTTATTGTATACAAATAGTGCTATGAGTCTACAAGTACTCCATGGATGACACATTCACAAGTGACAAGCATACTAAAAGAAAACCCTTCACAACTCTCAAACGTTGAGAAGAAGCAACTAAACAAACACAAGTGATGCCACTATGTTAAAGATCATGGGGTACGTAACAATAATTGAAAGATTTGCATGGATATGATCATACAACTACTAATTAAAAGCATATAGTATTTAATTTATGTTGCTAAAGTACCAGTAAATTAAATAGGTCCCAAATAATTCATATACTACCTCCGTTTTTTTTTAGATGTCCCACTTTGAGTTTTGTGGTTTTTGAGGCAAAATTTTGGTGTAAATGATTAGGTGTGTAGATTGGTAATTTAATAAAGTATGTGGGACCCATGGATGAGAGAGGTAGAGAGAAAGAGGTTGTGGACCCCAAAAAAGTAGAAAGTAAGTGAGGATTATATGATAATTTATTGTGGTCCCCATGTCTTGAAAAGGAAAAAAATCAAAGTGGGACAACTAATTCCAAACTTCCTAAAATAGAAAGTGGGACATCTAATAAAAAACGGAGGAAGTAATAATAAGATAATCGTACGACCTAATTCTTTAATGAAACTAATTTAATATATATACTATTGCAGATAATATTTGTGGCAAATCAACTAATCATCTCTTTAATGATAATGGAATTAGTGGTCATACTTTATTATTATGGTCAAATTTGTTTGAGCATTCAACAAAAATTCTCATTTTTATTAAAGACCAATCATTCGTAACATCAAATTGATATTTTTTTTAAAAGAACTTTATTAAAAGCATGCTTTTAATTTAGAGTTTAGACCAATTAACATTATGTAAATAAATTTGCCCACTTTTTTTTTAACAAGAAATATGCCCACTTTATATATCCTTTTTCCAAGAAAGGAAAAATGATAATCTAACCATAAAAGGTAGTGATATCTCTAATCAATTTATGACGTCATGATCTTGCGTAATAGAGTGTAAAGCAACCACTAAATAAATTAGGAGTTAGGACATCATCAACAATTTGCAACAATGCAATCAAGTAGTGAAGTAGGCATTAGAAATCAAAAATATTATTATACGCAAGTAGGCTTATATCACAGATATTTGAAGCATATTCTTGATCGAATGTTCGCATAACCTTTTCCAATTTATTTATTAATTTATGAATAATAAGAAAAAAAAAAAGAAGTGTGTCCTCTCTCTATATATATATACTAGTTTTTTGTGCACGCTATGCGTGCCTAGCTAAAACTTACACAAAAAAGTTGATTTGTATTCAAATTATTCACTCTTTGATTTCACTATAATTGATTTGAAAATTGTGTTAATTAGTTATTATTATACGTTTCTCTTTTTAGTTTCTACCATGGATGTGTTATGTATTTTTTTTTTTTTGTAATTAATTTTGTATTTATTTGGTAATTTTAAACTTTCTTTAAATGTAAATTTTAAAGTTGGAAAGAAATTAATTGAGAAACATTAAATGTGTTAATYTATATTTATAAAAGGCTAAATAAGTCATTTTATAGGAGGGACACCATTGCTCCCCCTTGGCTTATATAATAGAGATATGGCGCATTAATGGTACGGGAAAATTAAGATTAAAATACCGTAGATTAATGGTTAAAAATAAATGTAGCCTATCAAGTATCAACCTGTAAGGCCTAATAAGCTTAAGATCAGAAAATGAGCACTATGTGAATATAATGTTCAATGACATACGTGTCAAAGGGAACTAAGTAATMCTACCACTGCATAAAGTTTCTAGAACCTTCTCTAATTGGAACGTTCCAACAAAATTCCTATTATTTCTCCTTAATTTTGATTTAAAAAATATACTCCGTATAATATTTCGAGTTCTTCATCCTAAACTATACGTCACACATGATAATATGATATAGTAAAAAAATATAGAAAGAAAAAAAAATGAGATCGTGAACTTAATAATTTAGTTTTAGATAACTAAAATGAGTTGAATTGAATAGAAGTTGACTTAAGTGAGCTGAAATACTGTAAAATTAAGCCCAACACAACAAGGGCCTGCTCCTACTGTACCGTAAAGTTTCTAGCATTTTCTCATTTGGACGTTCTATAAAGTTCATACTTCCTTATTTTGATTTCGGAAATTTATATAATTTGTTTATTATTTCAAGTTCTCGATCATCAGCTATACGTGATTATGCATGTAAAATACAAAAATAAAATAAATAAATAAAGGGGTTAATAGGTTATTATCTTAATAACTTTGATATAGATGCATGCAAATGCATGAGTACGTAGGTTTTAAGATTATGCTTAGTTGGTGTAGTTATATTCGTCTGATCACGTAATTCCACGACATTGTGATGGAAGAAGAATCAAAGCTGAAAAATGTCCCAAAGAACAAGTTTGTGATTGAAGAAGTTGAGTTTGAAATTTAATTACTTRGTATGTAGTAATTTTATATACTCCCTTTTTAATTTTATCTAACAACTTGTCCATTGTAATGGCTAACTATTACATGGTGTGTTAAAAAGAATTGCCATCATATGTGCATATTGTGCAATACAAAAATGTTTGTGCAATACAAAATTTTAATTACATGTGTTATTTTGTTAGATACTTTCATCAATAATGTTTGTATTTTTTTTCATTCTTGCCCAAAAAAAAAATAAAAAAAAAAATGTTTGTGTTAAAAAAAAAGTGTAAACAAAATTGAATTGGAGTTGTCTTGTATCAAAAGAAAAGGAGAGAAACATAGAAGAGGAAACAAGAGGAAGCAAGTAATTAATAAATCCAAGTGTACATCAAACTCATGAAAATCAAAGGATGTTTGTCTTGCTTCATTTAAAAAAGGAATAATACAAATAAACCTATTGATAATATTTTCCCTAAAATTCTAGGCCTCAAATATTTTTTGGTTGCCAAGTTTGTTCTAATAACAAGATAACAAAAAAAAAACATAAAACTCATTATTGAGTCGTTTTTCCGCGAAACCTTATAACAAAATACTCATTTAGAGTTTTTAAAAGAATTATTCTAATATTCAGCGTTTTGCCTTATTTTACTAGTACTTACTTTTATGGAATAAGTTTACCTTAATCGATCTCAACATCTCGTGCTAAGTATCATTATTAGGATGATCTTTGTCACACTACTTGTTAGAAGAGAAAGTATTATAAATGCATTTTTTTTTCAATTACATACATTTCTCCTTCTGAATTTGAAAGCTAAGCATAGTGTCTTCCCACCAATGACTCGAATTACATAGAATAGGTGCATAACACTCGATCTTTAACCAATAATGGTGAATTGGTGACTAATATGTCAATCGAATGCAACTTGCACAACAAATATATATATATATATATATATATATATATATATATATATATATATATATATATATATATATATATATATATATATATATATTTTACAAGTTATTATATATAATAATTAAAAAGATACACTTTATATCAATAATAGAGATTAATTAATTTTATATTACAAGTTGCAACCGTCAATTTAACTTAGGGTTGTGTGGGTTGCCAACGTTAGGCCAAATGTGTCGTTTCACGCGCCCAATTGATAATAAATGTAACGGGTCTGGGTCTAATAATACATACATACTTGTGRGAGTTGTGGCTCGTCTATAGTTTGTTGGAGTAGTGGTCCTTGGAGTGAAAACAATGTACAATACACTGAACGTTACATGTTGACAAAAATTTGATGTAACTATGATTAGAGACAAATCCATGCCTCCATGTATGTATTTTTGCTTTTTAGACGAAACTATCACACAATAAGTTTACATGTCACTTTCTTATTGGACCTTAGATAGATTATTGCTTTTTTTTTTCTTGTAACTCAATACTTCCTCGATTTCCAGTTCCGTTTTACTAGCCTCGCTTTGAATATAAAGGACTTTTAAATAATGTTTTGAAAATAAGAGAGATAGAAAGAAGAAAAAAAATAAAATTCATGTGATTAAGGCTCTGTTTTTTTGGACTTAATTGCAGCTGAACTGAACGTAACTTAACTTAACTTCACTGAACTGGATTGAATTAAAATGATTATTTTATGAGAGAAGGATATCAGGTTAGGTAACTGAATTGAACTGAACTAAACTTATATAACATATAAATAAATCTAAAAAAATAGGACTTAAATGGAGATAAAGAGAAATGATAGATTTTTCAAAAAAGAAGTGATGCGAGTAAATTGTTATACATAGTTCAGCGAAAATATATTGAAGTATGCATTATTAATTTATAGCATATTAATCGATTAATCGAAGCAGAAGTGCAGAACTAAGTGCAGTTTGCAGCCATGCACGATGCACCTCCTTCTGCGCCATCCTTAATACCCAGTAATATTTATTTGACTTCGCTGAAATTAATATTATTGTGAATACTTTTTAATAAATAAAAATGAAATTATCGTTTTACATTTTTATCAGAGTTAATAAAAATGATTTATGGATCTATTGTGGAGAGTTAGAGAGTATAGACTATAGAGTTACTCAACTATTTCCCTCAAATATAATAAAAACGAAAAATAAATAGTTGCAAAATAAGGTTTTATTAGACTTTTTTTTTAAAAAAAAAACAAGTTTTTTACAATAAAAGCATGTGTAAATTTGAGTAATTAACATTAATGCTTAGAAATAAGTTTCTCGACCATTCCTTTTTAAGTTTCTATGGACAGCTGACAGCGCATAATATTTCCCTAATTAAMTTACGCGAAATTTTGAATCATAAACCTCCGGATCAATTATCTTCCACCAACAGACAAGGCGATATTGCGAATGACCCCAACGACACTCACAATCGAAATGAAATTCCTTGCGTCAAAAACAACTAAGGGTTCACCTCTTCATAGTGTCAAAGGTTGATCATATAGTATATTTTACCCTTTCCACAAGACTAAGAGGACTTGTAATGTGATGATCACCATATATTATGATGTTTTATACAATTCCCTCCACAAAATCATAAAGAAGAAACGCCATATTTTTCTTTGTGTGTGGGGAAAGAAATGCATGTAGGTGTCATATCAATGTTTTTCTTATGATTGTCTCTTTTATTTTGCCACTAATAACATCGAAGAATGGAAATAACTTATTACTTACTCCATTTTACAAAACTCGCTACATTTTTCATTTTAGAATGTTCTATGTCACATTACTTGTTGCACTGCTTGCTTTACTGAACTATAAAACATCTTTATCTCTATGTTCTCGCACGAGTCATGCTTCTGTTTGACTCTTCATCTATTTTCTTTCAAAAAATTACTAGGATGAACCCTGTAAATTAAGAAGTGTAGCGAATAATCTGATCGAGAAAACTATATAATAATATCATCTTAATTATATATATGTGGTGCAACATGGTTCTCAAAATATTTGCACCAAGGACCAAGTTTGTAGCATTGGATTATTGTAAAATTGAGCCACGTGTATGTAGTAGCAAATGGCATGTCACATTCAATCGTTTTCTTAATTCCCATAAGATGTCCCCTTTGATGGCTAATGCTTGCTACATCCATCCATCCTTTAAAGTATGCAATTTGTTTTTAGACATCTCGGCGACGATTTTTCCAAGAGATTGTTCTTTTCTTTCCAAGGTAAATAAATTAATCCATCACTCGTAAATTTATAGAGAATTTCAATGATTGATTGACGTAACTACACAGACATAGATCAGTTTAACTATTTTTAATTAATGTAAACAAACCTTAAAAGAAACGACTTGTATACATTCAAGATAAGATAAAAAGAATAATGGACGTCTTAAAATAAATTTTGAACTGTCCGACATGTCACGGGTTTAATTTGAACTAGTAATTAATTAGATAAAATTTTCACAAGAAATTTAATAATGTTTTTTTACAAGATTAATTAATTCAAGTACCATGAATAAACATAGGAGTATTGTAGCAGGGTAGTAGCTACAGTTGAGTGTTAGAGATACGTGGCAGTAATTCAAGCGTTGTTCACTTGTTCCTTTGTCTTCTTGTGTTTGGGCAAACTTGGAATCCAAGAAATAATTGAGGTGTAGGTTATTTGGAAATATAAGTTTCAAAAAGTTTATTTACAAAATACAATACATACTTCTATATATTGTAGTCGTAGTATATATTTTAATTTTGATATTCTTCTTGAATAATAAGCGAGTTGAACTGAAGTATGCAAACTTAAATTCAAATAAATTGAAAAAACATTTGAACTTAATTAAATCAAATTGATCTAAAAAAAAGTCTTAAAAAGTAGCGAAACTTAAGCTCGCAATCCGAACCTCATATCATATATGTAATTGCAATCACTTATCAAAAGTGTCTGTACGTAGGTGTTTGCATGTGTAGCGACAAGGAGACGTCCTTCTCAATGGTAATAATACTCCTAAAAAATATGCATGTATGCAATTTGGTTGTATTGAAATTCTATGGAAATTTTGTTATAAAAAATCTAAGGAAATTCTATTCACGGGCAATCATTTTCTTGATATAAGTTTTAGCTATATTTCGAATTTTCTGATGCAAATGAACTACACGAACAGATGAAATTTGAGAATTAATGATGAACTGCAATGAGAAAGGGGAAATAGGATGATTCGAATTCTAACCACGAAGATCAGGAGTAAAGTTGGAATAAATGCTCCAAACGCATTCCTTAATTTTTAGTTATTTATTTAGTAAATGTGCATTTTACATAAGAGTAATAGTGAATAGCTAATTGACCAAGGATAATAGGATATGATGGGAATGGCTTGTTGTAATGTCGGCTAAGTTAGTTTTACTGTATAAAGTATGAGAAGATCTATATAAATAATACGTAAAATCTTGTGATCGATTATTTATCTWAACTTAATTTTAGGCTTATTACATCGGGAAAGTGATTTAGGTACTCCAAAATGAAGGTATTGGCGGTCGCAAATTAAATGGAAAAAAAGTGCGGATTTTGTTTTCGGAGTGTGTAAATCAGTTTCCTTATATCGATTCAATTTAGGACAAGAAAATGGTCATTAGCCAATAGTTATTTTACTTGTACACCCCCCAATTCCCCAAACATATTAAAGACAATTTTCTTTTCAATTTATTTTCAATACTTATTGAATAAGATGAGTTCAGATAAATATTAATTAAATTGAAAAATAAACATAAAAAGTACTTATTATTATTTTTCCCTCACACAAAATAAGTTAAGTTCAGATAAATACAAATAAATTGTAATAATATTTAATTGAATTCTAAAATGTGAATTTCGATTTTTCCTAGTGAGACACATGGCACCTACATAATTGCCAATAAATATCACAAATATGATATTATTAAAAAGTAAATGGAATATTAGTGAAATAACAATAGGACAAGAGAGAAAGTGACAAGGGGCCATAGGAAAGAGTGGGGAGCGGCTGTTCGAAACCATATTTCTCATTATGGTCCCGGACAAATGTTCATGTTCAAAAATACACATGTTTTTTTTTCCGACATGAATATTTGTATTGAAGACGAACATTTAGAGATTGACATTTGCGTTCAAAGATAAACATTTCTATTTTTGGATGGAAACAATTGTCTGAAACCATAATATCAGCTAAGAATTTGCATAGCGGCTATGATTCTAAACAAATTCGTAATCTGAATAATTTGGGTGTATAAAAACATGGCCAAGTTTTACCGATGTGCCTATTACTTCACCAATTAGCCACATATCTCCATTTCTGCTTCTTGCAAGTCGGCACCTTATTTCCCTTTTTTGTTTGTGTTTCTCATACTACACGTAACCTGCCTTTTGTATCCGGGTTAGGATCCTCTATAGTTCTTTGAGAATTTTAAGGGTAGATTTCCATATATTTAGTGTATTTTCTTTCGTTTTATTTAACATGATCTCGCCTATTGTATTTAATGTCAACCATTGGATATTTTTCAATGGTTTAGATTTAGGAAAATCTACTCCTAGAGTTTTTTGAGAACTCTATAGGATTCTAACACTTTGTATCCATACATTTATGACGTCATCACATAATTTTACATTTTTACGGGTGAAATCAGAAAGGTATTTTAAAGTGGTTAAAAATATTTTTGAATTATTGAAGGGAGTCAAATATAAAAATTACAGTTTAATTTTTCAAAAAAAAAAAAACCTTTCAAATTTAACCCCTACTTGAAATGCATATACGATTTGATAATTGTGTAATTAATTTTTATACTCATACTTGTATAAGTTTTTTTCCTGGTAATGTTTGGTTTTTTATTAAAAGACATCAGCGGCCACATAATGAGTATATGTTTAAACAAAAATAAATAAATTATGGTGGTCATATTTCGATGACAAGTATACAATAAGAGGTTTGATTCTTTTATCAAATAAGTTTGAAAATTCATATTGTATTAAATTAATTTAAATTACAAATATAAGTTCAATGAGCGGCCTTGATGTGTGGTCCATATTTTAAAATTTAAAAGGGTTAACAGGATTTGATTTGTTTATCTGTATATAATCATAAGATTTTCCTATTTAGGACGAGTCATACAATTACATACGGAGTTGTCATAGTATATTGTGTACTTGTATACGCAATACCATTGGAGACTTGGAGTATAGAGAACTCAAAAATTATGCACAAAAATAAAGCTTTCGATTTTCCACAAATTCTTACATGATAATGGGATCATATTCTTCATTATGGTTTCGAGCAAATGTTTATGTTTAAAATACAACTGTTCATTTCCAGACGTAAATGACAATCTCTAAATGTTCATTTCTGAATGCAAATTTTCATCTCCAAATACAAATGTTCATGTATGAAAACAAAAAATGTTCACGGGACCATGTTGTTCATTATGATCCCTGGCCCACAGTGGCTATTGCCGATTTCATAATGGTTTGGGCTTGATAAGATTATGGCCCATGGGCCATCGATGTTGGCCTGGGAGTCCTTCCAAAGAAAAAAAAAAACAGGTATTGGGCTTGAGACTTTATACGAACCGGCACATGGGCTGAACCGCTGAAATATAAAAGTGACGAAGAGCTGGCCCATATATTATGTTGTCTTGTACCTAATATACTTCTTCTGTACAATAATGTTTGTGTTTTTCATTTCAACATTATATAAGTACGGAGTAAAATTTTGTAGTTTGTGTTTTTTCTATAATTAAATTAGTTTTTTATACTCTATTTTTGTGCGGAATTGACTATATTTGGGTCTTGACTCGATATCTAACATTGGCGTGTTTGACAATAGTAGGACGGAAGTAACTTTTAGCGGTGAAGTAGCATATAGTTGAAAGTTAGTAAGTAGCGTGAAGACACGGGTAGTGGTTGAACTAAGTTGTCAATATGAGTGTTCGACATCAGTAGCGATGTATTTATAGTAAAGAAAATTGATTATAGGGGTGTTACATAATAGTTGTAGAAGTGGTTTTAGCGGCGGAAGTAGAGGTAGCTGAAAGTAGTAAGTTGCGGTAGAGTACTTGTAGCGGATGAATTATTTATTCATATGAGTGTTGGGCAACGTTTGGTTTGTAATTAATTACATAGAAAATTATTACCAAGTAGCTTTTTATCTAGCTTAATAGCGAAATTAAAAGTTATTCCTGCTGTGTTTGGAAAAGTAGCGTAACTACTTTGCTGTAATATATAAAATAATCAAGTATTTTCAAAAACTAAAACTTCTTAAAAGCTACGCTGACACAACTTATCTATTATTGAAACAGTCTATATTTTTTCTCATGCATTATTGTTTCACATGGCTACATTTGCCTTAATTTTTAATATTTCTAGTTTTCTTCACAAGTAGTATGCAGTATCATTATGGTACAAAGAGTATTTCTTTTTTTTAACTAGGAAATGTTATTCATTAAATGAAAGTCATACAATAATCAATAAAAATCAGTGGCAACCAAATACATATACATGTATAGATATTATATGTTAGACAGTAATTTTCTTGGTTACTCATAAAAGTATTGTTTATTGAGCCTATGTAAAACTCGCGTCAAATGTGCGTGAAAGTGTTGTTTATATCGAAAGACGAAATAAGTGAAAAGATTTGTATGAAAAAATCTTTGTGAAGTGAAACAATTTGAACTTGTAAGCAGACACTCATAAAAGGTGCAGGTTAAGCTGATTAGAATATTAAGAAAAAAATTCCAAAACAATCATGAGTTTATGACCCAATCAATATAAATTTTTTCAACGTTTCGCGAATCACGACCGAAACCGTTTTTGAAAGCCTGGAAGATAAATTTCAATCTGAATATAACAATTTACGTGGCTTGGCATCCCTTACTAAAGTGAGTTCGTGTGGTGCATTTCTGCGTAATGTTGCACGATCTATGTAATGCCATCTTCGTAGGAAACTTGTGTTGTTGTTGCACTTTGCCTCGTTGACACGTGTCGATTTTGGGTTTGGCAAATGCATTTTGACAATTTCCTAAAACTGTTTTTTTTTTTTTTTTTTTTTTTTTTTTGACGTGAATTTCCTAAAACTGTTTATCTCTCCTTTGCTCACCAAAAATTAAGCATCTGTCCATGTTTTACCGACTTAATTAATAATCTCATTTTCCCTCTTTGAAGCTTTTAGAGTTTTGATTACATCAGAACTCTAACTTATCGAAATAATGATATTTGATAAACTAACTATGTAAAGTAACGTTTAGCTTTTGAGGTGGATTTTTACAAAAGTTACTAATAATAGTTCTTGGAATATCTATTTTCAAACGTTACTACTACAGTATATTACTTTTAAAATATCATTTTTTTTAAAAAAATTCTACTCCAACAAGTACTTAATTGTCAAACACAAACAAATTACAGTTAACTCCAACGTATACTAGTCAATCGCTACAGGCCTACAGCTACCCTATATAGTTGACATCTACCTCTGCAACTAACAGCTACCGCTACAACTTGTTTTTGCGACTCCATTACAAAGCAATAACAAATTCCTAACTCCAAACAAACACCCAATTTTAAAACTCACATGGAGGAATCAAACAAGAGAAATCGGGAAAGAAGAGTAGCAATCAATTTAGCTACCCAACTAATATGGGATGCAAAGTCATACATCAATCGAAAAGCAATCACAAATAAGAAGTGCAGTACACAACAGTATGAGTTTTACACTTCAAAAACATGTTCGGACAACTCTCATTCAACATTTTGGGCAGAGTTCCACTATCAATTACTCCGTAACAATCGTTTTTTAAAAGGTGGACAATTTACYCGATGAYCGGCTTTTGATTACCCARATACCCCAAAGGAAAGATGGGAGCGTAGTTGGAGTGGTGGCACGGTGAATTGATTGAGTCCTAATATTGAATTGGCACGTGACACATGATGATGTTGTTTCCGTTTGTAAAATATGCCAAAACTTTTGGATCTTGTATTGTGTTTGTATGGTTGCATTACTACACAGCTTTTCTGTGGTCCGACCTGCATGTGAATCAAAAACCATATATTATACACTCATTTACAGTAATTATCTTGTTAATTAAACTAATGCTACGACCTCTAATCTATGATTAGTTCATGTGAGGTTACTATATCACGTGATCATATCTACTTGAGCAGTGTTATGATATGCTAAATTGCTAATTAATTCACTGTATTAAGCATTTCTCCCGTTTTTTTGTTACCTTTTTGACTTTTGAGGTATACATGTACGGACAAAGTGGGTTTGAACTTGAAAATTATGCCAATCATGCTCGATATCCCTGTCCGTATAGCTATTCAGTTTTTGGTTCTGAAACAACACGAAACTAAGGCTCCGTTTGTTTTGAAGGAAAATGTTTTCCATTTTCCGTTGTTTGTTTGGTCCAATACAAATGGAAAACTATTTTTCAATGAAAATATATATTCTTCCAAACAAACAAACAATAGAAAAGAATTTTATTTTCTAATTGTCATTCAGAAAATGTTTTCCATAAAAAATCAATTTTTATTGAAAATGTTTTCTTCTAAAACAAACGGAGCCTAAATCGTCCTTGCACGCGGTTTTAGTTCTTTAATCTAAAGCTAATCCCTCGATTTTTTTTAGAAGAATAACACGATTGTAAAAGCACTTAAAAATTTAAAAGATATTCCAAAACCATGAAAGTAAAAACAACGCGGCAAGAAATAATTTGTACAAAATTGAAGATCATAATCTTCATTCACTCATAATTAAATGCCTCTTTTGAGAAACAAATTAGGGTTAGCTAGGTATACATAAACCTAAGCTCAAAACCTCATCAAATAAAAAGAGAAACAAAAATGAGGGATTAGCTTTAGCTTGAACTTTGAATCCTAGTATTAAGTAGTAAGGGAGTAACCCTAATTTTTTTAGGAGTAGTATGACAAGCAAGTAGTAGACTAAGTTCTAAAAAGGTACAGGTAAAGCCTTAGGCAATGTCTGGGACGAAATCGGCAGCGTCTCAAACTTGCAATCGAGGTTGATGAATTGGTCATGAGCATTGTTGTTGTTATCATCTGCATTGGTGATGATGGCTTGGATGAGGGACAACAGAATCCTTTCGAAATCTTCGCCGTCGTTCCACTCRTGAATCTTGGCTGTGACCAGCTTGGGGTTAGTTGAGATCAAGTCCCAAACTGGGAAATCCTTCCTTGGCATAACATGATCACCTTCTCTTAGCCTCAATGAAGGGCAATAGTCCCCTTTTCCATCTCCTAAGTAAATGAATTTCTTGTTGCCTTCCTCACATAATAGCCTTTTAATTACTAGACCCTGCAATTTCACACATTTTTTAGACGAATTAGATATTAATAATCGCGTTATGATTTGATCGTATTAATCGTATTAACGATTAATCTAGAGAATCATAGAACAAACAAGTGTATTGAACGAGTTCACATGTGAACAACTTTTTGCCGTGTGAAACTTATGCTTAGGCATCTTGTGAGTTGAGTGTCATATTAACTTTATTTTTTTTTGCTCATCCTAGAAGTTTCGTTTCAATTTGATGTCAAAGTTCCATATACGTAAACAGTAACGCAAATTGTATCATATATTCGACACGTAAAAAAATCCCCTACACATATATTCAACACGTAAAAAAAATCCCCGTACACAATAGGCGTAACCAAAATATATGTATAGCATCAATGCCCTAAACCAAAACAAGTCTATTCTCTAAAATTTGAAAGTTCAAGTGTATTAACCATTAATCAATCACAAATTTGAAACACAAGTTGAATCCCAAATCATAATCTTTTAATTTCTATATTTCATGAAATTAGATAAAATAAAAAAAATAAAGAAGAAATGATGAATGTACCTTGCACATATTAGGAGGGCAAGGGTTGGTGCAACCATGAGGAGATTTGGTGAAATCATGGTGAGGCAAAATCCTTAATCTCCCTTCTTCATCAACAAACCCAGGATTTGTGTTGATTTCTGAGAAACAATCTGATATTCCCAGATGATCCAATATTGTTTCAATGAAGAACATGTTTGCATCACTCACTATCCTCAAATCACACCTGAAWTTTTTCCAAAATTCAAGTTAATTAATTGATATTATTAAATTTGAAATTAATKAAACAAACCCAGAATTTGAAATTAATTCMAAAAAAAAAAGAAAAAAAAGAAAWGATTGAATTTAGTAATTTACCCAGCAGCATGAGCAGCTTTGATGGCAGGAACAATTCGAGGATGAATTGGGGTTTTTCTCAAGACTTCTGCAATTTCATCGACTGTTACTCCTTCTTCATGCATTTCTTTCATCAATGTATCCTGTTAATTCAACCCCAAAAAACAAAGATTAACAACTAAAACAGAGGAAAACAGAGTTCTCAGATTGATTTAACTTTTAAAAAAAATCAGGGAAAAAAACCCAGAAAAATGAATCAAGAACTAACCATCATTGAATTCCAAGGCATGGTATCAAGAAGCTGATTGAAAAGATCAGTAAAACCCAATTCATCAACGACCCAATTATCACTATCAATGTCAATGATGGTTTTATCGAAGTCAAAAACCACAACTATTCCCTCCATTGTTGATGAAAATCACTCGAATAAAAAGAGAAAAACTTTAATGGGATTTTTGTTTATTTTTTGGTGGTTTGATTTTGTTTTGAGAATTGAGTTTTTGGGTTGTGAATTAAAGTTGAGAAGTTTAGTGGGGTATTTATAGTTTAGAAAGATGTGGTAAAAAAAATAGGATTTTAGGTGTTAAGCAACAAAGATAGAAGTAGATACCTTGGAATATTACGTTTTTATGCGTATTTGAAAAAAATTGTGAATGGCATGGAATTAAAGCCTCCAATTTTCTAGGTCCTCTAATTACACGTTTTTTTGTTAATTTGGTAGGTTGTGGAATATGGAAATCGGATCATTCTTTCTACGTAGATATATAGAATCTAATGATCCATATAATTAGATGTATTCTAGACGCGTTATGTTTAAAAAAAAAAGTTACAATGTACGGAGTATATATGATCTAATTAGTTAATAGGAGGAAAAGTTTTTATTGGCCTTATTTCCACTTAACTGAACTTACTCGATATATCTTAAGGATTTAAGAGAGATACATACTTTTTTATTTTAAGAAAACTTAGTTCGTGTATACGAAGTAGATGATTAAAGTATTATTTGGCCGCTATTATTGTCATTTGAAACCTTGATTCTATTAATAATTGATACTCGTAATTGTAATTGAGATTGAGATTTGGAAAAAGAAAGATTAAAATAGGATAATTCATATTTTTTTTTTTTTGAAAAGTAGGATAATTCATAATTGTGATGCTCTTTCACCTCTTTGCTACTATGTGCGACTAATTATTGTACAACTAATCATAAACAGAAATAATTCCCGCAGAATAATATATACGATATTGTTAACGGGCGTCCAGAGTGTTAGTTAAGAACTAAATACATTTCATAAAATGGTATAAATTTCGAAATGCATGCCAAAATCACACGTCAATCGGTGTAATTAATGTTTATATTCATTTAATATTTTCACTTTTAGTTCTTTTATCTAAGGCTCTGAGGACGCTTGTTAGCTTTTGCCTAATACATAAATTCTAATTCTATGAGCCTACTTCGGAAATAGTAATCTTTTTATTCGACGAATTAATGCGATTAATTTGATACGTATGGAGCATATAATTGCCGTTGGTTAAAGGAGCACAAGGGTTGGCGTAAAGAAAAGAGGCGGGAATAAAAGGAATATACTTGAGAATTTGGAAGTCCCACTTTGAATCGCACCTTACAATTTACAAACTACTCGTCTTCAATGCAAGAAATTGAGGATAGCAAATGGAATATCCTGAGTTTTGTCCTGTTTGGATATTTGGGATTCCTTTGTTTGGTTCTTTGTTCTTACTTGCTTCCTTTTAATTCTTAGTTTTATTTGTGCTTTCATTCCCACCAAAGGATTTATGCTTCCTTATGTTAGTGACAAGTCATTTTTTTTTTTAAGAATAAAATTCCAATTTAACCACTTATATATTCCAATTGCCCAATTGAAATATGAGGTGATTGTTCTCTCAAATGAGTAGATAATGAAACAAATCAACCTAAAATAATGACTGTTTCTCCATTGTCATTGGCTATTGATTCTTGGCAAGTAGTAATATCCAATATGAAAGTTGCAGACTTGCAGTAAATAAAAAGGTAATGAAAATTGACTTTAGAAATGAGTAATTTATTAATGTTAAAGTAAATAAAGAAAGTATAAAGTAAAAAAAAAAGATTGACTTGGAACAACAAATTGAAAACATCTCAAAATGAAATGTGGAATGACTAAAAAAAGAGGGAGTAGTTTTTATAAATTTTTTATGTGTAACTTAAGATATAAACATTTAAATACGTGCATGGACAAGTGTGAAAATAAATAAATAAATAAATAAATAAATAAATGCAGTAAGTATTTTGAATAAGAAAAAGTGATAGTTAGATGAGTTGAAATTGACTCAAATATCAGCTGAAGGGAGGTAAACTTAAGTCAGCTGAAATCAGTCGAAGTAGAGTGAACTAAACTAAAGTACAATATAAGGAAGCTCGAAAGAAGATGGCCTAAGTGAATGGGTTTGGTAGTTATTAGGGATGAAAAATTAAGCCCCACTGAAATGATTCAGATGGGAAAGACTACACATATAGTATCTGTAGTTAGGGATGCAAACGGGGCGGGGCGGGGCGGGGCGGATATTGCAATTCCTATCCCCATCCCCACCTACTTATGGAATTCATCCCCGTACCCATCCCCGCGGCGGATATTTCTTTTATCCCCATCCCCGTCCCGGCGGGGACATATATTGAACTATCCCCGCCCCATGACCCAGGTGGGTCTCCATACCCACCTCATACCCGTATTCCYCGCCCCACTACCCGCCAAAATCCCCACCTAAGACCCATGAAATCCCCACAAGGCCAAATAACACAAACAATTCAAAGGCCCAAATAACACAAACAAGGCCAAAAAAAAAAACTAACTCACAATACAGATATAATAAGGCCCAAAAAATAAAAATATAAATAAAATTTTCAATTAGTAACCAAAAAAATAAAAATTCAATTATTAATTTTAAAAATGCGGGGCGGGGCGGGGATGGGGCGAAGGTAGCCAAAAAACCATCCCCATCCCCATCCCCATCCCCGCGGTGGGTACAATTTTCATCCCCATCCCCGCCCCGTTGGGGCGGGGATGGGGCGGGTCTCCTACTTGACCCGCCCCATTTGCATCCCTATCTGTAGTCCTCCAATGAGTAAGCTTTCTATTGAATGATTGTTTGGGTCTCAAATATTTAAATGTTAAAAYTGTAATACGTGCTAAGAAAGTATAAACCCATCAAAAAATGTGAGATAACAAACTCAATTAAATAATATTATATTGTTTTGGATATATTTTAATAGGTAAAAAGGATATGTGGATCCCATGTGGTCTCAACTAAAAAAGCAAAATCAGAACAATCAACAATTTCGTCTATGTAAAATTAAATCCGATCTATGTAAATATAATGTAGGTTTATGTATTTTGATGGATGTCTATGCAAATAAAAATATAGTCCATGAAAAAAGTTGATGAAAATTGACAAATTACCCCTCTGATTGGATTTTTATCCCACCCATTTTGATGGGTTTATCATTACTCAATACGTGCTTGCTCTTTATGGGCTAAAAGATATTATGTGTGTATCATCTCTCGATACAGTATGGAAAAGTAAAAAAAAAAGGGTTAAGTCAATTTTTCTTTTTTTCAAAAACAAATGATAATAAGGTATATTATCAAGATTATTATCAAGATTAAATAAGTATTATTATCAAGGATGTTTATGTTGTATGTCATGTACATGGGTCTTTTTTTCTTCTCTCTCTAAAACCTAACTTCTTCTACAGTCGTCAAGGTTATCATCATCTCTTTGATGATGGTAAGTTTCAATTCTTCTTTCTACTGCTTTTTTTTTTTCCTAGTTTATTTATCAATAATTCTGCTTTCTATCCCTATTTTTTTGGTTTATTATTATCATCTCCTTGTGTGAGAGTTTAGAGTGTAGTTTCCTTGTCTTTCCTTATGGAAGATTGGATTATCTAGGATTTCATAATTTTTGTTTGTTTGTTGGAGAATAGGGATTTAGGCTTTTAAAATCTCGTGAAAAATTCAGAAAATCACAAAGTACGTCCACCCAAACAACTACGCATCAGCGTATGTTATGTCAAATCCGAATGAAGTCTCAAATTGTATTGTTTCAGATGAAGATTTTTATTCAGACAATTTTAAAATAAATTTGTGATGTAACTAGTTCTAAAGTGTTTTGTATTCTTGTTAAAATTTTTGTTTTCTATTTCATTTATTGCAAGTGTCTTTTAATTATATCTTATTGATGAAATCTTTATTGTTAAAGAAAAGGGTTATATTATGGCTGAGGTGGTGTAATATTGTTGAAGTAGGACAAAAATTTGTTGGGCAATGACGTGGCCCAAATCCACCGTGAGTAGTTAAGTAATCACGTTCACGTTTGTCTTCCTAATGGCCACCCCACACTAAATTTAAGGATGCTTTGCCTTCGCATTGTTGCATACTTTCATGGCTTAATCACTAATATTTTTTTATTAAGGAATTTGATTTTTTCTGAATTAAAAAATCAATTATTATTAATCACAAGTTTAAGTTGTACAAGGTATTTGGACTTTGGCAACAGATGTCTTTTTTTTTTTTTGTCGTACTCGTGTGCTGTGTCATTTGAACAACTTCCCCCGTTTTAAAATACTCGCTACATTTGTAAATTCAAAGACTCCGAAGTACATTTTTGAAAAGAAAGAGATAGAGAGAAAGAATAAGGATCCTCGTAAGAGTAGAAAAATAGAGATAGTATTTTGCTGAAGAGGAAGTGTAATAAGTAATTTAAAACTTCTTTAAATAGGAAGTGTAACGAGTAATTTAAAACAAATGATGTACTCGATTTTGGACTATTCCTACATTACGACTTCTTAAATCTTAATCATTTATAACTAATATTACTATTATACACATGTATAGTACATCCTATCTAATAAAAATAATTTACTAAACATCATTATATTAAAAAGTCGAATTTATCAGTAAGGTTTTGATCCAATAACTAAGAACAAGTTCAATTGATCACATGTGTTTGGGAATGTGTAATACTAGCTATTGATAAGAAAATCGTTCTAGTTTAATCACAACTCTCGAGTTTGAGCCATAAAAATGCACGAATATTAGCATTACAGAATCATATAAGGCTAACCATTAAGCCATCAGTCGAATTCAAATTCGTATCGCAATACTTTCTATTATACGCAAGAGCCCAACCAAAAGATCACTTGCTATAATTAAAATAAAATCAAATAAAAACGTAATTGAACAATTGTTAATCAACTTGCTTCACTGCAAAGAATGCTCAGCCATCGTGAAAATTGGTTTGATGTGTCATCAAACCAGTTAAAATATTCAATGGTTCTTTTCTTGCTTCGAAATTGCGACGCCGCGGCGGTATATAGCAAGCTCAATGCCACTGCATTGCCATTATCTAGAATACAAATTGATTTCGTAACAACTAAACTATAATTCAAACATTACTCTACAATCACGCAAGTTATTTACGATAAATATAGACAATTAGCAGCGATCAAACTCCAAGCAACCAGCTTATCATTATACAAACTAAACTGCTGATCGTTATTCCACAGGAGCCAAAAATAAATTTTTAAAAAATAAAGTCAAAATGAGGACTTATCTCGGGGAAAAATCGATAACCTTTCGGCTAAAGTATAACATTAGACTCGCATGTACAGTTGTTGATGTCTTGGGAGTTTTTTATACGGCCAACTCCTCTGGCAATAAATGCATAATAACGCGCAACTCATGCTGAAACAGACCTTTCATGTCCATGCTCAAGTCATCTTCATCGAAACACCTGTCTGAATTTTCGTTCGCTCTGCAGCACAGCTGTTATATCGAAGAAAATGGTTTACAGTAAGCCAGCACAATTTCAATTGATGGACTGCAAGGGACAACCTTCATTTAGAAGGTTCCAGGTTATGAACATGGAAACAAATGATTGAGCTTTAGTAACAAGAATCAATCCTTCATATAGTCTACTGCAAAGTCCTTAATCATCTGTTTGAGTTGCTGCAACAATTATACAG
Source organism: Bassia scoparia (assembly GCA_008642245.1). Taxonomy (NCBI): domain Eukaryota; kingdom Viridiplantae; phylum Streptophyta; class Magnoliopsida; order Caryophyllales; family Amaranthaceae; genus Bassia; species Bassia scoparia. Next base: position 236,888 of record SNQN01000017.1, on the reverse strand, counting down.
AGGTTACACTAGTTAGTTCATGCACAACTAGGCACACAAAAGGGCATAATTATTATACGCACTAAGACAGAAGGGAAATGGAATAAGAAATGTGGAGTCATACCTTCAACTCTTCATGAAGCACAAGAAATATTTTTTTAAGTCGTTTATGTCGCTGCAAAGTGACAACCATTCAAAGGATCAATCAGAGGGTAATTGTTGTGAGATTGACAAATAATAAGAAATGGAAACAGGAGAGTATTTATATTGGTAGGCCAAAGCTATATAAATAGGAGATGCTAAGGCTGAATAATTGGTGAATTTTTACAAGAAAAATGCATGGAATGAGAAAAATATGAAACGCTTGAAAACATAATACTGCAAAATAAAAATGGTTTTCACCTGATGCCTAACAACAACAAAATTAGAACGAGACAACATGACAAGTCACTCACATGATGATCAGTTTTCATATTTCAAAGGGCAAATTAAAGGGAATACTAATTATAAAGGTGTGCAGGATTTCTCTCAAGCTTTTCTGGTCATGTTATCATTTGCTTCAATAGACTTGTCAATATCTAAAGAACTGATTTGAGGAAATGTTTGAGTCATGCTCATTATTCCAGCCAAGTCTTATTCGACTTTTCACTGAATCACACTAAAATAGCCCATGAGTTCTCATGTTTTATCATCACACTTTGTTATTGTATACTAATACGGAGTAATAACTCCTTTTCCCACTTTTCGAAACTAGATGTTTCTTAAATGTCTTCTCAATTTTAATTTTATTGGATCCCATAAATCCATCAATCTCACAACCACATTCTCTCTCCTAATCCAAAAAAAAAAAAAAGGATTGGCTTCAACACTCTCTATACTCAATTTGTTCGAGTGAATTAATAGTGAGTGGGAAGAAAATTAACAAATGTTCACGAACATAAGTTAAAGTAACTCAATAACATATCTCATGGAGAAATGTCAATTGTTTCGACTTTTGAGCATGAGGAATTCAATAATTACAAAGCCAACAAACAAACATGCATACCATTCCACACTGGCGATAGCTTTCTTTAAGCTGAGCTAAAATGCCATAATATCTTTCTGTATCTGTTCCTTTAGCACTGTCAAGGTCCATTCCTAACTTCTGAAACTCATTCCTTCAAAAAAAAAAAAAAAAAAAAATCATCATCACCATACAAATTTATTTCATTTTTAAATAGACACTTGCAAGGAGAGAATGAATCAGTGAAGGAGAAGAGTAATTTATTTTTATTTTTTTTTCTTTTGGGTTCTTTTTTTGGGTTGTTCTGCTTAGCTATGTGCGTGTGCGCGGGACCATACCTGTAGCTCTCCAAGATCTTGTTCAGGGAACAGTAGCTTTCATACTTCTCACGATACTCCAGGACATACTCTTTATACCTAAGGACACAATAAAATTGCAAGCATTTAGGTAAACCTTAGTGAAATATTCTGAACACATAAAAGCACAACTATTTATGCAACACCATAAGAAAAGGCCAAACCATTTATGAAATTACTTACTGAGAAATATTCTTGATTGGTCCCTTGAGATCTGGCTCATCCTTTTCATACTTTGAGTATGAATTATTTTCATCCGAAGAAGATACTCTCCTTTTCCGTTTATCATTATGATCTTGATTGTTGGACAAACTTTTTCTTCTATCACTAGCATCTTTACTTGTATTAGATTTTTTTGATTTATTTCCTTTCCCTTTGCGCGAACTACTTTCTTTTCTGGGCTCTTCATGTTGTACATTGATATGTGATTTTTTGTGTGTTTCTCCATAACCTTCAACATCATTTCCTTGATTAGCAATGAGCTCATTATTTCCCAATTTGCTACGATCCACTGCTTTTTCAGACACGGGTCCGACTTCAGCACGACCACTCCTTGACAATTGTTGCTGAGATTGTGGAGCCCCATGAGGTCGAGAAAAATCTTCGGCAATAGGTTCCGGAGATCTCCACCTTGACAAACTGTCAGGATTATTAGGAGCCCCTCTTGCATTAGGAGAAGTGTTTACTGTTTCTAGAAATGGCTTACTCACAGGTTTACCCTTCAACTCTGCAACCCGAGAACCTGAGCTTAATTTCATCTCCGGTTGCTTGAAGGAACCTCCTCGTTCAAACTGCCTTTTAGTGCTTTCTGATTCCTCAGCCAAGGGCTCGCGAAGTTCACCCAACTCCAAGTCTGATGATTCTCTTTGGAGCTTTCTTCTTTCAGCAGGAGATCGGTCAAAATCAGCCTTCATACCATCCTTGAGATAAGACCCTGATTGCAACCTCGAAGAAGTTCCCAATGCATTGGACTTTTTGCTCCGTTCACCATGCCTTTTGTGATGGGTGTCTGGGCGTAACGAGTGTTTCTGACCAAGAGAACTTTCTTTGAATTTTCCATTTGCATTACCAATTGAACTATACTCCTCATCCTGTGCCTCCCGGTGGCCTTTTTCATCATTTTTCAGAATACCCTCTTGTGCATATGCATTTGTCTCCTGAAATTTTGAATCTGTTCCAAAATTTGGAGGATTACCCAAATTTAGAGGATTCTTTACAGCTTTTTCTGCAGTCTCATTACTATGAACACGTGAGCCAGACTTTTGACCTGACTGTAAGGACTCCACAGCAGGTCTTCCAAAGGCATTATAGCTGTGTCCTCTCTGTACACCTAATGATATTGTACCACCATCATCCTTGTCCCGTTCAGTTGCTATGTGCAAATTAAGATTCTCATTATTGTCTTCATTAGCAATATCAGAAGATAATTTTAAAGGAGACTCTGAGGTACGGGATCCCATATGCCTTGCAATTGAAGAATGAGCAGCAGTCCCTTTCATTCTTTTAGCATCATCAGCACCATGATCAAACTGAATCACATTAGATCCTCTCTTTGATTTAGCTCCAGAATTTATCGAGCTGTGATGCTTACGTAGGAATTCATCTTCAACATCTTCATGTTCATTGGATGCATCCATTCTATCATATAGTTGATTTTGATCACGATCAGGTGAAATTTTGCTCAATTTTTCAGTAGTTACACCAGGATTATGAGGGGCATCATCAATAAAATCATTCTCAATATCAATATCTTCAGATGCATAGTCATCTTGATCTCCAGCTCCACCATCTTGTAGAGGCATATGTTCAGGCATATTCCATGGAACAGGTGTTGTAGATAGTCCATGTTCTTGTACATTTTTTGGTGCTTTGTCACCATCATTCATTATATCAACTTCCACATCAGATGCCTCTTTGCTGTTGGAAGAAGAATCACCACCATCACTATCACTGCTACTAGCACTTCTGCTTCCTGCAGGGCTTCTGCTTCTACTTCTGCTTGCACTATCACTGCCACTTCCACTGCTGCTATCACTATCACTACCACTTTCACTGTCATTAGGTCTGTCTGTTTGTCTTTCACTCTGGTCAGGGGGTTCATCATCGCCAAAAAGATCAGAAAATTGCTGTGTCGCGTCATATTTTTCAACCATATTAGAATCTTGGTCGATGTTTTGCACATTGTATTCCTCGAAATCCGTAGGAGATTTCCCTTCAAAACCCAAGTCTACATCAACATGACTGTCTTCTGGGACAAACTGCTTCTGGTTGTTGTCATCAGGAGAACTGAGAAAATGAAAATTCACTACGTGAATGATGATCAAGCCCAAACAAAGCAAGTCTCAAACATAAATTACAGTTGAGTAAAGAAAGAATTGGAGCATGGCCATGGCTATAAGGAATTAGTCTAAAACAAACAAACCTCATTTCTTAATAGTTCACAGTGACATATATAGGAAAATAATACTTGAACAGTATTTATATAACACTCATACCATTGTAAAAAACATTGAAATGCTGCAACAGTATTGAACGATGAGAATTTTATCAGCCCAAAAAGATTACACAGACAAAATAGACAACATTAACTCTGTTCATATAAAAGTAGAAGAAAAACTATCAATAAAAAAGGAAAAAAACTGATGCTTAATTTTCAATGTCAGCAAAAGGAAATACTTCTTTAAAACAATTGTTTGCAAATCTATTTTATCATTGTAGATCTTGTATGACTGTACGAGTGTATGACCGATTATTTATGAAGAATTTCTTTGCAAAAATATAAATAAATTATTCAAGTATAAAAAAAGCAAGCTCAAACCAACCCCACAGCTAGCTGATTACTTAATTATATATTAAAAAAAAAAAAACTCCTTTTCAGTCACGAAAAGTTCAAGATTGCAACAAACAAAAAATTACCTTCCACCATCAGAATACAACCTCTTTGAGCTTTCCAGCTCCACTCCTGACTTCAAAATATACCTTCCAGGATGTTCATAAGTTGCAATCTATATCAACAGAAATCGTCAAAAAACATTACATTCACAATCAACTTAATGACAAAAAAGATAAAAAAAAAATTATTCTACACTCACTTTTCTAAGAATGGGTTCGATCTTGCTGGAAGAGTTAAAGGTCATATCTCCAACAGCTTTCTCCAATTGCTAGACATTATCAACAACATAAAGAGACACCTATTAAGTAATGTAAATTTGAAAGGGGAAATGGACAGCAAAAAACCTTCTGGGAAAAAAACCAGAAAATAAGATTAAACCAACTCTCATCTATGTACCTTTATACTCATTCCTTTAGGATTCTCCTTCAGTGACGTTATTAGCAAGTTCTGCAGATCTGAGGTTCCAGCTCCTTGATTCTCCCTGTGCACTGAAGCTTCCGGCATCCGGCCAGAAACCTGAGCGGGGGTCTCGGTGTCAGATCTGACCGCATTGTCTTTTCCCCTTGCAAGGATAGATGTTGGGTTTTCTGCAATGGATTGACCATCAGTAGTATTTCCTCTTACAAAGGAAGATGCCAAAGACTGGTTCCGGGGTGACGGCAGAGGTGAAGTTGAATGCCTTCCCTTAGCAGATGTATTTGATGACAATCCAGTAGGGGGCTTCACAGGCTTAGGAGGCCCACCAGCTAAAAACAAAATAAAAAGAACATATATTTTAGAAAAGTGAAAGAAATCAAAAAACTGCATAAAAGCAAATGTCAAAAATCAGATTGACTTACCTGGAGATGGCTCGAAAAATCTCTTGTTTTTTGATTTAAATTTCCATGAACTAGCTACATAAAAAGAATTGACGAGAAAAATTAGCATTATTCAAATCATAGCTAACAACATTTTAAGCTTGAACTAGTTTTCTTCTCCCAAACATTGTGATAATTAACATAATCCTCCTGCTTCTTTGCCCCACACCCAAAAAAAAAGGGGTCTTGGGACTGTGGGAGAGGACATAAAAGAATCATCAATTCTCACATCATCCACGTTATAGAAAAAAGCATACAACATAAGAATTAGACACAATTGTTCTTATACTACATACTAGCTACCTATTATTTGGATAAATTTTTTAAAAAATCTTATGGGCAATAATAAATGAGGCTTGTTAAAGCCCCTAAACCATCATATATCAAGTTCAGACTCTTCCTAAATTTTCCCAATTTAAAATCAGAAGTCTAGAGGTGGATTCATCCGACTAAGGAACCACCCAGGGAGCGTTGCTTCTAATTGTGAGATTTCTTATTTTGAAATTTGAATGCACAGCTATATAGCTTCATATTTTCAAGCCATTTGATTTATCAAAGTAAAATATTCACAATTTCCATTTAAAGACTTCATTTTGCATAATTTCGCATCAATGCATTGTACTAGAAGATGTTGGGGTGATATGTCTCTTCCTTCCCCTTCCCAAGCTAAAGTGGAACCCTAACTACAAAGTTTTTTTTGCACAAGTGGCAGTCAAGAAAAAACAATAAATGGATTGGAAATGTGGAAGTGATAATAAGAAAATGAGAGGATCACTATAATTTGATGGACGAAAGTACAATTGAGGTGGGTAGAAGTTTTGAGTCAATTAGTAAGGGACATGAAATAATAGATCCCATCAAACACATATCTCATAATGAGATCGCATCTTGAACCTTACACCAATAAAAAAGGAAATTTTGCCATTAATTATCCGATTTAAAAAACAATTACCCGTTATTATTATTTTTTTTTTAAAAAAAACTACCCACTTTTTTACTCCGTTTGCGAAACAAAATGGAATCTCCGACTTGTGGGCCCCACCAAATCATGTTTTCCTTTTAAATTAACCTGTTTTTGTGCAATTACTTTAATACTCCTCATTTAATTTTCTTTTACTTCCTCTTTTATTTCCCCTTTCTTCCCTTCTTCTCTTTCCTTCTGACTCCCTCTATACTTTATTTCCTTTTCATCACTTCCTTCTTCCTCTCTTCTCTACTGGTTTGTTTCTCTCTCTCTGGTACTGTAATTTCACCCTCTTTTTTTTCATATTTTACTGAGCAACTGGAGGTCACCCGTGCAAAATGTTGAAGCCAAGAGACAAGGGGAAGAGCATGGTTCCAAATTTTGAGATTAAACATGGACTGACGACTTGAATTAGACAAATTCTATACCTGATTGGGACCTTATTGCTCGCTAATTAGGGTTTTCTTGCAAATCAGATGAATTGCTCACGAAGTAGGATCGAGTGGGTTTCGAATAAAGGGGTTTTCAAACTTCAAATCGGGTATTGAATTGACTTCTGAATTTTGCTGTGAAGTAGGGATGAATTGGGTGGCTAAGATTGTTGTTTTGTTTGTTTTAAAGCATCAAACTGGATGTGCCAATGAAGGCTAGGATTAAGCATGGACCGGCGACTTGAATTAGACAAATTCTATACCTAATTGGGACCTTATTGCTCGCTAATTAGGGTTTTCTTGCAAATCAGACGAATTGCTCGCGAAGTAGGATCAAGTGGCTTTTGAATATGGGGTTTTCAAACTTCGAATTGGGTATTGAATTAGGGATGAATTGGGTGTCTAAGATTGTTGTTTTGTTTGTTTTAAAGCATCAAACTGGATGTGCCAATGAAGGCTAACTAAGAGCGTTTTTGTTAGGATCTGTTTGTGTGCCGTCAGCTTGGTTTTCCACTTTTCCGATAAATAGTGAAACAAAGGGCTGAAAAAAGGATGAAGAAAAAACAATGGAAGAAATGGAGATGTGGAAGAAACAGAGGAAAAATTGAGTGAGAAGAGATGAAATAACGTGAAAATCGGGTTTATAAAGGGGAAATTGGATAGCTTGTCGGAGATTCTTTTTTTCGCCAGAAATAAAAAACGGATAGTGGTTCGCAAACGGCGTGAAAATAAAACGGTAGTTTTTTAAATAATTTAAAAAACGGGTAGTTGTTTCTAAAACTGGGGAAAAAGCGGGTAGTTAATGGCAAAATTCCCTTAGAAAAAATGATTTATCACTTTTCAAAAGGATAGGTATCTACTTATTTCTAAAAGAGGACTAGTAAAGAAAACAAATTCACCTAATAAAAGTATTACATCCATCACATTCACCAAAGTCCACTTAGCGAGAAAGGGGAATAAAATCTAAATGTAGTTAATACTCACCCTCTGCAGCAGCCAATGCTGGAATTTGTTTCTTCATAGAAGGACTGCCATGGTCCAAAACAATAGCCCTATCAACAGTGTATAGCATAAAAAAATGAATAAGTTAGAAATGCAAGAAAATCCTCCTTAGATAAGGAAAATGGTGAGTTGCGACACATCAAACTTTATTTCTTTGCTACTAAAAACAAAAAAAAAAAAAAAAACAAATAAAGAAACCTAAAAAAAAATAAAAATAAGAGTTTCTTCTTGTGAGTCAGGACGTGCAACTATTCCACTCATCTAAAACCTTTTCTCATAAATGCACCATAATTTCTCAATGCCCAGAATGATATGAAAGTTCATAACAGATAAGAGGATGAGATACAACAAGATAAATTTCAACACCATTGAAAAACTAAGAGCCATCCAGCCACCAAAGAACTTAATATGGCATCATACATTGACTAGTGACTACATTGAGATTGCTAGCAGCTGACATTTTACACATTATCATACACTGATTAGAGTAGGAGAAGAAACAAACATAAAAGCTAAGGCATTAAAATTGTCAAACATATGATCCAAAACTCGACATTCAACAATAAGATTTTAAAAGTTTAAATAAAGTGAGTCCAGGGAAGAACCTTACAAGACCTTGATGTTGCCTTAATTGTTTTCTAAAGACTAACAAATCATTGATGCATAAAATAGTGTAAAACAACAATGTTTCCTGTAGCACAAGAACATTTTTCAATAACACATCAGCCAAAGAGGAATTATTTAGCTATATCTCCTTAGCCAGAAAAAAAAAGTAACAACAAGAACCACAGAACAAATGGATAAAAAGACATTCATACATACACAAGAACAAAAAAAAGTTTGCAGTGCACAACATACTTGCGTGATTTGTGTTTCTGCTCATATTCTTCCGATCTCTTCTTCACATGCTTCTTAGTGGATTCATCTAAGACACGCTGCACATTCAGCTTGCGCCATGAACATCCAGATTCAATAAGTAAACCATTGCCATCTTCACCATTCTGACGTTCCTCATATATGTCACAGAGGTCACCCATATCATGCGACCATGTAAATCGAAATTCCTTACCACCCACATCAATAACCTGAAAGATAAACGAATTATGAAATTGTTGATCCAAAAGTTATTGCTTAAATAACTTCAGAAGATGAATAACCACAGATACCACCATTATACAGATACCATTTCTTCGTTCAATGAAAATCATGCTAGACTAGAATGAAATCAAGATCATAGATATCAGTTAAGATTACTTGGATGGTCTTGTTTCAATAACAAAAAGCACTCCCACATAAACTTTCTTTCAGTGGGGTTCTGTTTAATAATTTCTGTTTGAAAATAGGGTCGCTAAATAGCCTAGATCTTCCAACTCAAGATTTTGATAATGTCAACTGATTTATTAGGTTTAATAATATGCAGCAAGCAGTTTCCTCCACGTATATCTTAAAGATCATGCAAAGAACAAATAACCTGAATGCATATGCATATTTACTACCAAATGAACCTGACAGTAGAAACTCTAATCCTATTTCTGCTCTCTTCTCTTCTTTTCCATTTTTATGTAGCCACACATCACAAAACAGCATAAAATCATTGATAAATACTCCCTCGGTGCAGCATTAGCTCTATGTTCAAGTATTTATATTTTTAAAAATATTTATGGAAAATTATTGCAGTGCAATGTATTGCCCTTAAATAAAACTATTGAAAATAATTCTATGTTTGTCTGATTTACAAATGGAAGGTACATAGTTATCAATTATCTGTATGTTCTATGTTTGTCTGATTTTTTTTATGTAGAAGTTATCAATACAAATGTAAGGTACATAGTTATGAATTATCCGTATGTTCTATAAAGCTCTTACCTCCCCTTTAAAATATATTTAATTGATAATAAAACTCTTCCCTTTTCCAATTTTTGGCCATTTGACTTTGTTTTTTTTTCCCGTCGTTTGCTTTATTTCTTGTTTATTTGGGGGGGAGGGGGACTTTATGAAAATAAAAGAACCACTTCTAAGTTAAAACCACTAACATACACTCTCTCACAACTACACCTTCTATCCTATTAACCGCAAATGAGCCACAATGCTAATTCAACTTACACAAATAAAAATCAGCTCCTCATTTATTCTTAACTAAATGAAAGTTTCTAACTACACCATCCAATGACAAATAACAATTCATATCCCACCACAAAACTCACTGTAATTTCCAAATAAGAAGTGCATGAAGTAACTATTTAAACGTTTTCTAACTCGATAACAAATTCAACCTAATGAACTAACAATGAATTACACCAAATTACTACATTACAATGTCTACCTTAAAATCCAAATGAACTAGGAGTACTTTAATTTTAATTTTCCAAACCCCTCTTTTAGTTTCTCACATAATGTAAAAGTATCAAAAGTCACATTGCTGATTCAGTTTGAAGTATAGAAAGTAGCAGCAATTCTCAATCATAAGAAGTACGGAGTAAAATATTAAATACACATTCAAACTCATTACAGTTCAATTTTGTTCAAATGAGTCTAACAAAGACACAACTAAAAAAGTAATTTTTTGAAAAATTCATAATTCTGCTAAATGCAAATTCGAAAAGGTATCAACTTAACTGAAGAAACGTAACCAAACACACAAAATTAAAAGAATAACAATCTTCTACTACGTTCCTCTAATTCCATCACAATTCTCACTAACTACAACTTCACAATTTCACATTCGCAATTCAATCAACCTGAACAACAAATTCAAACAACAGAAAGCACAATTCGAATTAAATAAAAAAGAAAAAGGAAGAAACTCACATTGGCGGAATTATTGGTAGGGTTAGAATCAAACTTAATCTTAGCAGCACCACCAAGAGACTCAACACGCTTGATCTCATCAACAAGGTCAGGAGCAAGCCGAATGATTGCAGCGAACGAAGGCGCGTTGCCGCCAATCAGGCTGAACGATTCTTCCGATTGATTCGCCGCAGTAGTAGCTGCTTCCGTTGTCGTCGTCGTCGTCGTCGTCGTGGTTGCCGAAGAGGAGGGTTTGCGAGAGGAGAGAGAAAGTCTGTTGGCGGAGGAAGGACGATGGTGCGGTGGAGGTGGTGGAAATGAGTTACGCTTGTTGGCGGCGCCGCCTCGTCCGCCGCCGCCTCCGCCGCCACGGCCGTATTTGTGGGACCCGCCGTACATCCCAGTGAATTCGGTGGTTTTTCAAGGTCTCTCTGTTTTGTTTTGTTTTGTTTTGTTGTTCTTCGTTCGTCGTTGTAATTGTCAAAGTTTAGGACTTTGATTTGTTCGGTTAATTTGTTGGTCAATGTTTTTTTTATTCAAGGGGGAAATATGCTTCAAGTTTTTAGGTTAAAGAGGTTTTAGGTGTTTGGAAGACATGGAACGGTCTGATCGGACTGGACTTGTACCGTTACGTAAAAATAATATTCAAATTCGTCTAAAATGCACATATTTATGTTGGTTTTTGCTTACTAGGTTTGAGCATTTTTCGTCACTAGAACCCTCACTTTTTCGTGTAGGCTAGAACGGATTGGCGGATTGGTTTATTAATGATCGCCTCTAGGTGCTCGAGTAACTAGGGGTCGATTTTAAATTTTTTTTACATCAAGAGTAGTCAATTTTTGGCAACAGGTTTTCCGGTGTGTAAAGAATCTTTTAAAAGAGTCGGCAAATTGCATAATAAAATGAGTTTCACTTACTAGATTTAACTACACTCATTTTTTTATTCCAATTCCAATGAAACTTATTATTTTAAAAAAATTATTCACTTGCAATTCCAATCAAATAAAAATAGCTCCTTCTAAAGTGTAGTTTTGTTTGTTTGAATGTTTCAAAAGATCATAGAGAGCGAATGATTATTTATGTTAATGAAACTAATGGGTTACTTTTGATACTCCTAATATAAAAATAGTAAGGTAAAATTTTAAAAAGTCAGACTCACGTTAAATTATTACTCTGTAAAAAAACAGATAAAAAGTTAACTAAAACTGTTAGTAATAGTTACCATCAATCTATTACAAGTTACGCTAAAACCAATTCTCATATCAAATTAATATTATCTATTTTTGTTTCTCTTTTAAATAATCAAACCAATTCTATTTCTATGTATCTATAATAATAAAAATAAAACATATGAATTAAAAATTACCATAAAAGCTGTTAAAAATTACATAAAAATCGATTAAAGTTATCTATAGTAGGTAGTTTTCATTAATTAATTAATGTTAATAAAGAACCGCCTTAGACAATATTTTTACAAATAATAAAAATTACGGAGACTTTAAGAAACACAATTTTGATATTAATTACTATATTTTGTTTTACATTTAAGCTAAGTTCAAAACTACTTCTCGTCGAAAAAAATTTAATTCAAAACTACTTTATAGAGCATAGCATTATTTTAAATTAAATAATCCCGCATTAGTTTGACATTATAATTATAATTTGAATTAAAAATTGAGTACTTCGTATTACGAGACTTCCTTTTCTCCTAGAATTTTTTAAACTAGCCAAAGGGACAAATAGTTTAGGTCACAAAACACACTTGAATGACAAGCCCATGCCCTTCCTTTCCTTGCTTCCATTTCCCTTCTCAACCGTGTTAGCACAAAAGGTTAGGTTGCAAAACGAGCACACGAAAAACTACCGAAGGAGAGACATATGGCTTAATGCTCAGGGTATGCCCTGCGTAATTGACCATTGGACATAGTATAAACATAGTAATGGACTCACTATACCATCCACATAACACATTTACAACTACGCGTTAGCTACTTCAGGCACATAACACATTTACAACTACGCGTTTGCCTGAACATGTGACAATGATATCATGGTGCCTGTTCAGCAGCCAACCATTGGTACATTCCACCAACAATGGTTCACACACTTAACAAAAGAGGCAAATAAACCCAAACAAAAGGCAAATATACGAAGGAAACGGTAGTACCCTGACCAGCTAATATCTTCCACAAAACACTTGTAGTATATCCAAAAAGACCAAAACTTGTCTAAATTTGACGAGTTCTCCTGAACTATAACATTCAATGGTTTCCATTAATCACCTACTACATTTGACAATCACTTGTAGCTCCAACTGTACCTTAACCAGATACTGAAGTATAGAGGTGCAATAACAACGAAAAATGAGTCGCTGCTCAAGCTGGTTCCTAATAGACTCTGACAGATGTGGCACTCCAAAGGAAATAATATAAGAAAACCTGATTTATACAGCAAAATTTAATCCAATGGAAGCCACTTGACTTCACGCCATTTCTGATTGAGGACCGATTCAATATCAATCTAAGGTGTGTAACATTCTTCTACAAGCTTTGTATATGGAGAGAATTTCCAAGATCCAATTTGGAATAATTTGAACTAAATTCTTCTATCTAATCTTCATCCTCAGAATCTGCAGTAGCAAAGAGAACGTGTTACAGTGATGGCAAAAAGAAGAAAAAGGATGTCTGCCTTAAATGAAAGGAGTATATATCTTGTTTCAAATATCGTAGCAGGATAGACCCACTAGAAAACTTATATATGCAAGCAGGGACATTTAGAGATGCATTAAAAAAACTGCCAAGGCAGAGGAACTGGAGATAGGGAGAGTATACCAGATCTTATATCTTCCCCAAGTTTTCCTTTATTTTTCAGCTGCCGCATTATCATTGAGCATATGAGAATCCACCAGTACACGTGGAAAACAAGCAGTGTCAGCAACATGGTATTAGAGATGTAATAGGTTGATCTTGGATTGACCCCCGCAAGCTCCAAAGAATAAGGGAGATCATAGCTGGGAACATCAGGCAACAAATGAACATAATGACATGATTTGACTAAGGTAATGAGATCAGGAAAGTCTACATAAAGAACAGACCTGGTAGCGCGAATTACCCAAAAGGGAAAGAATATTAGCCGTAACATGAGCCATGAAAGAGCAAAGAAACCAAACAATACACTTGCTGCAAGCTCTTTCTCGGAATATTTAAAAATTTTAGCAGCCTCCATAAAAACATCACTTGCGTCATGCAGGGCTAAGATAATTGATCCAATCCTGAAGAATCTGTAAGACAAGCAAATAAGATCTATTATCCAGGGAATTGCCCATCACTCTGTGTGTGTGTGTTGGGGGGGGGGGGGGGGGGGGGATACGTATGTGCATGACATGTCTGTGTGACTTGCTCACTTGAACAGTTCCAATGTTGAAATTTGGGTATGTATGGTACATATATTGTAGACAACAATGTAAAACTGAAAAAACAGGTTCAGCAAGTGAGCCCAACTGGTTAAACAGGTTACATCACTTTGGCCCAACATGATGAAGTGTCTCCTGTACCAATAATAGAAAACCCAAGACTAGAAGCACACAAACACACCAGAAAAGACTTTAAAATAGCCCAGATTTTTCTGAACATTTATAGTTAATAATCATTCACTTAGCAAGACACGGTTATACTTATAGACTGTTACTGTAAAAAGGAGTCTATGGTGTCTTAACCACATACTCTCTCGAGACATAATGAACCTAAATTAGATGTGACATGAATAGTCTTGATATTGCAACATGCTTAATCAGTAGAAGAGCAAAAAGGAAATAGATGAAGTTGAGGCCCCCTGCGTTGCTCCTAAACCAACTAGTAGAAGTCATATAATATCTTATACTCTGTAATAGCATCTTAGCAATCTACCTAGAGTTCTAGACTATATCCTATACTCAATCAACCACCACCTCTCTAAGCTTTTCCTCCCAAAATATCCTTCTAAATCAACTTGCACTAACTGATTGTGTGGAAGATGAATACTGATGAACATTAAGTAATAAACTAATGCAGTATACTCTATTAAATTTTAATGATGTCGATTAAAATCAAAATTCAAATTAGATATTCACATTCCCTTGCATTATCAGGTAAATAAACCGAGTTGCTTGAGGCATTTTATCTAGTATGCCTTTATTTCAAACCAAAGTGTTAGCGGCATATAGTTCTGAAAGGGACTGTGAGCAATAGCCCTCCCTTCATACCAACAATGGTCCCAAACCAATTACCGATCCAATCTTTAAAAATTAAGGAATCAATGCAGTCAATAATTATATCAACTCAACCTCTCAGAATTTTTGTGGATGAAAACTCATAAAAGAGGACTGCATGAAAAAAAAATGCACCAGATCCAAGGAGATGAAAATCCCTTTATATAAAATAAAATTAAAAAAAAAAAAAAAAAAAAAGCGGTTGGGAAGAGGCAGTAAATAAATCCATGGTGGTTTACATCATATCAAAATTTATACTATGCCAAAACAGGTGTAGAGTTAATTACACCAAGTACCTTTGATATTTTGACTAGCTGTAAATTTGGAAGAACAATGTATAAACAAAATTCAAAATCCAGTGATGAGCATGAATTCAAAGTCAGCATCAATACCGCTCTCAGTATAGAGACTATTGGCAATGGTGAGAATCAATTGAAGAGAAAGACCAAGCACTATATATTTGGGGGGTGGGGGAATTGATTTTTATACTCTAAATTTTGGCTAAAGGATGTCCAGAAGCTGTACAATTAAAAGATTATACTGCAGTAGAAGATTATGCTTCTCAGATAAAGTGCCATTGAATCATCACTTCTGTAAAAAATCACTCACATTATGAAACAAATTTCGTGAATAAGATATTGTGTCCATACCCAATCATATACGAGTAGCCTATAAGAAGAACAGTGATCACATGATGTGACATCATCACTGGAAAATCCTTCCTTCGAGTTTCCCATGTAAGAAGGGCAGCAATGCTGTAGACGTAGAACCCGCATTGGCACATATAGAATAGTCTCAAAGACAGCCTGGAGCAAACAAATTAACAAAGTGAATCAACTCAGTTATAAAGGGGTGTGTCATGTATGTTGCATCAAAACAGAGCCAAAAATACAGCAAAACCCAAGCACAGAACAATTTGGTCTAAATTTCACAAAAGGCACAAAAGAACACCAACACGCATCAATCAGGATCCAAGCATGTTAGCAAAGTGCTAAAGATGAATATCATCATAGAATAGATTCTTTCTTTCAAATCAGAAAATATACTTTAATCGCAACAAATGAGATGACACAAACTCCTGCACAAAATTTAATTGAGTGTAAAAGGGAAAGAGAGAGAGTAGGACATGTAATGAACAGAGAGATATATAGAGATGATATGCAAAAAAAATGAAAGAAAACATTTGTTACCATTAATTTATAATGTTTCCATACTTGGTAATTTCTGCTATTTAAAAGTAATGGAAGCTTTAAATATCCAATAATTATCAAGTTTGAATTATTATCAAAACAAAATTTTTGCTATTTAAAAGTAATAATTACATTATTCTTAAACTTAAAGTTTTCAAAACTAAGTGCCAAATAACCCCCTATGCATCAAAGATAAGTGGTCTGATGCAGCTTCTTCTGTTGTCTCCTACTCTGCTGAATAGAAATATAGATGATACCCAAAAATTAAATAAATAAATAATAAATCTAGTACTTACAACATCCAGGAACCACATAAACACAGATTTGTTGAACCTCAAATGAGATTTTAAACAATGGAGTCCTACACTAGGGAAGACAGCAGTCAACAGAACATTTGGACCAATTCAGAATATTAAAAAAAAACTTGGGCACCAATACAGTGAGTTCATTCTTACTTGCATTTTCTTGAACATAACAGAAAATTATAACATGTTAACTTATCCATCCTTATCTTAAGTACTCCCTCCGAATTTTAATGTTTTGTGCAATTTCCTCATTAGGCCGATTTTTGATGTTTTGTGCATTGTGCTTTATTCTATTTTAGTACACCATCCCTCCAATCTATTTTTGCTTTTTAACCCCACATTCTCTTACTTTCCTCACTTTCCCTTACTTTTCCCCTTTTCACACTTTCTCTCTCCAATCTATTTTTACTTTTTGACCCCAGTCCACCCCACTCACATTATAATACATTATTCCTAGTTTTTCCCCCAAGTAATAAATGCACACTTCATTAAAAATCAGAGGGAGAACATGTTAGAACTTAATAAACCTTCTTAGAACTTTTTTTCATGAACTTACTTACCCTAAACAAAACTCATCAGAACTTATTTTACCAAAATAATCAAAACTTATTCAACACTTATTTGATTATTTCTAAAAGAACAATAAGTTGGGAAGAACAAAGTCAAGCCAAAAGCACTATGAATACAGTTTTTGGTTCCATACTCCCATGTGATAGGACATGTGTTCTTTTTATCAATCTAAGACTCTAAGGTAGCATTGTAAAAAACTATAACATTTGCTGAGAACACCACAGGAAAGGAGATTTTACAACATAAATCACCCTGACTAGGACAAACAAATGCATACAGCTTATTTAGTGAGCGTTAGAAAGCTTGAGTTGTTTTGTATGTAAGCCTGAAAGGATATCAAAAGATAGAACATTTTGTGTAATAAAACCAAAGCTATAAGACTAACGAGACAACAAATAAACACATAAATTCCATCTTCAACGGAGCACAAAGATTACTTCCCAAGCAAACAGCACCTAGTAGAACAACAGCCACATCAATACAGGTTTCCTTAAGAAAACTGCTCGCACAATCTTCAAGTTGACAAAATAGTGAGCACTCTAAATTAAAATAGCAACACAGAAGCAACTTTCTTACATTGGTTTTAGCTACTAACAATGAAACAACTAATGTTTTGAGGATATAGTCTGCTCATTTCAACAGATGCAAGAATTGAAACCAATAATGTTTTGAGGATATAGTCTAATCATTTCAACAGATGCAAGAATTGTTAAATGCATGCCCAAGTAAAATATAAATGTATATTAACCAAAGTTTTTAAAAAAATACTCACATAATCTCATGATTAGGCCATCCTCGAAAGTACTCTTTCGTATCACTAAACCATGGTTCATTATAGGCAATGTAAAGGATTGCAGACTCCACTATGGCATAGTACATCAGCTTCCATAATGACTCGGAGCACTTGTTGATTTTTCCTTGTGTACCCTCATCAAACTTCAACGGAGCCCTTCCCTTACTTAACAAGCATATGGATAGCCTCTGAAATAAAAATGATGTCAAACACTCCTTGTTAAAATGAAGTACCAGGCATCATACTAAGATAGCTATGCATCCTGAGTTCCTGACACAGTATCAAATGATGAAAACTCAAGCTCTGCTACATCCCACACAATACATGTATAGAAGAGACTAAATAATGAAAAATTTAGCACTAAATAAGCATTTTGCATACCAATTGACGTGTGCTTTTGTCACAAATTACTTCATACCATATAAAGAAAGATATTTAATTCTTATATAGGGGTGTATATATCATAACCCTTAAATAATTACTTTAACCAACTAGATGATTATACAACCAAACAAAACCAATTATTTGTCCACAGTCAATAGGTCTTTGGTGTTGGTTGACTGATCCATCATGTGTGACATGCTCATTTCTTTATAAAAGATATGTTAGTAATATTGTGTATGCGAAACTACATTACAATCTGCATTCCAAATAAAGTGCTGTGCACAGCTCCAGCAACAGTGCAACATCTCAAATACTGTCACTCCAACAGCCACTACCAAAGATAACATTACGAGCAGATCGCAGCCCACAGCTTCTTCTAGTAGAGCTCTGTGTTGAAGAGTTTGACTAATCTCAATGAGGTAAGTCTTGCATCCAAGAGGCGAAACAAACAAATAAAGATATTACAAGGAGAAGAACTCCATTCAAGCACATACAATGTAATTTTTCTAATGAAAACAGCAAAACTTACACGAAAGACAAATTTGTCGAAGAACCACCTAGCACCAGCGAAGAAAACAGAGAAATATATAGCTACAAGGAAATGCCTGGCCTCTGAAACATTGTTGGTTTTCAAGAAAGAATCCATGGACGAATCAAGAGTTTCAAAATTTTCACTCTCTAAAGTCAACCAGAGGAATCATACAAATAAGCTTTGAATTTATTCGCATAACGTAGATGATTCCAAAATTTGACGATCCAATCGGCCCTAGGTACCTAAAAGAAATGAAAGACTTTCTTTTAAGAAAGGAAATAAAGCACATATAATGCATAAGTCATTGCATTCAAACTTATAACCTATTGCTATGAATCATGGGCATCTAATAATAAATATAGGAAAAGTATACCCATAAACTCAACAAGTTGTCTTCTTTCGGAAGCAATTCATAAAAGTTGTCATTTTTAGAAAGTCAAGGTAATAGAGTGATGCAATATTAGATTGATAGGACATATTACTTCTTTTTATTTGCAAGAGAGTTAGAAAGGACCTCAACAAGTTGGATTTGCAAGAGAGTCCAAATTTGAACAAGAATTGCAAAAGTTAACTTTTGCTTGCTTCAATAGCTCAAGTGTTCAACACCCACTATCCCCTACAAAAAATGACATACTCCATTTCAGCTCGCTAATACATATTAAAGATTATACTTCGTATACATTGATAGTCAATCAAAAACAGATTAGAGGACATTTCAATTAAAACCCTAAACAATAAAATCCCAAATTAAACGGGGAACATGTAGCTCATTGTTCTCCTAGGAACACAATGTAGACATTATAGGTGGTTGTTAGTTTTTCTTCGACGAAAAAATCAAATTAAAAAAGATGACTTTGAAATCCAGACTCCACAAGTCCACATACTATCATAAACCCATAATATCTTTCTGCTATTCACTTCATTCCCTTTTCCAATCATGAAAATCATCACACTAAAAGAATGGCTTTGAAGTCACTACATCAGCAAACTAAGGACAGTTTACCCAAATAAATCACGAACAACAAAGGACCCACAATTCTTCAGACCCAATACAAATCATCAAACTTTAATTAAACAATAGAAATGAAAGAAAACATAAAAACCCAACAAAATGGCATACTGTAAAAGAACTTGCATACATTACAATGCAGTTTAAAGATAATCAAATCATTGAATGATATAAACAATGTAAGTTATTCCCAAGCTTCAATGATCAAATTAAACAACTTTACACGCATCAAGATTAAAGTTCAAGTTCAATAAAACAGATAATTAACCTCAAAAGAAATCAAGAAAAATAAATAAATAAACCCAAGATTTAATCTTTCTAATCAATCTCTACTTCAGCTTACGGGATTGAAAAATGCAAACATAACAGATCACAATAAAATTTGATCTAAAAACGAGCAACCCAAAAACCCCATATCATATCATATCAGACTCTTCAATTTAATACAAAAACCATATTAAAAATCAGATTTAAACCCAGAATTTCTTCAATCACAACGAGAAAGGAATACCTGATGAAATGCAGCAACAGCAAAAAGGGAAAAGAACGAATGTTGAGAAGAAAAAATTGTTCAATTTTGAACGACGACTAACAAAATTTACAAGAAAACGAAATGAGATGGAAAAAAATGAAGTGGGGTTTGTAGTTTGTACTTTAGCTACGTGAGAGGATGGTGGGTGAGGGAGGCTTTTTATTGGGGTGTTAAATGTAATCTCTGATTTTGGGTGACAATCAATGCTAATTACTACTAATGCTTTATTTATTATATGGGAGGAATGAAGTGTTTTTCAAGTTTGAGATTGACATGGATTTATGTCATATTGTCATGTGAGATTGAGTTGAGGTCAAATGATTGAAGTTTAGGGTGTGTCTTGGTGGAGGAGGCGAATTGATCGAGTCGTGATCGTGTAAAAGTATATGGCTTTTATGATGTGTTTTGGTTGATTTATAACTTCGAATCGTCTCTTGGTTATTAAACGAATAAGGATCGGTTTTGCAATGACGTGTGCAAGAGTTTTAAGCTTATGATAAATGGATACAATGTCAGCTCATGCATTTGAAAGATTTTTCAATGAATATTGAAGAATTTAATAGCATACTTGACATTGAAGGGCAGTCACGAATTTGAAGGGGGGTAGTAAAGAATTTTGGGGGTGAATTGATAAATGTACATGATAAATTAAGAAGGTGAATTCATATTATTGTGAATTGTGGTTTTGATTTAAAAAAATAAATTAAATTAACATAGATAAGAGAGAAAAAAGGGGGGTAAATTACTATTAGAGGAATTTCACCAACTAATGGCTGCCTATGGGGTAGCTTAATTGTCCATACTTCTAAGAGAGAGAAAACAAAGGAAACCAAAGTTTTAACCTCATCGTGGCACGGTTGTATCAATATTCTTATCATAAATCATATTCACAATACATTTTTTAAATAAAAAAAAATATAGTTTGATGACTTAATATAAGATGTCTACAAACATGTGTGCATTTGCACAAAATATTAGGATCAATTAAAAAGATTAACTAGGAGTTTATATTACAATCAATTCATATCGAACTTTCTTTGCGACTTCTTTCGTAACAACATTGTAACTTACATTCCTGGATTATAAAAACTATATTTGTCTAAATCATTGCAATGGAGGGATTCTCCTCTCTTTTTTTTATCTTTGCATAATTATTCCACAATATGACCTTATTCTCGTCAACTTATTCCAATAAATTTCAGTAAAAATAAGTTCAATTCAGTAAATATAATATCAGTTCAGTAGTAAAACTAGTAATAATAAGTTCAATTCAGTAAAAATAAGTTTAGTCTAGTAAAAATTTGTTCAAACCTTAAAAAGTTTACAACAACAACAACGATAACGATAATAGGAAAAAACTGAAGTTGGGTGAGTTGAAGTGAAGAGAGCTGAAATCGGCTGAATTGAATTGATGAAGTACCAAAAATTAAGCCCAGAAGAACAAGGTCTGATCTTATAGGATCCAAAACCTACCACTTGGCGTTCACTACACTCAAATAATTTAGTTTTAGGCAATGTTTAGTTCGTCTGATTTTTTCTAATTCGATTTTTTTCTTATCTGAACTTTTCTGATTTGATCTGAGCTGAACTGAAATTTTCTGATATGGAATGATCTGACATGATATGAAATTTTCTGATCTGATCTGAATTTCTCTGATCAGGTCTGATCTGAACTTTTTGTACTCCCTCTATTCCACTAAATTCATGCCACAATGAATAGTGTGAACTATTAATTAATAGTGAGAATCTTTTAAATTCTCGTCAATATGTAATGATGAATATAGTCAAGTGTAGTCTTGTTAGAATCGTATTAACAAGTAGTTTATTAAAATCCAATTTTTATAATTTATACTCATGTATATATAAATAAAGTTATTTCATTTGTAAATTGTGCATTGACAAACGTGTAAAGGTGGTAGGAATTTAGTGGAACAGAGGGAGTAATTGTTTTTTGTTTTTAGTATTTTCTTATCTGATCTGGTCTGATTTTCCGAAATTTCCCAATACTGTCTGATCTGATTTGAATTCTTGTTTCAATAATCACTAGAATGCTTAAATAAGTTGAATGAACATGGCCTTAGAACCAACAACAAATGCATAAAACCTTGTATAGAAGGTTTTGAAATGGTCATCTTCTCTGTTAAATTGCCATGTACAAAGTTTATTTCTTCACATAGTTGTATGAGTTTGGAACGAGGAATGAAATCGAAATGTTATGAATTTGAATTGAAACTCCATACTTGATACCACGTCTACGTCTCTGGCTTTACTTGGGAATGGTTTGTATTTGTTAAATTAAAAACCTAAGGTATGCGTTTGAGTTATACCCACCTCCCTCATTGTGTTTCAAAACCTCATACCTTGGGGGTTTGAGGCATGCATTTTAAATCGAATAATTTACAAAACAATCAAACAATAGGTATGAGTTTTGGTTAATTCCAAACCCATACCTCATACCAAAATCATGTGAACCAAACGCCTGGCAATTGTTTTAGAAAAATACATCTCTCTGTTTTTTTTTTCACTTACACCATATGTTTTTGGCGTTCTTCAAGACTCAATTTAGACCAATAACAATTCAAAGCGTATTTTAGAAAACGATAAAAGCTTATTTGAAGAGAGCGGGGGATATCACAAGTGGTTAAAGCTTTCCTCTCAATTTTAGGAGATCCTGAGATCGATTCTCATCATCGCCCTTATGACTCTCTTAATATTATAAAAAATAAAAACTTATTTTAATAAACTACACACTTATACGACACCAACAAAATTATATTTGATTATAAATTCGTAATTAAAACAATCATATGAAATGTTTTAAAACATATGCAATTCGTGAGCTATTCTTTGGTAATATGTGAACGTCTTTTCAAGTAAAAAAAAAACATAAACTCTTTTATTTTTTTTAGAGGAAACTCCTAGTTCATCTCAGAGAATTGTAAATGATTTTGAAATAAATTGGATTGTTTTTTTTTTAAAAAAAAAAATTTAAGTAAATCAATGAATTTTTTCACGAAAATGCCAATACTATTCATTATTGAGGTGAACTATGAACTAGCAAATAACCATAGTGAAGTACTGGTACACTATTCAAAACCCTACACTCCCTACTATGCTATGACCTTAAATCAATGAATTTGGTCATTTGGATATATATAACCAAATTTAGACGAGTTTTAGAAAACATGATCATATTAAATTCGTCTGAATTTTGCTGATCAAGTCTGATATGATTTAAATTTTTTAAAACTTATTGAACTGTACTTGTTTTTCATTTTTAATATTTTCTAATATAATACGTGTAAAATTTTTCCGATATAATCTTATTTTTTATACAACTATAAAACATTTCAATAAATTAAATTTAAAACAAGCAAAAATAACTTCATAATAGACGTGATAAACAAGTCGTGCCGTGTCTGTTTTGTGACGAATCAAAAGTTAAACGGGTTGAAATAATGAGTCAAAGTACCAACTCCAACTCACTCAACAAACTACCAAGTACCAACAAGTCAACAACCATAGCAGGTTAGACCGTTAGACCATTCAAATCTAAAATCTTAAATTGTCTAGGTAATTAACTTCATTAACTGACATTATGTGGCTCAAATCTTTAATATAGTACTTGGCATTTGATTTTGCTATAAAATTTATCCAACATTTTGGCATTCTCGCACTATCTTTAAATTTTAAACAAGAACAATTTTGCGGATTTTCAAGTAATCCATTTTTGTGCCATGTTTAAATTTAAAATAAGAACAATTTTGTCGATTTTTTTAAGTCAAATTACTTCAAATTCGTATTAAATAATAAGGAATCTTCCTACTTAATACAAACCACAAATTCATTATATGTATAACCTTTGTCAAAGCATCGAGAATGATTAGGGCCTGTTTACTTCATCTTAATTTCAATTTAATTCAGTTTAACTCCGTTCAATTCAGTTCAACTCTATTCAGTTCAGTTTTTAATCCAATTTCTCTTTCTCATAATATATTTAATTCAATTCAGTTCAATGGATTTCAATTAATGTAAATGACCCCATCACAATCTTAAAAAAATAGAACAGATCGAGAAAGTTTTATGAGTTTTACTGTGTAACCTTTAATTTTACTTGAAATCACTCAAAACACGTGTTATTTCAATACATTCACTCCGTATGTAAAATCCGTCTAACAAGAGATAATACTTTCATCATCGATTTGGATAGATGTTGTCATTCATTTGTGGTAGTTTACCTCCCCAAAATGCAACTAAAGATGAACATACCACCTCAAATGACAATGAGAGTTTAACCAATAATACTACCAAGTATATGGTTTGAATTTTCATCTATTCAACAGTATTTCAATTTACAAGCCTGATCTAAAACAGAAGAGTTGCTGATATTCAGCAGTGGAAATAATGGAAGAATAGTATAAAACTGACATTGCAATTTGCAAGTCATACAAGTAATAAATAACACGACACACATTCATTCATTCATACACTTATAATTTACATACCAAACAAAACAGATCAGAAATAAGTTAAAAGAACCAAAATAATCCAAGAAAAATATATGGGAGTTATGTCTTGCCCTTTTCAGACAAGAAGATCGTTTAACCACTCAAAATTCCAAATTTTCCGTCCACAATCCTCGTTTCAGAAAACTCGCTACACTTTTCATTTTACGATGTTTTATACTTCTTCCGTAATGATTTAATTGCAACTTTCGTTTCAGCACATTTTTTAAGAAAGAGATTTAAGGGTGTAAACGAGCAAATTAGATAACATAATTTTAACACAAACAAGAATAATATTATATGTTATTTGTCTTAAAATTATTTTAGCTAATTTGCTCGTTTACACGCTTAAATATCTTCCTTAAAAAACGTACAAAAACGAAAGTTACAATTAAATTGTTACGGGGAAAGTATTACTTGTTACACCTTTTCTTCGACAATAAACTCTCTTTGTTTCTTTGTTCTCACATGAATCTCCTTTTCTTTTTTTTTTTTTTATCTCTATCTCGTAATACGTAGTATGAAACTAATAGAGGAAGTAAATTCACATACCACCAAAAATGTCAAATGCGAGTTGAACTTGATAGGACAGACCGCGTGTTTAATCCCTACGATAATAATAGGACTGAAACTTAACCATCCTAAACTTGATCCGAATGCGGATTAGCCCCGAGGATAACCCCCCAAAAAACCCAATCTAGTTCAACTGCCATGTTATGCATTCATGCATATGGCCTAAATTTTGCAACATCGATCAATAGCATACATTATGCTTCTTTTAAATTGAACAGCAATCCCCAGAAAATGCTCTCATAAATTCGATTCAATTCAATTACTAACATCCAACTGATCATATTGAAATTAATGCGCTTCAATTATTTAGTCAATCACTACTCTATCATCAGCAACCACCTTGAGATATTCCTCGCGAACAAGAAAAGGAACTACAGGGTATGGAACTGTGGGGTTAGGAAACTCCAAATTCGTCTTTGATAT
Source organism: Bassia scoparia (assembly GCA_008642245.1). Classification (NCBI taxonomy): domain Eukaryota; kingdom Viridiplantae; phylum Streptophyta; class Magnoliopsida; order Caryophyllales; family Amaranthaceae; genus Bassia; species Bassia scoparia. Next base: position 211,554 of record SNQN01000017.1, on the reverse strand, counting down.
CGACAACATATATTGAATGTGGACGTCTACTAGTTTAATTTCGGGAGTTTGGCGTGTGGAAAACTCCTTGGCAAATTCCTCGAGTTAGAACCTCATTCACATTAGCTCAGCAACTTGATGTCGCTTAAGGAAGGTCTCGAGTTCGGGCCTCGCCGTATGCAGAAACTCTTGTTGGGAGACTCATCCACCGTAAGCTAGATGTGCAACCCGGGTCGAATTCGGGTGTAGTCGGAGCTAAGCTCCGGTGAACCGGGTAGCAAACTAAAAAAAACATTATATAATACACCATTATCAAATAAACTTCAATTGTTATGCTAAAACACATCACAAAAACACAAGGACCATAATAGTGGTAAGTCAGTTAATATGATAACACAAGTAAATCTCAAAAATTCAAGAAAGCAATTACACATTAGATATAATTATAGTATATATATAATACTTTGTAAATCATCCAAATAGTGTGTTATGTGCCTGATAATATATGTTAACATCTAGCATCAGAAAAATACACGAAGCAATATCTAACAAAGGAATATTAACTCCTCTAATTTAATTCAGATCATAACCCCCAATTAAAAATATTAATTAAAAAAACAAAAGAGAAAAAATCACCTTTTTTCTTTCTCCTCTATAAATTTAAAAAAAAAACACCCAATTTTTTATTTTTTTTTACTGAAATTTAGAACCTGGAGTGTAAATAGCAAGATCAGGCCACCCATTATTGCTAGCAGCACCCCAACATGATTGCATCTGATGATGATGATGATCATTACCATTACCAACGCCCATGATCAACCCTTCCGAAGCTGCCGAASCCCCGCTACTGTCCTCCTGCATCAACTTCAGGCCCGTATTCTGCCCCGCCTCGGATTCGCGGCCCAMCTTAAGCCCGTTGTGGTTCTGGTTCARCCCMTGGAGGAACGAGAAGTTKCCGAACTGCTCCGTCCCACCTTCGGACGCCAGCCCCAGCAGCGAGGTGAAGCTCCCCGCTGYTGGCGCCGGCAGGCCCAAACCCGTCCCGATTCCGGGTGCGATCATCGTCGGGACGGGTTTGTGCTCGGACCCCAACGGCGGACCGCTCGCGCCCGTCGTCGGGGYGTGCGGCAGGGACGACGGACGCTGCTGCTTSGAGGASCGCTTCGTGTTCTTGCGGCTGCCCCCGCCGACAGGGATGTTCCTGAGGGCGCCCCCTTTGGTCCAGTACCTCCTGCAGTTCTTGCAGAAGTGGCGAGGCTGCGAGAGGTTGTAGTTGTTGTAGTAGCAGAATTTGGTGTTGGTTGATTCACAACGAGGGCATTTGAGCTGCTCTTGTTCTGGGAATTGCGGCTGTTTCAGCTGAGGAAATGCTGCTGCAATTGTTGGATCTTGCATTTGTGTGTTAAAAAAAAAAAAAAAAAAAAAAACTAAACACAGTAGCAAAGCAATCAACTTTGGGAAGTAAATTCTGAGTCAATTTTGAAGATTGTGAAAAAAGTGGCAAAAAGGGTAAGCAAAATTGGACAAAAGGGTTGTTTTCTTCCTTTTTTTTTAAGCTAAGATTATATGTATTCTATAAAAAAAAAGTTTAGTTAAGATCAAAGCAAACAAAACAAYACTTTTTTGCTACTTTGATAGTATATGATGCAGAAAAAACTTGGATTTAAGCAAAGTTTTTTTTCAGATGATTTCAGGTGAGTTTGAGACTTTGAATTATGGGGTAATTGAAATAAAATCAAAGAAAGAAGATGAAAAAAAAATCCAAACTTTCAGAAAAAAAAAATAAAAATGGAAGAAAGAGAAGGAAAAGACAGAAAAAGATATTTGAGAGAAAGGGAAAGTAGTGCTTATCTTTGAAATTGCGCGTGAAATAGAATAGACCTTACAACAAAAATACGAAATATAGTGTGAAAGTGTGAACTTATAAAAAAGTGGAAAAGAATGATACGAGAACTCAAGGTCCGTTTATATTAGCTTATTTTCATTTCATTTCATTTCTATTCAGTTTAGTTTAGTTTCATTCAGTTCAGTTCAGTTCAATTCAACTTCATTCAGTTCAGTTCTTAACCCAATTTCTCTCTCTCATAAAATATTTAATTCAGTTCAGTTCAGCTCCATTCAGTTCAGTTAATGTAAACAGGTCCGAAGGCTTTTTTTTAAAAAAAAAAAATTAATTGAAGTTGAATTGAACTGAAAAACTTAACTAAACTTATCTTAACTGAACTGAACTGAAATGAATATTTTATGAGAGAAGAATGAATATTTTATGAGAGAAGAATATTAGGTTAGGTAACTGAACTTAACTGAACTTATGTACCATAAAAATAAGTCCAAAGAAATAGGGCCTAAATATTTAAACTATTTCGTAAGGTTCGTTACACTCTTTATTTTTGAGATGTTTCACATTAATTTTACTACTTTCTCCTCATAAAAAAAGTATTACACTTTAATAAAATATGTCTCACTTATATTAAACGAGCAAATCATTCTGTTTAAAAAAGTGACAACAACTAAATTTAACACAATATTGTGTTAAAATTACTTTGGAAATTTTGTTCGTTTATATTGATAAATCTCTTCGTTAAATACGCGAAAATTCAATTGTTGTCACCTTTTTGAAATAAAAGTATCTATTTTCTCATTAAGTTTTTTTTTTCTAATCTATATTTCTTTCCTCTCCAAAAATCAATGAATAATTCGTCAATTAAGAAGTTTAATGAATAATATAAAACAGATGATGTAATAAATAATCAGGTAACCAACAATTTGCTAAATCAAGGTTCTAGAGTGTCGTTAGTAGTAGTTAAAACTAAAACTAGGTTTAATTAAAATATTACGAGGAATAATTAAGGGGGTCTTTTGTTATGATTTAGTTTTTGGCTTCAATTGCAAGCTTTGTGTTGTGATTGGAGGATGATTTAGGCAGTGGAAAACATGTGTCAACTGCTATGACAAGTGAGAACATGGTCTTACCATATGGTTTTAATTAATTAATTAATTAATTAATCTCGTGATTTTATTAGGGTTTATTTAAAGTATAATTATAGTAATTGTACCATGTGCATGACTAACATGATCAATTGTGTAAAGTAGGTTTTGTGATGTGTTTTGTACTCCCTACCTTATTCACCCAGTACTTGTCACATTACAAGTATTGGACACGTGACAGGATGACAAACATTCTCTTTGTATTTTAATAATTGAAATGCTAAATGAAGTCGCAAACGACTTAAAAAAAGTCGCAATTTCGTGTGAACTTTCGAACTTGTCCTTACTTAGTGAAATCGCTATTTTTTTTAGAAAAAAGCAATATGCTCGCCCAAACCATGGTGTTCTCGCCTAAGTCAGGTGGCCAAACCATGGTGGGCTCGCCTGGTTTGGGCGAGCATACTGTTTTAATTTGGAGTCCAAACACCATGCTCGCCCAAATCAGGCGAGACCACCATGGTTTGGCCGCCTAGTTTAGGCGAGAGGACCATGGTGCTCTTGCCTAAACCAGGCGGCCAAACCATGGTGGTCTCGCCTGGTTTGGGCGAGCAACAAGCTTTGAGGTCGGGAATGCTCGTTGATTTGTTGTTGGGTCAAGGGTATTAATAATTCATACAAAATTACGACTTCGTTTAGCATTCCTCTAATAGTACGTGTAAATTAAAATTTACAAGTATTATAGTTACATAGTGTGCAAGTATATAGTACTTTGTAGGTTATTTTTATAACCTCTTGACCTATTTATATTAATTGAAAACAAATGAATTGCATTTAGCATTTTTATAAGAAAAGAAAATTAAAAATTGAACGAACTGAAATTAAGTCGAAATAAACTAACACCGACTAGTGACTATTGTCTCCATTACGGAATAGAAACAAGATTACTAGATTAGTACGTACTGTAGTACTAGTATGAATGAAATTTTGAATTAGCACAGTGTATATATATTCACAAACAAAAATACAGTAACAAAAATGGTACGTACAGTAGGATAATTACAAAGAAGGCAGCAATAAAAAGTTGACAATATAACACCCTATTAAATAATCTCATTGACAATAAGACCAATTTAATTAGGAGTCAAATACATGTCTTGAATGTTCAAAGTTCAAACTGTCATTCTCTTCTATACCACTCGAGGTCAAATTTGTCATTTTGTGATGTAACCAGAAATCTACTTGACAAAACATTCAAATCAATCATAAAAATATTACTCCCTCTGTTTCATTAAATTTCTGATTATTTCTATTTTACACGTTTATCAATGTACAATTTACAAATGAAATATCTTTAATTATACATGAGTAAAAATTATAAAAATTGAATTTTAATAAACTACCTGTTAATACGATTGTAACAAGAGGTTACAAGACCACACTTGATTATCTTCATTCTTACATATTAACGAAAATTTAAAAAATTCTCACTATTAATGAATAGTTCTATTCATTATGATATGAATTTAGTGGAACGAATGGAGTACAACAAAATTAAGCCTTTAATAAGGGTTACTGATTTTGACACTCCATCCATTAATATTCGCACCCTATCGCGTAGGAGGAAATCGAGTGTGGAAATTAGTAGATTTTCATGTGGGACGAAATGAAATGCGAAAATTATTAATAATTAACAGGACTCATGTGAGAAAAGAAAGAGAGTGTAAATAGTGATATTTAGAGCGCCGATGCCGATAACAATTCTCCATTAATAACCGATTGTTTAGAGTTCTACCATTTTGATCAATTTTTATCCGCGCCCTTTATAATATAAGCCGAGCCAGTGTAATAAGAAATTAAGAATGAGCCGACATAATTAAAAGAAGGGTTTGCGTCGAAATAAAGCCAAGACTTAGAGAGACAGATGAGTGGAATGATGATTAGGAGCAGCAATCTTTGACCGTTGATGATTAGGGACGTGAGATCGGAGCCGTACAAGTGTGTGATTTAGGAGGCGGTGTTGGTTTCGTAGCGTTGAGTTGCAGCAAACTGATTGAGCCACTGTTATTGGACGCGTGGCTTAACCCCATCACTGCTCCTACTCACTTACACTAGACACTACTCCTAACTCATCTTATTTCCACCTGTTATGAACCAACCAAATGGTTCCTCCATCGTGCCCAGATGGGTTCAATTATTACGCTTCACGATGTGTCGACTGTGTCGCCCCCCCCCCCCCCCCCCCCCCCCCCCCACCTGCCTACTTCTTTCGTTTCAAATTGTGAGAGTTAGGGGTGTTCAAATCGGATAATCCGATCGATCCGATCCGAAAAATTCGGATATCCGAAATTTCGGGATCGGGGAAATACGATCGAATCCGATCCGAAATATCCAACTATTATTGTTCCGATCCGAATCGATCCGATATCCGAAATTTCGGATCGAATTATCGAAAATTTCGGACGGATCAATCGGATTGCGGATCAATGTATATATTTTTACCTACATTTTCTTTTATTCTTCCATAATAAAATTATTTTTAATAAAAAAAATCGTGATATTTCGGTATATCCAAAATATCCGAAAGTGCAAAAAATTCCGATCGAATCCGACCCGGAAATTTTCGGACATCCGATCCGAAATATCCGAAACCTTTAAAAAATCGGATCGGATATCGATTTTCGGATCGGATTTCCCCAAGCGGAATCACGGATCGGATTGGTCGGATCGGAAATTTAACCACCCCTAGTTAAGTATATAACATATTCCTGGACCCTCAAACCATCAGTTTAAGTTTTTTTGTTGAGATGGTCCGGTTAACATGGTCAGAGCCAACGTGACACGGAGGTCGGGGTTCGAATCTCCTCCTCCCACCTTTCAAGTGAAATTAATTTGCGTCAGTTTGAGAGGTCTGTGCTGCATCTACATTTCAAATATGTTTGTGTGATACTTAACGATGTATAAATGTATAATCACGTTTTGCAAGTGTATAGTTTATTGATGAGTGATGCATATGTGAATAAATTGACGAGTGATTAAAATCATTAAATGAGAATTTTTTTCTTAAATTTCAGTAAGAACGAGAGAATGGCCGAGATCGACGTATTAAAAAGCTTGAGGGCGGCTTAAGATAAATGAAATACGAAGTAGAAATATTTACTTTTACAAAATGCGTGTAAAATCATTTATACTCGATTTTAATTTGTTTGTACAGAAGGGATGCATCGAGAAAAAAATTAAAGTTTCGTTTTTTTTTTTTTTTTTGTTTATGGACAATTAAATTCAATATCTATTAGGAACGGAAGATATATATTACACTCATTGTTGATCAACGGAATAGCGCGATTTGTTACTCTAAAAACTCAATTTAGACATCACACATTCAAACACATTACTTACTTGATGTTAGGCAACAGAGGCAAGTTAGGTTGTGAGTCTTGCACTGTGATCCAGCCCAACACATTACATTATGCTATGGACTTGCTTGGGTAGTTGGGCATGCACATTACATACCCTAATTTGCTTACAGTGCAATGGCCCATTTTAATTTGGTCCGAATACCTCAATCACGGAGCACTTCGTTCGTTTTATATTACTCAATACACTTTTCAATTCACGGATTTTCAGAGAGGAAAGAGATAGATAGTGAAAAGAAAATATGAGATCAAAGGAGAGGGAGTTTATTGCTCTCAAAAAAAGTGTAGTAAGTAATATGAAACTTTATACAATGAAAAGTGTAGCAATTAGCGAGTAACATGAAATAAAGAAAGTACTATGTACTCCGTACTAACTACTAATGTTACAATTATCCATTATTACTTTCAGAGTTATTATTACCGAACATGCCCATATTATTGTAGCACTATTTCACTACTAGTCTGCTACACTCGATCTACAGTCTACTACTTACAAATCACAATATATATATGTGCAAATTAAATGTGCAATATGCACGTTGAAAATTAAAAAATTAACGAAATAAATACGTTGCATGCAACAACAAATATACATGTCGGTAGTGCTAATAATAATAGTGATAAAAATATGTCACCTTTATCTATTTTTATCCACACAATTGATATTAAATATAAATTTTGATGATTTTTATAATTAATACAATATTTTGTAGCCATAAGCTAAAACTTATGATATAAAAAGGTTTATGTGTTCCATTATATTGAAAATTCTACAACATGTTATGGTGTTCTCATTATAAATTTACGTTATTTTATATTTAGGATATTTAACTTTTAAGAGTAAGACATTTTAAATCCGAATAATGGTTATGAATTTATGATCATATTTTACTTTTAAGAATAAGACATTTTAAATCCGAATAACAACTCTATACTGAATCCAAATCTCGACTCATCATATTTAAAGGCCAAAACCTAATGGCTAACGTTGTAAAAGAAATGGATAATACAAGTAATCACTACTAGTTCACTAATGTAAGTACGATTTGAATTAGACAAGTGAATGAGTGATATGATGAGGATAATAGAGGATACCACATTTATACAAGTGCTTGGATTGTGACATGCGTAAAATATAGTATATGCTAAGATATATATATACTTAATTAGATGATGAAAGGGATGATTAATGAATTATGAACCGCAAAGTGAGGATATTTTATTTATCCTCAATATTCACTAACCTACATCTTACCCTTCTAAATCTATAAATTCATATTTATAAYTATAAGTACCTTTCGATSTYCTAATGGATCGAAGCGATCCTTCAATCGAAACGACAAAAGGCAAAACTAATTCGGACTAATCAAATCAGTTAGTCACATTGTCTCAAAGATATATATATAGATGRACTCTTTTTCTAGCTTCAACGTGTCAACTGAAGTAAATATGTTTGGTTTTATTAAACATCTTTCACAAATAGGTCTAGACCAGGCCATATAACCGGTTTCAAACGAACTCATCAAAGCATCGAGCCACTAGCCAATAAAACACATGAACGTGGCGAGGCGGCTATACTTTCCGTTTCTTGTTTTAGGCTATACGTACCATTCCTTGCTATTCATAGTTTACTTCTCAGCTCAATCAATCAATCAAGGCTCATACTTATTAGGTTGCAAAAAAATTTAATACCACACACATCAACACATCGCGTTCATAAAGAGTTACGAAGAAGTAGTAATCAAATAATATACAATGCAAAAAGAAGWTTTTTTTTTTTAGAAAAAATTGTTTTTGTTTTTCGTTTATTTTGTAGGATCCATTCATCCAACCCAATTAAGTAAGGCTTAATTATGGCTAATCATCATAACAGTAACAATAATCACAAGAGTAATGCAACCATAAATTTGTTCTTGTGTGTTGTTATTAAAAAGAAAGTCCTACAATTGATAATAAGTCATATTTTTAAATAGTAAAGACAATTAAGTTAGCATGCACAACAATCTATTCATTTAGGTCTCTAATCAACTTTATTATAAAAAAAATAAAATAAAAATGCAAACATGAAATTATATTACTCCACCATAACAACCAACAAGATTGAATATGTGGACCTTTACTAATTAAAGAAAATTGCTTTGATTTAATTAGGAGTCTAATCCATTATTAATACTTGTCATTAGTTTGTACATTCAACCAGCAGATTGATAATCAAGCCCTAAATTTCGTTAGTAAACGTAAACGAACGATAATAAAAGGATTTAATTTTAAAATATCGAATGATAGGATATATTGATAGACGAGATTACTTTAATACGATCAAAACTGACACTAATGAATTATATAACTACATATACAAAGTACGGAGTATAAGAAATTAAGAATCTGTAATTACACCCGTAATGGCCGTAAAAAAAAAAAAAGAATCTGCAATTACAACTTTACAAGTATTTAAAAATTAGACAATGTTTCTTTGTTCTTGTTTGTAAACATTAACAATGTTATTCAAGTAAGCATAATGTTCTTAATTAAAAATTATAAAGTATGAGTTTGATAAAACACTAATCAACCTTAGCTGAGGAATTGAAAGAGTTTGGAGCAGTGGTTTCAACACCACCTTTGATCCCTCTCCATTATAAATGTACCCCCGTCTTTGTGGCTTATTCTCATCTAAAATATAAAAAAAACCAATCAACCTTAGCTTAATCTACCAGCTTCTTAATAAAAGTTGTGTATGAAGTACTTAAGTTTGATATATAATTGATTAATTCATGACTAAGCTAACAACCTAACTTGCATATATAATAATTATGAAAATCAATTTATGATTTTTTAAATTAAATATATTTCTTAATTAACTTGCATATTATCATGTACTATTTATAGAAATGTAATTTGCAAAGCAAAGTACTTATATATTGGATATTGATTACGTAAACCTTCATGCACTAAGGCAAAGCACAATTGTTGCAAACTTTAATTTACGTACCCTATTTCACATCGTTGTTGAATATATATAAGCTTCTATTAAGGGTCTCTTAATTTGACATATATAGTTCTTACTTGTGAGATAGACCTTAATATGATACAATTGATTATGGACAACGAGTTGCCACCTACCGTTCGAAAGCGAGCAACACTACATGAATTGTAACACCCGTGAGATTAGTTTAAGAAAATTTGATATACTACATACCCTGTCGATTCATCTCCATTTTAGAGAGCTCATATGCTAACTTGCTAGGATCCTCCGCATTTAAGCGTGTGCATATAACATGACATTTTTAGGAACAAGGCAAATTGGTGGTTAACAAAGGTATATATATGAAAACATTACATTAACATAAATCTCAATAATTTTAGCATCTTACTACAATAATCAATTAAAAATCCTACTTAATGCATGCATAAGTAGTTGATGATCAATTGWTCATGAATTAGCAAACATACCATGATATACAAATTAAACTACACTAATCAACCACCAAATAAAAACCATGTTGATGAGTTGATTAGTRCATACATAATTTATATGCTTTAGCTTAATTGCCCAGTTGATGAATATGACGACGAAGAAGATGAAGAACACTCGGTAGTAGCAACAACCTCGGTGTCGTCTTCTCGACGGTGGAAATTCCGGTGGCAACCACAAGCAGCACAAACGAGCTCGAGTTTCGTGCCGGGCGAACCACTAGCCATGAACTCTCTGCACCCGTCTACAACATACCTTCCGATATTAGCTGCATGGTTCTTTTGGCACTCCAAATACGTTACGTTTCTTTGTGCAACCCTCTTTGACACAACTTGTCTCTTTTTCATCCTCAAATAATCTCTCAAAAAAAATAAAAAAAATACAAGAGTTTTGTTATATTAGGAAGATTATGTAACCCTAAATTCGAAACCTAAGAAGTATATATAGCATTGATGAATTTGGCATCTCTTTGATTATTATTTCATGCATGGTCCACTAATTAAGAGTTTTAACCATGTCATTTTAATGGGAAATTCCATCTGGTACCATTGAGTTTTTGACTATTCCATTTCGTATCATCGTTTTWTTTTTWWTYYMAGAAATACCASTGAGTTTATGATATTTCCATTTGATACCATTAAAGTGTATTATGTTCGACAAATGTAGAGTATTTTGGAGTTGCAATTCAAAGAATTCACCAATGTGTACTTGTTTGAGAGGTTCTAGTCGCTAAATAATGAAGAGTAAAGTGTGGGTAACTCCAAAATATTTCATATTTTTCAAAAACATCCCACTTCAATGGTATTAAATGGAAAATACATAAACTCAATGATATTTTTTGGAATAAAATATAAACGATGGTATAGAATGAAATTGTCAAAAACACAATGGTACGAGATGRAATTACCCCATTTTAATTTCACTTGTAAGAAATAATCATCGTTTTCTTGTGCAAAGTGATCAAAAAGTGCTATTGAAATGGTCCTCCTTTAATTGAGATTGATCTTTCAACTGCCTGATTCCAATATTTTGTGTCTAATAATAATGATTTTAGTGATGAGTAAGCTAAATTAAAATTTTGACTTAAATTGATAAAAAAAAAAGGTCTTTGCTTTTTTCTGGAATTGTGATTGTCTTCTCAAGGAATAATCACCAAAATATGCAACATACGTGTCGAATTTCAAGTGGTGTGATAAAACTCTGATGCAGGTTAATTAGTAGTTGATTAGRGAGCAGTAAGTTTAGGGTAAACATATGGGCCATGATATAAAGAAGAGAATTTATCAACTTAGCTTCAAAGAGGAAAGGATGTAATTGGTTAAAAGTAAGCCTTGGCGCTTTTAGGTGTTTTATGTCGATACTCGATAGTTGGTTTTGTTTCAGTCAATTTTTTATCAATTAGATTATATCTTTGTGAAAGAAAAACCATTTTACACGCTCATGTATATGTGACCTAGTTTGTTTGCGAATCTATCACTGTACAGTGTTATGACTTTTACGTGAGAGCAAACTGATAAAAGCGAGTGACTACAGGCCTACAGCATGCTGAATAGTGATTGGCAAAGTGTACTTCCAGGAGATACTTTGGGAAATTAGCATGCTGTACATTATCATGGTTTACAGAATAACTAACTGTGGAATTAGCAATTCACACAATCTATATCTAAGCTTTCGTTGGAATAGCAGTTCGCATTTAAGAGAGGATTTATGCTAATAATTACTACGTAGAACACAGAYATAGTTGGTTTTTGTCGATGAACKAAGACACCAGATTGAAGAAACCAGTCCTTATACAACCTATGCCTCAACGCTTTGCATATAGAATACACAAAAATTTCAAGTGAACACTACTGAGTGAAAAATTGCAGAGGTAACATGAATAAAACCTATCAACACGCTACTCTGTAATAATCATTTTGTCAACGAACTACATCCTGCAATTAGTTCTCCCGCATTTTACAATTACAACTATACACACCCAACCTTCTCTTCCTAATCTATCGAGGGATCAAAGAAAAAATGCAATTAGCAGAGACAGAGAAACACAGGTTTTCTTAAACTGTCTCAAAGGCCGGGGAATACAMAGATACAAGGCAAAAATGCTGTCATCCAAAAATGTTTCTAATGTTTGAGCAGACGATGGTGTATGGATAAAACAATTACATCRATACATGGTGCTGCATTTGTGAGAGAATATGCTTCCCATGTTGAGTAATCTGYGGAGCAGCAAGCATTAATCACTGTGGCAATAGGGAGCTAAGTTGCCTCTTGAAAAGTTCACCAAGTGCCCCACGAACATCCATCTGAAACGAGCCTAATTGTTAGAATTTGCAGTTTTGCAGAAATAGAAAAAAGACATCAAGGCTTATGATTGCGTGAGGGAGACCAAGCTACCACGAGTTGGACTGCAATGAGTTCCATAATCCGTAAGGACCTTTACATGCCATCTCATTTTCTCATATTTCAAACACCCACTTGATCAACTAAAGCCAATAGCTAGAAYATTACTACATCAACYAAATACTCTGTTCTAAATTTTACATAGCAATAGCATGCGCTGGCCTGGAAGCCAGCCAGCAAACAATTACGTAATGAAGAATTACATACAGATTACAAAACAGTAGTAGAGCATTCTGGGGCTTCACTCTTGCAATTGATACCATAAAGGAAAGGGGAGAATCAGACTAACTACACACATTAGTTTTTTTTTTTCCTCTTAATTACAAAATATGCTTCTGAGTTCTCACAGAGTCACAAGTGACGCAAGAACTCTTTTGATGTAAATTACTAAGTGGATTTTTTAATAATGATGGAAATTGATTTCAAGGAATAAAAATTTGCCTAAAAAGAAAATGAACAAAGGATGGGGATATTCTACTGTATTGTTTGTGACAAGAAGAGATTTGTTGAGAGTGATGACAGGCCAGAACAGCACTGAAGGGAGCATCATGGATTCAGTACCCCTAGCCATCCATGTTGGGTATTATTGTCTAAACAAATGACTGCTACACATTTGTCAGTCAACCAAAAGGACATATTGACATACTAAATGTATATACAATAAACCACCCAAACAAAACGAGGCTGTTTAGGACTTTAGGTCATATACTGCTAACAGAGTGCCATCACCCATTAGACTACTGTCACGTGTGAACCAAACGGATAAGCTCCAGATTTTATCTATTCATCATAAATGAAACGCAATTTGTATTTGGATTGCGTTCGAGCAATTGGAAACACCAGTGGTACAGAATCCGGTATTTGTAGCAAATAAATTCTAGAGCTCACATGTATAATTATACAGAGAATCAATTACTAAGTGAGATAATCACCTGATCACAGCACACAAGCTTGGTAAGCAGTGGGTAGAACTCTCTAAGATGTCTTCTGAATATTTGACCATCCATAGAGGACATGCCTTTTATGACCTGCAGTATGAAGAGAGATTTTAAAAAAAAGTTAMAAATTCCTCATTTCGAAAGAGCTTAGAAATCACTGTAGAACTCATTCTAGCTACTCAAGAAAAGTGCATTATTTTATCCTTACAGTGGCTTATAAGCTACTGACTTTCATGATATCCTCCGTTTCTTAATACTTGCAAGTTGCAACCGTTTGACTAATCAGGTGCTCAATTGCTCATGTTGCCTATCTATATATTCCGTATATTTCAATAACTAAAATGCCTTTGGATTAATATCAATGCTTAATATATTTTGAAAGTAATATCAATGTATATATATTAAATATATCAAAGTTTTATAATTGTTACTTGTAGGGACGTCAAAAGTTGACCTGATCTGCTAACACGATCCGAATCTAACTAGAAATTAGTGGGTTTGGGTTGAGATTTTCGACATGAATGTTTAAATGGGTCAACCTGAACCTAACCTGTAGTCAAATGGGTTAGGTTCAGGTTGAAAAGTCCAACCTGAAATAAACCTGAAATGACCCGCCACTTCTATGATAAAATGAAAAAACATGGTTTGTAAGATTAATTATTAGTTTTGTTAGTTTRTTTATAACATGGTTTGTTACTTGAAAGACTAAGTAGTATCGTTGTTGGTATGTTTGAACACTATGGTTTCAGTTCTTTTAGATATCTTATGAACGATTTCTTTTCATATATTTACCTATGTTAACATATCACAAATCAAGTCAACCTGTTTTTTAGCAGGTTAGGTTAGGTTTCAAAATCCCGACCTGCTAAGTTAACAAGTTACGTTCGGGTTATGTTTGGCTGAAGTATGAACCTGCTGACCCAGACCCAAACCTGTTAATATCCGACCTGATGTGTTTGACGTCCCTAGTTACTTGTAGATAAATGAGATATTAATGGTCAAAGTCGTGCCTTGATACACATGAAAGTCAAATGGTTATGACTACTAAGAAACGGAAGAAGTATTATATATTTTGACTTACAAACATGAAGTTGGACAAGATCATAAAACAATAACCAAAACTATTAAGCCATTAGGGAAGAGGAAGGATGTCAATGCAGATCTAGCTTGGAGAGGAAAGCTGTGCAGTATAAAGATATGCATTAAATTTATTAAATTATGTGCGCTTACCCTCACAATAACAGGAGAACGCAACTCCAACACCCGATGAATTTCCATATCAGTAGTCTCTCCAACAGCAGACTGAAAATCAGATGCCTCTTTCAGCATATGTCCACAAAATGATACCAGCTTTTCTTCTGCAACCCGACCAAGCTTCTCGTCTTCAGCTGAATAGGTCCTTGAATCTTGAACGTCACTCATTTCAAGATCCTCTCTGTTAGTATCAGATTCTGAGGTGGTTTTCTGTAATATGTCCATGTATATACATGTGCTTGCCAATTCCTGGCGTAGAAGATTTAATGGTGGCCTGCAAGCATCAATTTGTGTTACTACATGTAATAAGTAATGAAAGAAGATACTTGAAAACCCAAAAATACAATAAAGAACCGACATTCAACTATCAAAGGTCTTATTAATGATGGTGAAAGCAAGCAACAGCTCAAAATTAGAAAATGATGAAAGGCAGGATCTTATTTCTTAATATTACTCTAATTTCTGTGATAAGGAAGTCTAATCTCTGTGATAAGTACAGGCAATACTCAGAGCTTAACTAATTATACAGCCCTATAAAATTGAGTCACATGAAAGCTAGCATAGAGGAAGAGTCCTTCCATTAGTCAGCAGCATCAATCTGACAGAGAGACAAGAAAACATAGACTTCTCATAAAGTCACAAGTCATACAGGTTCCTAGAGCTGTGATGCTCCCTTAATATTTTTCATSTTTTTTCATTTGAAAAAAAATAAAAATAAAATTGGCCTTTGAACTGTTTWCCTTGGAATGATCCTTTGCAGGAAATRTAGACAAAAAGAAATGTTTAATCTAGCATGTCAATTAAACATGCCAGCTTATCATCTTCATCACCGTTGAGGGATGGATACTCAGCACAGATTCATTCTGTTGACAATAATCCTTGAGCGGGAGTGGTTAAAAGATTAGATTGTCAATGTGCAAAGCAGGTTTTGTGCATTCTAGAGCAGCCCGTGATAATTGTTTGGGTCAGAACTCCTTTCTTTCTTTATTTATTTTTATTTATTTTAGGGATTTTTACTTGCAAGAATAAAGAGCTAAGTTGAGTAATTTCTGCATAAATTCATGACTGCATATGAGTCAGCAGAGAAAACAAAAGGGGCAATGGCAGTGTCAAGATATATATTTCAATTCTCCTTGGTTCATAGAATCACAAATGCTTATTGCGTACATTAGTAAAACAAATGAACATTTACAATCTRTTTAATCAGAAGTTGAACAAGCAATTAAAGGGAGGAGTTTGCTGCAATWAGTGGTTACCTTTCCATAGGAATGTGGCGCATGCGCAACCGAAGGTTAGGGTATGAATTATATGAAGCAGCAAAATCCAAAATAGATAGCAAAATTTCCATGATGGTAACCTTCTGTGGGGCTTTCAACTTAGTCCAATATTTTTTCTGCACAATAACAAAACAAAGGCATTCTGGTATTCGGGGCAATAACATGTACAACAATGTGTCCAGTTCAGCACCAAAAAAAAAAAAAAAGATAATATACTACAATTGTTTCTTTTGTGCCCCTGAATCCCTGCAAACTTTTTAACTAGATGCACGACAGGACTACATACATAATTTGAGAATATCTCCATATATCATATAGAGGCATTAGTAGAAGACGGAATTAGAGGCAAGCCTATTGCTATTTTCCATTTAACAGACATTCACATGATCTAAAGAGGTACCATAAAGAACTTAATCATCAATGGCTCAATGCAATATGATCAAGTTATTTATGGAGGCAAATAAAAATGACCACGTACAGTTTTTCATAATATATATAAAACGAACACTAAAGTCATACCTGAATAGAATCTACTGCACCGATAAGCAACAACTGAGTGATGCATTTACCCCTAATGGTCGTTAACAGCAAGCTTTCCCCTTCRTCCTTCGCATCAAACTCCACAGCTGCAGGCAAATTCTGCTGAACCAAGTTCAAAGCAATTACAAATTATACTAAGTAACATTGAAATCGGAGAAAATATCAATARAAAGAACCATGCAAATATAACAAAACCATTGCATAAAAGCCAACTGTTATAAGATAAGCTAAACATCTAATGAGGAACCTGTTTTTAATAGGAGAGCAAGAATAACACACACGCTGGATAAGCTCAGACTCATTCAATCGAAATATTTCTAACAGAGACAAAGATTATTTTTTATGACTTTTGGACTGCRATAAAAATGCAAAYTCMACAGGCAAGGCCTTCCTCTTTGTTATCAAGTAGCAGCCTCTTAGTCATCATTGTTGTCACTAAGATCAAATTTTCTACAAATGATTCCTTCCCATCCCAAATAAGTAAGACTTTCTTTGCCAAAATTTTGATCAAAGTACAAGAATTTTGAACTGAAGTTAATGGAATGTACAATAAGATATTGCTTACAAGTAGACAATAACATTTAAAACAATGCTAAAGAGAAAAGATTGACACAAAGGACTAGGAAGTAAACTTTTGACAAGGTCCATCACTGCAAACTAAAATACGTTTACCCTCCTAGAGTCCTACACCATCCCTACGTATGTAGTCTATTATTTGTTTTACATTGATATTACGAGTCTAGTAGGTAGAGGGTTTAACTAGGGGGTTAAAGCCAAACAGAATGTTGGACTGATAAAATGTCACAAAGGACCCTGATGAAGATATTGTGAAACTGGAAGGGAGAGACATATTCAAGGTTTTTTAGTCCATCATTCGACTGGTAAAATGTCAGAGGACCCTGATGAAGATATTGCAAAACTGGAAGGGAGAAACATACTCAAGCTTTTTTACTCCATCTCAGAAGAACGGACATATTACTTCCATCCATATTGTTTTTCTCCCAATTCTATTTTTCAAAACTAATTTTCAATTTGAATATATTTTTTAGAATTTCACGAGAACAAGGCCTGAACTTACATAAGTAAGAAATTATGGTGTTAATTTTTTTTCTTCTCCAAGCATAATCAGAAAATTGAACAAGTTGATAAATTTTGATAGGTTTACAGTGACAAAATAGTTTTAAAATTTTCAATTTATTAATTCATGGTGCAATTGCTGTGAAGAGAGTTCTGCCACAGCATCACACTGCAGCTGCAATTGCATTTTATTCGCTAATCATGTGGACCCCAAGGACCTCTTCAAACACATCAGTGTATTATGATTACCTCTGTCTGAGGTTGCACTGCAACATCAACTTCTTCATATTTTGCCTTGGAGGTGAAGCTTCTGAATAAACGRTTTTCCATCACATTGCCCATTATTCTTTGGCCTAAGCTTTGATTCCTCTGCAGGTCCTCAGACACAGTAGGTTTCTGAGATGGTGATGGTAATCCTGCACAGAAACATATTAGCACTACCTTTCAAGYACATTAAAACTTCACCAAATTGCTATTTACCAAAAATTGGAAACTGACCTTCAGATGCTTCTGAATGCACGATATCACCATTAGCATCACCTTCATTACCATCAAATTGGTTCACAGACTCATGGCCAGGGGAATTAACAGAAACCTCGTCACCAACTGCAGGCTTTGAATCTCCTGGATGCTTGGGTGTACTTGATTGTTTGAAACCCAAATCATTTAGCAGTTCAAGCGGCTGTGTAGTGTATGAAGCATCTCTGAAGTACAAAGAAGCAACGTCATAAAGTGATGCAAGTAAAAGAAAGGTGAAAGCAACATCTTAAAGTGGCACAACACCTTATGCTTTTTAACAACGTATCCCAATCATCATCACTGAACTGATGTCCGCCAACTTCAATGAGATGAACGAGTGCACCAAGGGCTATAGACACCACTGATTGGTCAGTCTTCTTGGCGCAATCCAATAGTAAGCTAAGCAAAGGTGGCAGCATGAAGCATACCTCCTAAAAAAAAAACTTCATTAATTCATTATAGTCTCATGGAGTAAGTATCATTGTAAGAGGCTAATCATACAATTGAAACATTAAGATGAATTACAAGGGTGACACAGACATCTTAGCAGTTGAAATAAAACACTATATATATATACTATAAATTTAGCCGACCCCACTTCTGGGAATAAGGCTGTGATTGATTGATTGACATATATACTATAAATGTAAAATGAAAGTTACCTCTGCATTCATTATTCTCTCTTTGATAAAGTAAGTTAAAACCAGAATAACAAAGATAGGAGTGTTTCATAAAAAAAAAAAAAAATTAAAAAAAAATTAAAAAATAGAGGGTGAATATTTACATTTTCCGATCCAACATATAATACTTAATCACTTGTAATGCTTCCACTTACCACTATGACCACATACACCATGCTCCAACATTATGTAATAGGAAATTGATGTATAACGAGATCCCTGATGGTTCTTGATGGGAATCTTGGTTTTAGGCAAGATCTTGATGTTCCTGAATATATTTCCCTAATTTATTCTAGTTTTTTCTTAAATTAATTTTGCTTATGAGTTTTATATGCCCTCCCCCATTAAAGCATGCATAATACTATAATAGTAATAATCTAGAGCATCTTTGAAGCCATGAAACATTTTTGGAAACAAGGGGAAAAAACAAGTTTTGAAAAAAAAAGGAACAAAAAAAAAAAGATACCATTGACAAGATAACCCGTGATAAATTACTTAACAGTTTACACCATGTATGGTGGTATGTCAGATAATTACTTTCGCATGAAACAATAAAGTAAACATTTAATACCTTGTAGAAAGTGTTAAAAAGGTTGCACAGCAACTGAAGCGAGTGAATACACGTTTCCTGGAGCCACTCATCATCAGAAGCAGTCTCCTTTCCAGCATGTCTAACGTGATCAAAGATAGGAAAAAGAACTCGGCGGAAGATACTCTCCCAGAAGGATGGWGAGAACTTGTTACCCCTCTCATTCAGTAAATCAAATAGAACTTCTAGGGCACAATTTCTGACCTCAGCTCTTGGATCTGAAGTAAGGTCTGATAAACCAGCCAGCATTGGGAACCAGTAATGCTCAGTCACATCAAAACTTTCATCTGTGTCAACATCTATAGGCTTTAGAGCACCACCAGGTACAAGACCCTAACATTCAACAAACAATCATTTAGTCAATTTAACAGGAAGTAACAACTTCTGTATATTCTCTAATACAAGATTTGCCTAAATCGCAAATCTTACCACTGAAAAGCATTTGGAATAGAGACATGTTTGTACCCAAAATATTGGTTCATAAGACTTGAGCCAGAGGACTAAGGGTTACAACATAATGCTTAGGATTTAGAATAAAGATCCCTAACCAATTGACTTGTTATAGAAACTTACAAGGGTGAAAGATGAAAAAAAAAGTAATAGGACAAGCAATTTAAAAAAAAAAGGTGAACAAATCTATCAATTTACATGCATAGTTGTACATGGAAAATGAAAAGGCAGATGCCAGACTTGATTTTTTAAATTTTTTTTTTTTAAAAAAGGCCAAGAACCAATAATGTTAGACTGCCAAGTGCCAACAAACTTGTTTAGCCCACAACGACAATAAGAAAAGTTTTTTTTTTTCCAACAATCAATCAATGATAAAGAATCTCCTGAAAGACAAGACCGTTCCAATCACACAAACAGTCTAAAAATTGGATGTAAAAAAGGCTGCTCTCCTCTCAACACAATTATGACTACTATCCCTATCATAAAACTTGCCATAGTAAGGAAAAAGGAGAACATGTGTGAAAATAGGTACCAAATGAGATGATCGCTAACATATCAGCTAATATCAGGTGATCATTAACAGAAATATATAATTACGACTACATGAAAGCTTGATGAGAAATCAACCCATAAATCTATCTTAGGAGTTTTCAATTTTGGCCCCAAGGTTTTGCCTTGCATTAGCAGGGGTTTTGGTTTGGCTTACTTAAAATTTCTGAATTATTATCATTTTAATTAAATTAAAGTTATTTGATTGTGAGAACTAAATATGAATAGATGTATTTTATACTAAGCTTGTGACAACCAGCCACATCTTGTTAAGCATGGTTTTAGAGAGCAAAATCAGTTTTTGTTTTCCCTCTATCTTTCAGAATAGAAGTTGTTAGCAATATAGGATAATTTTCTTATGACTAAGACTATCTTTTGATTCTATCTGTTTTGTTTGGTTTTCCTGTCAAAAAAAAATAAAATATTCTATCTTTTGTATCCTTTTTCACATGGTTTAGCGACAACGCTGACCAAATTCATTAATAAAACAAGAGTTTTGGCGCTGAAAATTAAAGGTATTGTTCCTCATGCATGAGTGCACTACAAAGGTTTGAGAACCTAGATAGCATTGACCACTGTTACATCTATACTTTAAGTTTGATCAACTTTAAAGGATCCTTATTGGCCAAGTGTTGACAAGTTACTTTTATTTGCATTAAGGTATCAAAAATAAGTACAAAGTCATAAGCTTCCATCAAAGTTGACAATTACCACCGCTCATGTACACAACAAAGCTATTTCTTGACTAGATGAAAGCAATACCTCGGCAAGTCGATCTTCACAAATACGCAATAAGGCAATAGCTTTCAGACTTATGCGATGAGAGGTTTTATTGTTGGCGAACCCAATAAGACAGTTGACACAATCCATGAAACAGTCTCCAACTACTTGATCAAAATGTTCCAAGATCACTGAAAGTTACACGTGTCAGATAACAATCATTTAAATCTTACATATTTTAAGACAAGAATCAACAGCTACACTCACCCTGTTCCACATTTTCAAATGCACTTTCGACAATGGGTTCTGATTCATCATCCGCAGCAGCAGTAAAAATCATAAAAACACTTCTCCAACCGGACTTTATGCTTCCAACCTTTGATTTTATCATCTGTGAAAAAAAGAAAAAAAGCATAATATAAATGTTCATACTATAAGGTGAAACCTTAAAGTTGATATTATCCCTGAAAACACATCAACACAGTAAGAACAAGAATATACAAGCTGTTGACTCAGCAACCTGAACAATGCAGTCAACAATGAGCCTTCTAGTAGATTCGCTTCTACTATTCCGCATCAGGACAACAAATGGCTTCAAAATGTCATTTTGAAACGAAAAATTAGTGAGCTCCTCRCGTTCTAGATACTTCATTCCAAGCTGTCTCAGGGAATCAATAGCATACATAGCCACTTTCTCATCATGATGACTTCCAGCAGAGATGAAGTGATTAGCAAGCACAGACCATATTCTAGCCCACACCTGAGAAATAGTTAATTACTTAATAGAAGTATAAAAATTCATGATTGCAGAAGCTTCTAAGTATTCTCTTGATTCACACTAAACCTCTGATTAAAAAAAAAAAAAAATAACACAATATCATACGAGCATCCTTAGAATTGCACATCAATGACATTATTATACAGGTAGAGGGAATACCATACGAATACGGGCCATGTTGTAATAGCTTATTTCAACAAGTTTCTGTAAGCTGAAAACACGAGCTGGTGTTTGTTTTAGTTCTTCTGCAGAAACGCCACAAAGAGCTGTGAAAAACTCAACTACYGCACTGCTAGGCAACCTAACACTGTTCAAAAACACTTGTTCTGTAGGTTTCCCGGCCAAATCTCTCAGAGATTGAAGAAGTCCATCCCTAGATATTTGATTGGATCCAAGCATTACAGTTGCAGAAATAGAAGGATTTGAAGTGATATACTCTAGTCGAGAAATGCATTCAAGAACAGCATTCCATGTATCCTCGAGAGAATCGATATCAGATTCACATAAAGCTAACAGAGTTCGCAAGGCTTCAACATTTTTGCTGCGCATTTCCTTGGGTGCATGCAAGAAAGTGAACCTATAGATCATGAAAGTTAATGATATATAATCTCATAACATATCAACAGTACTCACAAGATCATTAAGCACCTTGAGTGATTGAGTTGCATATGTTACTCAGGTCAATTTAAGTTAATGAAAAACTAAGAGCGTTTATCAGATGAATATACAACCAAAACCATTTCAAAGTTCTGAAAACTAATTATATTTCATAGCCAAGAAGAAAATTACAAGTTACATGGTCATAGAAAGATTTCCAATTGAAGGAAGATAAACTACCCTTTAGTTACAGCAAAGCTGATTCAATTGAGGGAGAATGTAGGGGTAAGTTGGTAACCCAGTAGTTTTGTAGGTAGCAGGTTCTCTAGCCATGATCAAAGGTGTAGGAGAATTGCATGAAATAATTTTAAGGACGAAATTTACGATAAAAAGTAAAAAAARAAATAAGAAAACAAGCGTGATTCACTTCAAAAATTTGAAACTAATATTTAGAAAAATCCCACTAAAATCTGWCTGACAGTTTGTGTTTTTGTGCTGGTACTCTACACAAAAGGAGAAAGAAAGAGAAAGAAAGATTAACAGCCCAAAGTCAGGCATTCATTCAGAAAGGTTTCTTTATCTTCTTAAGCATTATAGCTTGGCATGAAAAGTTACCTGACTAACGATGTTAAGAAGGCATAACGCATTGTGTCCATTCTTAGAACATGTGCTATGTGAATTCCGGATTTAAATCCCTCCATGCATGCCAGAACCCTGGGCTTGTTATCTCCTTCCTCCATGATAACTGAAAATGCGGCAAGTAAAGGCCATCCTACTGCTTCAACCATGGGCCTTATGTGTTCAATTTTTTGCGAGGTATAGAATACCCCCCTTTCTGTACCCTTATTTCGGAATATGGCTTGTGTTTGCTTAACTATAGCATCAGTTTCAGATTTTGATTCTGCTGATGTCCTACTTCTAGGAAGTGCCAAATTAAGAATGCTGACCAGGCGTCCTCTTTCTTCAGCTTCTGGTTTTTGTCTGCTACTCTTACCAATGCTAGGCGGATCATCTTTCATTTTTATTTCTTCTTTTACGATAGAATCATAGATCTCTTCCAAGAGCTCCTGAGGTGCAGTCTCTTCTGCATCAGTCATAGTATTCATACGTACGAAATCAGCCTTTGACATTCTAGTTGACACAACTGGATTGTGAGCATCTGTGTTCAGCATAATGACTGCATAGGCAAGAACATAGGCAGTATCTGCGTTCTTAAAAAGAGCTGGATTATCTGCACAATAGCTGCAAGATAAAGAGTTTAAGAATTAAGAAAAAAGGCAGCAATAATGGTTTTGAAGGCTGATTACTTACCAACCCAAAAATAATTATCAGTTTTGACTATTAAACACCAATGCAATGATTAATTACTACTCCCTCCGCCATAATTCTTTGAACCATTTTGTGGGTTTTACTTATTTCTTTGCCTCATTATTTGTCATTTTTTCCCTGTCTATTTTTACCCTCATGGTGGGGGGGCCACACCAATCCCTTAACTATTTCCACTCCACTTCTCTCTTTCTTAGGCTCCCAACTTCCTGTGCACAGCCCACAAGGGGCAAAAAAATCAAGGGGTGCAACRCACTACATCACCTTCAAGCATAACCTTGAAAACACTTACTAAAAGGTAAACTGCAAAGGATGTAATTAAAACTTAGAAGACTAAGAAGCCATACAAATCACAAATACATTAGCTTAATAGCTTGGGGGAATTTCAAGATGCAAAATATTGGCTATTTATTCTTGGTCCTTCAAATCTAACCCCGACAAAGAGTAGAGTGATTGTTGATGAAACATACAAGTGAAAGTGTGAAACTGCATTAGGGAGATCAAAACATGGGATAGACGGGAAAGTCAATTAGTAGGGCGCTTGAGTGGAATTACACCCATTTTCCAAAATATCATGAGAATGGGGTTTTGCAGCCAGTATTCATAGAAACTCCACATGTATATATTTAAAATTAATGATTAACATATTCCGATATACATACCGTTCAGCAAATTTTTCCATAAGACGGTCAATCTTTTGAGCTTCTCCAGGAAGTCTAAACCCACTAAGAAACTCTCTTATAGCAGAACCAAATGCCATTCCCGAAAAATTCATGGAATCAACGTAAGCATGCATAACAGACAACGGGAACTCTTCATGTTGACCTAAGTAATCACCAATCATAGCCTACAAAACAGAGTTTATATATCAAACTTCCATAATAACAGGGAAAAACAAGACAAATAGGTACAAAGGTATTTCACCTTGTCCAAATTTAAGGTATTCTTCAAAAACTCAGCAACAGAAGCAGGCGTATTTTCCACCAGCTTATTAGATATAAGATACTCCACTCCCTTGCTGGGTTGTCTATTGAACTGCAGCAGTCGAAAGAAAGCAGAAATTTAAAAAAATATTAAATCCCTACAAAATTTATAATTGCAACAAGAAAATTTGGCATTCTTTAAGGTTGGAGGTTCACTGACAGGATTATTCAGGTCAAAGTTTCTTATCTCCTCAGCAGAATCTGCCTAGTCATGTATAAGTTAATAGATACATTGCACTACCAGAAGTCCAGTATTAGTTTGTTATCTGACATAGTCAACTGACTGAAACACATTCTATTCCTCAAAAAAGTATGGCAGAAGTCCATATCAAGAAATAACATGCAGGGATTTCAATGAWACACAAACAAGTAAGAAATCACTTTGAGATACTAATTCCTGAGAGAACTATTCAGAGAAAGATAATCAGTTCAAGATCTTACCATAGCTATCGCTGCTTCCATGGTAGACTTATGAGCTTTTGCCTTCTCAAAATCACTAGAAGCATCCTCTTTAGATTCTAATTTGACTGAATCTTTTCCAGAAAGCTCGTTATCTAGAGAACTYTGCTTTTCTAATTCTTTAAGATGCTTTTCCCAGTCAACCAATGATTTGACTACATTTACGAGGCACTGAAATGTAAGTAAGCATCAAGGTGTGAGATTTTGACATAAGTTACTAGAGAATGTCACCAACTCAATATAATTGTTCACAAACCTAAAATATTAGAAACATTGCAAGCAGTTCATGGGATCAATTCTGCCTGATCGAGCACATGCAAAAACAAGTTGCCTCAACAAGAATGGATAAACTGTTCAGACTTCAGAATCGTCCACATTGAGCAACAAATAACATAAGGTTATTTCGCAATGAATAATTAACATTACCCATTGCTAAATTCAGAAACTGCTAGATAAAATGCATACCATTTAGCAATCAAACAAAACTATTTAATTCCCACTAGTGGAGAAAGGGTGCAATTAAGTTATTACTTCATTTAATTTTTTTTTTTTGGCAATTTACTTCATTTAATTTAACTGTACTAGTTCAATACTTTTGCCTATTCTTTCTCCACTTTCTCAAAACAAGTGTGCCATAATACCTGGTTGCAACTAATTACAAATAGAGGAAATATCATAAATAAATGCTCTGTTCTCTAGTTCAATAGGCTTCCTTGACCTAATAGGAGTAGATGGACAGAAGCATTTAAGTTTAAAGAATTGCAATAGGCAAACTTTCAAAAACACACATCCTTCTAAGTTCCAAGTAATCCTTTCTTCTAATCTATGGAGTAGCAACGTACACATACGTTTTCCCAAATCAAGGCTATAATCTGAACCAGCCTCTCTGGACATTTAATCTTCCCTTGTAATAGCAGGAGCAACATCAGAGACATTATAGAAACCCTAACTCCCTAAGATGCAGTTTAGCTTGAAATTTTGAGATCATTACTACTTCCTCTGTTTCTTTTTATGTGCAATATTATCCATATATATTAAATTATGTACAACAATGGGAAACACAATACTCAGGAAGAGGATATGCGGAAAGGAAAAAAGCAAGAAGCAAGAAAACATTTCATAGCTTGAAAAATTAATAGTTGAGCATCTAATCAACAAGCCAATGACAATGAAGCAAAGAGGGTAAACAAGAGGCCAGGTCTTAAACAACAGTAGAAATCAAATTACCTGAAGTGATGACCCCTTGACAGATGCATTTTGAGAAGCAGCAGCAGAATTTGGATCTGATGATTGAATCCCTTGAGCTATTTTTGATAAAGTTGAAACCTAAAATTAACATTGAAATTAAAAGAAATCGGGAGAGTGCTTGATGTCAAAAGACGCTAAATAAAATTTATACAAACTAACAAGTAGATCATAATTAATACCATGCGTTCAAAAAGGTTTGGTGAATCAAGATCGCAGTCATAATTAACATATATGTCCACCAGCATCTTCGGATCCCTGCACACCTTCTCAAGCATCCTACAAAATTATTTGTTGTGAGACACCTATAGAATTAAGGGCTTGGCAACAAGAAACCAATAACATGGATAATGGATAAAGAACCACAAGCTAATTTACAAGTAAAACCTTACCTTAGTACACTTAACCTCTGATTAGGCGGACATTCCGCATTATCCAAGTACCTTAAAACTAACAGAGGAAAAAAGATTCCAATCTCACCCTGGAAAGGAACAACAAAAGAATCAGGTTGAAGTTCATGGAATCAACCACTTTAAACTGATGGACAAAAATGTTACCTTCAGGCTCTCTCTAAAACGTAACAACAATACGGCAAATATTCCAGCTGCGTGCTACCAAAACAAAGATAAAACCAGATAATTTTACATAAGAGATATACGATATTCAATAAATTAACAAAGGGTTTGAAAAGGGCATGTAGATGAACCTGGAAGATTACAGGGGATGGAGAGACACATGCTCTTAACAAAGTGTAGGAAAGATATGCTTTCACAGAGTCAATGAAATGGAAGTTTTTAGTAAAGGCATGACTGACACCTTCCAGTAAGCCCTGCAACCAAAATTAATACTTAAAACCATATGAAATTTTTTAAAAGCACAGAGGTGTAAAAGTTTAAGATTATAAATGAATAAGATTAAATGATGATTGCAGATTCYTAATACTAAAAAAGCAACCGGACCAAGAGACACAAGCCTACTTTTAGTGTCCCATACAGAAAAGTCAATGTATAATTGTTATTATCTCTATTATATAAGAGAAGGGGGGAGGAAGA
Organism: Bassia scoparia; assembly: GCA_008642245.1. Classification (NCBI taxonomy): domain Eukaryota; kingdom Viridiplantae; phylum Streptophyta; class Magnoliopsida; order Caryophyllales; family Amaranthaceae; genus Bassia; species Bassia scoparia. The sequence continues at coordinate 184,329 of SNQN01000017.1, read as the reverse complement.
TGGTGTCCCCCCTCTCAAAATACATAATTACCCWTAATGAAGGGTAATAAGGTATATGCATAAWTTTTTCACTAWAAAAAYAAWTTAAAATTATATGCATAAATTATGTCAATTAATACTAAATTGACCAAATACCTTGACCCATTCTAATATGGAAAAACAAGGTGATATCCACCTAAAAATTTCAAAACACCACTTACATAAAAGTAAGTTACTAATAATTTAAATTTTTTAAATAAATGAGCTAATTAATTAACAAAAAAAAAATAGAAAGATTAATCAAACATAAAAAACTTGAAAAACATGCTAAAATAATTTCCTAACTTGAAATTTTCATTTTTAAGCATTTTTGAAATTTACGTAACAAAGCATGTATCGCGTGCAAAACAATAAAAGTAAGTTATTAATAATTTAATTTTTTTTGTAAATAAATGAGCTAATTAATTAGCAAAAGAAAATAGAAAGATTAATCAAATGTCAAAATTTTGAAAAAATGCTAAAATAATTTCATAACCTGAAATTTTCATTTTTAAGCATTTTTGAAATTTACATAACAAAGCACGCATCGCGTGCAAAACAATCTAGTTATTATTATAACAAGCTCCACTTTTGGACTAGCATAYGAAACTATGTTCCCACACCCATTCAGCGATTCTACGTGCTGTAGCCAACTAGCTATGAAGAATTTTATTAGATTCATTTAATCATCTTAATTTATATATTCTAACAATTAAGTATTAATAATTTATTATTTTATTAATAAAAATAAATACTATTAAAGGTAGGTTARTGACAACCAATGAACTTTGTCACATAGTATGACATGAACCAAAATGAATATTAAAGGTCAAACTTTTTTATTGGCAAGTAAGAAAAGCGCARTTGTTCCCATTAAAAAAGAATAATGAAAGTATATAAGTTGATAGTGAGCCAGTAGAGGGKGGAAAAACCATCCAAAATCCTGGCCCTGAATATCAAATGGTAAGAGAATACGGAAATAGAAGTCCAATAGAGATATGAGAATAACCTGCAAGAGCTCTAGGGACAAAACACGTGTCTTTGTAGCAATATCATCTGTGTCTTCCTTCATACCCATCTACAGTCAATTATAAGATTATTATATAAACCTGGGAATGTGCAAAGTAGATGGCAGCATGCAAGTAAAATACAAACCTTGCAAAGGGTGCGGAATAGCAGTAGGGCATCACGATGCCCAATACTCATGCTCTCAAGATCCATACCACTTTTGCACAAAAARAGTAACATCAGATTACCATCATGAACATATCTGAATAGTTAACCAASACAACATTAACAAAAACTAGGTCAGAACTGCATACTGTTTTGTCTTATTCCCATCTTCAAGATGCACTGCCTTGTCAAGCATGGCCTCCAACCCCTGCAAAATCAATGTGACCCCGATTAAAATCAACATGTTCCCCAAAGGAGATGAGAGGAAAATTTCAAAAAGGAGAGTTAAGCCACAAGAAACTACAGAAGGTAGTGCAATGTTTATTTCAATGAGCACCTTTATATCAGCACCACCAACAAGATTTTGAAACTCCTCTGCAGATGCAATAGATTCGTCTTTCACAGGGTTTTGAGAAAGAGCATCTCCCAGTGTCATTTCTTTCTCATTTTGGTCATCTGTGGAGCTGGCTTCTTTGCTTGCTTTTGAACTACTAGTAGATTCGTCTGTTTGCATTTCAGAACCACTTGGACCACGTTCCTGAACTTCCTTTGGGACATGAATGATGCTCTGAAATAACATCAATCAACATAATTATTAGCCCCAAGTTTCCTTTAAGTATAAACATGTAATAAATAATGAATGACRTAAATCTCTTACCGGATCAGACTCCATTCGGCGGAATATGATGCTAATCATTTGAGTCAACATTGCCTTAGATGTAGCTTGATTTACAGGGCTCTTGCTGGCATTACAGTAATTTCATGTGAGTATATGACAACTCCAAGTTAATACAAGAACTTGTATAATCATAATTTGTAGCCTGGAGCTTGGGACTAATTGCTAAGTAGTCAGAAACTGTAAAAATGAATGTCCACCAGGARACAAGGCCTCTTTATTTCCACAAAAATGTTCTTGTCAGACTTTAAGGCAGATAAGACTAGGCCACCCAATTCTTTTAACTAAAAACTTTCACTAGGAAAGCTAAAGATCCAAAATGGCAAAAAGGTTTTACTTGCATTGCYAATTTGCAGATTTGAAAACAAGGAACGGTTCATATGCCTTGGTAGTGGGGAGACAGGATATTATCTTTTGTATTGTCAASGAGTTATGTTAATGTGGCAGAGATTGTTTAGTTTGGTTTTAAGTCTTTCAGTCTTTGTGCTGGTCATTAGAGATACAGTCGTCAATAAATACAAGGAGAAAAAGTATAACAAAAACCTGTTTCCCCATCATTATAAGTTTTTTATAAATTTATTTTCTTTTCGTATTAGAATTTTATTTTATTTTTTAAAAAAACGGACACCAGGAGAAAGCTTTTACAGGCATAGCATTTATGGCTATAGGCTCTTACACGGGTTCTATGTTTCTAGATTCTAGACTTTGGATTCACATCAATCACAGGGCTCAACTCCAAAACCTCTTCTTCCATGGTGTTCTTTAGTCTTTTTGTTCTGTCTTTTTTCCATGGTTACAAGACAAGGACAAACATCAGGCCGAAAATGTTGTCCATGGTCCATGGATAAGACAAGAATATTCCTATRTACTACCCATAATTGGTCTTAAGGGAGGACAAGCCTGGGTACTCGAAAGGATTGCTGCAGCCAGCAGGTTTGCTACCACATACTGTCCTCTTGCTATATAACTAAAAGGAAAAAAGTGAAAGGAAAAAAAGCTACAAGTGGATGATCTCCTCTTTACTTTTCCGATTACAAAATTAAAATGCATATACATAAATAGCTGCATTACCTGTTCAAAGCAATATTGTAGCATACTCTTATAACTCCCAACAAAGGTTCTCCGTGCACTACATTTGAAGCAAGTATCAGCAGATTAGGACAGATCTTAAAGAAAGAGAAAACTTCTGGTTTGCTATGTTATGTAATGACCAAAACATTTTTTTTATTAAAAAAAAAAAAAATCAAATGCATAATACTAAAACACATAAGTTTTTTTGCTAATCATAAGCATGTTCATAAAATATGGATAGGAACAAAGTTCAAAGGTCAATGCCACACTAAATACTTTAACATCAGAAAGCCACGACCAGAGATGCTGCTTCTAGACAGCCTAAGAGGTTAAATTCATATGTTAAAAGAATTATGCAAAAGACATTGCTTTACAATTCTCCACCACTATAGCTCCCAATATAGAGTAGGTAAAAGAAAAATAACACTGCTGTTTTACGTTGAACATTGTGTTACTGTCTGAACAACAGTAGTCATCTCCAGCAACCCTCGGGCCTTRGGAGATAAGAGCATCTAACTAGAGAAAGCCTCGGACAGGATGGAACAGCAAATTGTCATAAAGTGACGAAGATTTCATTTTTGCTAATGTTCAGGATTTCACAATCAATCTTTTTCTATTTTTCAATTAGGACTGCCATCCTCACACAGTCATCGTTTGTGCATTTATCTACCTAACAAATCCTTCTCATTATTATGCAGCAGAAGTACAGAGAAAAWGTTGTAACAGATACAGGGCAACTAGATCATGGCAAAACACAGAGTGGCCTGTCAAATACCTCTGAATTTTGCAGATGCTACTGCTGTAAGAAGCACTTTCAACACTTGCAAAACAGTACTGCAAACACAGAAAAAGTTATACACATTTAGAGAAACACAAAACATTCATCTAAATGTAAATCATTCACCACATTTTACATGCCTGTCCAAGGATGAATTATCAACACAGCTGCAAACAATGTTAAGAATGTCAGCAAAGAGAGGAGCATTTTTTCCACCGTCAATGCCAGGATCACCCTCCAAATGGTCGTAAGCAATGAGTTTCTGTGCCACACGAAATAAGTAAGCAAAATAATTGGAAAACTATAACCAATTGAGTTTTAAAGAATCATTGAACTAATACGAAAAACAAATCAATATGACAAAAGTTTAGGCGAARAGCCAATGCTCAAGCAAAAACTACAAGTATACAAGAAAGTTTAATGGCTGATCTGGAAAAATAGATTGCTTACATGAAGACAATCCAATGCCAATTCTACAATTTTAGTATTTTTAGTCTCAAATGCAAGTCGAAGGGGGTTTAAAACAAGCTCTGCTTGAGGTCCATCGAGAGTCTGTCCTGCGTTGGACAAAGCTGTAGCAATAGAGATATTCATTCGAGTCGTTGTCTCAGCTCGTTCTTCTGCCTCAGAGGTGTTTCCTTGAGATTCTTCATTCTTCACCTTCTCAATGTCATCACCCTCATCTGGACTATGTTCACTACACAAAATTGAGCAAAGATTTACAAAACAATTATTAACCATACAATTGCTGAATTAAGCCTCCATATTCTTCATCCTGGCAGCCTCAAATACAACTAGATTAAAGTGTCTTCTCCACCATCCCCACTCCCAACCTCGAAGAAAAAGTTAAGTAAACCATAACTTCATTCCCCAATGAAGAAATAATGACATATCCTACTCATGAGAACATACCGCCTTTCACTTAGCTACTAGCATAAGATGTTTTCAGTTTTCATATTTCTTATGTGTAGATCACAAGCTCGGTCATGAATTACAACTATCACAAATTATTTTGTCAAGAAATTACGAATACACAAATACATATTTATGCAATATGCAAAGAAACAAAGGACATGCGAAGGATTGCAATATTGTCTTTCTATGGAATCAGCCTGAACACTTCAGAATAGATTTACTTCAGTTCCATGTATGGTGAATTATTAGTAATAAAGCATACCAAAGTAGGCTAAGTAGCACTCACTAGTTCCATSTTACTTTCTCATTCTTTTAGAACCAATGATACACTACAACATAACTTCAAACAATCTACAAAACGGTTCGCTAAAGCACAGTTTTTCAAAGAGACATCAATTTTCCCCAGGAGACATGGGGTCAACATCTAAGGGTATAGCTCATCACACAAAAAAGCTAGTAGCAATCTCAAGTTCCATCAGTGAGCTACATTGCTCAATCCTATCTATAATCACACTTAATACATCGATAGCGCCCCTTATAGCAATAAGACACTGATCTATGGAGGATGAAAAGGTCAAACATCAAACCAATTTTATGACAAACACAAAATTGCATTGCAAGCAATCACACTACCCAATTCACCACTATGATTGACTTATCCAAAGATCATAAAAAATTCCACTATAGATCTAACCTCTTCTGAGCTTCCGCCGTCTCCTCCGGTGCCACTTGAGGCTTCTCCTCCGCATGTGTTGGCTGATTTCCTTCTTTAAGACCATCTAATTGAACAAATTACAGCCCAACAATCAAAACCATGAACAAAAATTAATTTCACCAAAAATCCCAACACAATACAGCTCAAATAAAACAATCAATCAAATTAATACCAACCTAAATAAGTCTGAATTGCTGATTGAAGTGAAGTGAGCTTTTTGGCAGAACATTCCTTGAGCATAGACTCGTATGCCCGAGTGACAAACCCGCCCGCAGCACCCGCCATTGTCGGGTTGCTGCGCAATTCAAATTTGGGTTGATTTGATCTACTTCTAATTCTTCAAAATGCACCCCAAAACAAAAAAWTATTAGACGAATTGAAATTTGGAGAAAACCCCAGTTGAGATCAAGTGATCAGAGAGATGGRAAATGAGAGATCCGAAAAATGGGTGTTGCGGAATTCAAATGCAATTGCAAATGGGTGGTCACCGGTGACAACCACCACGTCGTGGTGGAGAGAGAAGAAGGGAGTTGTGATTACGAAGATTCAGAGAATGAGGAGAGAGAGTGGGTTGAAGATCAAAGGGCTGTATTAATTTTAGATTTACTTGCATTAGCATTAGCAACGAACCATAAACAAGTCAATGACTCATAACTAAAGCTCATTSTATCAATTTTTAAAAATGTTATTCACGGCCCGCTAGTATGTTTCACGTSTCATGTCAATTTAGCTCTCATGTTATATCRTGTCGTGTCAAGCTGACCCTCATGTCGACCTGACCCATATCAAACTCTAATCATAAGTCATAACTCATAAACATAGCAGTATAGCATCCTCGTATAACTTTTACATCGGCCATTTGGGTTAGGTCATGATTCACATTTCGATCCCTAATTGGTCGATGATTATGTTGAGTTTATCATCTTATAATGGTCACGACTCATGGTAATATATTTGGTCATGTTATTTCAATTAAAAACTAAATAGATGTAATTGTTTTTCAGTGAAATTCACAAACTTTTTAAATCGGATAAATCGTAGTCGTTTAGGTATTTGGCATTAGTTATATTTTGTTCATATAATACTTCATAAGATTTTCTTCTAGTTTACTTAATTATTTACATGTTGAGGTTCTCAAATCCTCATGTTATTTCAATTCTTGTTGGATTAACCGAGTAAGCATGTCTTATGACTAAGGTCMTGTTCTCGTCAAYTGAATTTTGYTGAACTGAACTTATTGGCACTAAACTGRAGTTATTTTTATTGAATTGAACYTTTTGGTACTAAACTGAAGAATTGAACTTTTTGGTACTAAACAGAACTTATTTTTACCRAACTGAACTTATTTTTAYTGAAACTTTAACAAATTTCTTAATGATTCAACAAGTTTAATTAAATACGAGTTAGATCATGTTTTCATCAACTTATTTCAACAAGTTTGAGTAAAAATAAGTTCAGTTAAGTAAAAATAAGTTCAATTCAATAAAAAAAAAGTTCAGATTCAAAAGAAATAAGTTTAGTGCACCAAATTTCAGTTGACGAGAACATTACCTTCATTAAATTCAAATACTAGTAATTTAGTAAAGAAAATAAGTTTAAATTTACCAACGATATTGCTAACGGACACTCCAGACATTAAATAAGAACTAAATATATTTCCTAAAGTGATTAATTTTGAAATGCATATGCCAAAACCACGCGCCTTATCAACGATACTAAATTCAAGCACTAGTAATTTAGTTGAAAAAATAGGTTTAATTCCAACGATATTGCAACGGGCGCCCCGAGACGTTAAATAAGAACTAAAATACCTTTATTATATAAGGAAGGGGGAGGAAGATGGTGTCCCCTTTAAATGTCTTTTATACCCTTAATGAATTTAAAAAATTTATTAATTGATGTCTAAACTACCCTTTACTTATTCAATTAATTTAAAATAAAAAATGCATTTTTTATGTAAGTTAATTAGTAAAAAATGACTATTATTCCAAATTAGATGGAACATATATGATACTATTTTTGAATTTCAAGTCATAATTATTTTTAAAATAATTACAATTCAAATAATTCTATAGTTAATTAGCTATATATAAACATTTTAATTTGATTATATAACTTCGTACTATAAAACCATTTTTCATGAAATACAATTTTCACGGGTCTATGCACACATCGTGTGCACAGAAAACTAGTATTTATTAAAGTGATATATAATTTTGAAATGCATGCTAAAATCACGTATCGATGTAATTAATGTTTATATTCATTTAATATTTTAATTTTTTCTATTATCTAACGCACCGGGAGGCTCGTTAACTTTCATATTTACCGAAAGCCACTAAAGGTTATTAGATCTCTAATTTAAAAAAGTCAATACATTATACTTCGTATATTATCTATCATGATTCATGAATAGAGTATATGATTGGAGAGCAACCTCAATACACTACGCATTTTACTACACCCAAAAAAATCACATCAGAAAACAATTTCAGATTCCAATTTCGAATTCCATTTCTAGTGTATGGTTACTTTTGCCCAATTCTAATTGAAGCTAATTAAACACCCATTTAAAAGGTTGATTTTTCTCTTTTCATTTGAATGCTTTTCGCTTTGTTTTCTTTGGCTTACTCTTGCATGAAAACGATCTTGTCTGAATTTAAATGACATTTTTTCCTTCTTTATGTTTAATTCATACTCAATGATACTGGGTTTTGTTATTGGCTTGCTTTGTGATGTTTTTTTTGCTTGCTTTGGAGAATTAATATTGAAAACTGCGAGATTATTTGGCACCCATCTAAAGATTATTAACTCCTATCAAAATATTTGCTTGTTTAATTTTCCTAGTTTGATTAATGGTGTATTGTTTGCCATTATCATGTAAGCTTTGAATTTTCATGGGATTACTTAAGGTAAATTCATGAGTTGGGTTTTTTTGGGCTCTAGCTTAACTTCTTGTCTGAGTTGATTGTTTTACATATCATGTAAATTGGAGTTATAGGATTGATTTGTTACTAATTTGTTGGTCTGATACGATATCGAATCTCGGGACCCTTATACCTAATGCGCATTTGTATGAACTTAAAGAGGGTAGTAACACTAACAGGGCTTTTCTTAGGTACATATGTGCCTCCTAACTCCTATGTGGTACTTTGATCATAACTAGTGTCTAGTGTTACTCAATTCGCTTTTAGGATCGCGGTTAGAAACGACTCGAGAATAGCCCAAAACTCACCATAATTCATTTATATTGGATAGTAGTGTGTGTATGTAAGTAGCAGTGATTATAACATAGGAGTAAATATGAAGAGTTTGACATTCTATCCCTATGTATATTGTTGCCATATGTAGGAGCACACTTTTTCGGGGTGTGCTTGAAAAGATCTCGGTCAGGAAGATGAGTTAATATCCATGAAGTATGTGAAGAGACTGCTTATGATCATACAAGTGTGTGCGCAAGGAACCTGCTTACTTTCGATAGAAGATTCTTTTGGTTTCCTATGTTTAATCTTATAATTATTTTCTTTAGCTGTCATTGTAATTTTTATTTGGGTTCAAAATTGTGTAAGCTCTCTTGTAAGCGTTTTTCGTGAAGTATATAGGATGAATTCGATGCAATCAGTAGTTCAATGGGTTTGGCTTTGCTGGCTTTTAATAGGACATGGGTTTATTTTTCACAGGGTTAAGAGCGACTCGAGCCCTCTTATTATATTCATCCCTTCCTATATAAAGCTGGAATGAAATCACAGTAGATAATCAACTTTGACATTGTAACAAGGAAAAAGGGAGTACGATCCAGGATTACTTATTTCAATTATTACATACAAACCAGTGAACCAAATTCTAGAACGTTTGGCTTCTTTTCTGATACTAGCTTGATAGGTTCCCTTGCCTGTTAGATGTTTTAGCTGTATCACAGGAGCATMAAATGTCCTATGTAGAACTGTTATGTATCCATGTCTCATTGATGACGGGCATATATTTTCATGTGTATCCTCTTTATTTCTTTATCTTTTCTATCCTGTTGTTTTCAGGTTCTGGTAATAATGGCAATGGTGACCAGAAAGTTTTTTGTTGCCTCGACATTCATGTGGATACTTCCTTTTGCAATCTTATACGGCTTTCAGCATGATTGGTTCCCTGGTAAGTCGTTCAACCTGGAAGGTACTCCTAGGGATTAGCTGTGGCCAAGATGTACTTCCTCTTATAGTTTTGTTTGCTGTCCTGCCATATGGAAAGAAATTTTCCGCGATACTTTAAGAAAAAGTCATCCATACTGTTGTAGTATTGTCTAGATGGACTATCTGTCTACATGATCTAGGACCAAGTCTTTCTGCAAAAGCTTGATACCCTGTTTTTTGTTCTGTTTGAGACATCAAAATGACGACGCTTCATGCTTCCCTCGTCCTTGTATCTTGAATACTTGAAGGATGAAAGAATRAACTTGTTGAATTGAGCTACTCCTTTCTACCACTCTGAGCACTCTTTGCTAATCGATCCTTAGGAATCAGGATGACTTTTCTTCACCTGTCTTTACTAAGATTACAAGTGTGTGAYCAGTCCTAGACCTAGTGCCTATACCTCAGGGACATGCTAAGGTTCTTATTTGAGGCATTTTTCCTGTCTTTTATATGATTGATCAACGGATATTGATTTGCTTCTTAAACTTTGTAAAAAAGATTAACAAAAAAAAAATCCATAGCATTCTAATTCCATTTCTGATTATTTAGTTATTTACGAAGTCCCATGAATTACTARWAATATCAGCCATCATATTCTCAATAAAAAGTCAAAAATGTGTTTTTCGCACCCTTGTCATTTACGGAGTATAAAGATTTTTTATGTCTCTCGTTGTCAATTCGTACAACATTTGCTGATTTAGACCACAAAGACTTCATGTGGATTATGATTTTGCCAAATTTTGGTAGAATGTGTTTCAGGTTCTGTGACAGTTTGCTAACTGTTTTATTCCCTGGTAAGAACTTGAAAATCTTTTAGGTTAAGAAAATTTGCTGAGTTTGTTTTGGATTCTTTGAGGGACTGGTATCTAATGTACTGGAATGTTGCRGTACCTCATGTGACAAGTTGTTATCGAATTTATTGTTCACGACTCGTCAAAACTCCCTAATACCATAAAATTAGCATTTGCAGTTGTTCTATTCAGCTACTGCTGAACTATTGTAACAAGTGTTAATTTTGTTTAAATCCTTGGTTTTGATATTCAACTTTTTCTTTTGATTCTCACCTCTCTTTTAATGCTCATTTCCGCATGATTTACAGGCTTCTCACACATGTCATCTTCYACTCAGACTCTGCTGAGTGGATTTCTGGCTGTGATTTCAGTCAATGTGATGCTAGCATTCTACATATACATGGCAATGAAGGAACCGTCTGATAGGCATCAACCGGATCCTGCTTTTGTCGCTAAAGCCAAGGCTAGCCTGAAACCAAGTCAAGCCAGCAGAGGTGGTAAACAGGACTAGGTTCTGTCCATTCTGGACCGACCAGGATCGTCGGCTACAAAGAGGGAGAATACGTGGAATTTGGAAGACTGATTTATGTCCATTCTTCATTCAGGAACTTTTTTGACACATCATAGCGAAATTTCATTGTTATGGATTTTTAGTTTATTGCCACCTAAAATTCAAAAATGTCATATACAGAATACAATTTGTGTAATGTGTGGGTGTAATCGCTCATTTGCTTGTATCACTTGCTTGCTATAAACGAAGCTCAAAATTTTCCTTACTTGTTTAATACTCAGTTAATTTTTATCTTTTTTTGAAGGGATTTTTAACTAAATTTATGATGTGTTGTTTTCTACTTTATTTATTAGGTTTTTTTATTATTTAAAGTGAAGACTAAAATCGTAGCCTGCAATTCAAAATATCAAACCAACTTTATCGGTTTATCCTATTATATAGGGAGGAATTTCGAAACAATCTCAAGATTTGTTAGGATAGAATTAAAAAATTATATATAAAAAAAAGAAAAAAATAAATAGTAAAATATAGTGATTATATAAAATATTAGGTAGACAAAACAAATGTTTTTTAAACAAAGAAAAGATAAATATGTCAATATTARTTTTGGAGGGAAATTTTCTATGAGAATGTGACATRTGGCAGTAGATKACAAAATAGTCGATAGATTTTCATTTTATTTACGAGAATGACACGAGACTAACAAATTCGGAGATTGTTTAGGAATTGCTCTAAAATTGTTCAAAAGGTATAAAAATAATTAAAATATTGTTTAGGAATTGCTTTAATTTTCTCTAAAAATCTTTCTCTCTCATCATCCTTCTAATCTCCAATTGCTTGATAACTGAAATCTAATAGCTTGCTTTAGGACTTATTTGCACTGGTAATTTGCTTGGGTCTCTCATCTTCTCTGCAATTCAATTCAAGGTAAACTATCAAATTTATTCACTAAATTGTAATTATTGATTGCTCGTAATGGCTTCCAATTCCAAATTTTTGAAGAGATAAATTGTTCAGAAATTCCATGATAATCTCAATTTTAATTATTTATTTTTTGTATTGTTGATTTATGCATGCAATCTGGTGGTAATTTTAATGAATTCAAATTTAATTATAATCTCATACATACGGTAGTATCAATTTGTTGGTTATAAGATTTTGAATATGAATAATTAAGTTGTATGAATAATTAAGTTGCAATTATAGATTTTTAATTTGATGGATAAGAGKACGAACTGTGAGTATTGAAGTGAAAATTTGTGCATGATATTTATATTAGTCAGCGATTTTGATGATTATTTGATACATTTATACTCCATCCGTTTTTTTAGATGTTCCATATGAAAATGACGCGGTGTTTAAGAGTTGATTGAATTAGTAAAATGTTGAGTAATTCGAGTAAAAAAGTTGGGTAATTTAGATAAAAGAGTAAATGTGTAGATGTAAATTTTTGAAAAAAAAGTAWTGTGGGGTGAATAGATTGGGTAAAGTAATGAAAGATGACTTTAGAAATGAATAATTCATTGACTTTAGAGTAAATAAAGTAGGCAAAAAGTAAAAAAAATTATGGGAAATTCTACGGTATGCCCCTATTTTTTTCGGTCTATAATAAATCCCTTAGATGCAATGTTGGTTCACATCATACCCTTAATGAATACCTTTTATTACTTGTGGTTAAGCCTAACTAATCTATGGTTAAATTTTATTTAAAAAAAAAATTAAAAAAAGAAGTCTAGTACTCTGTAGTCTGTACTCGTAAAGTAATTCATCAAACCCCCCTCATAAAGTCAAGTCTTAATTCATCAAACCCCTCACCTTCTCCTGGTTAAGCTCGTCCTAATCCCCTGTTAATTTATAGAGCTTTGGGATGAGCACTTGACCAATCATATTGTGCCAAGTGTCACGATCCCATGCCTTCTTAGGGAAAATTTTCCATCCCATGTAGGGTTTAGATCAATTCGTTTTCATTAGACTTGCCARTTGCCATTATAGGCATTAGCCATTAATGACACGTGACTCTTTCAGCCCTTAGGCGTATATATATAAGGTACGTGTCCTTAAGACAACTCACGTGGAGTGTACGCGCCTAGCCATTTGAGGCTTGGACACATCAATGGTGTCCCTTTGAAATTGACATCTTTACCCTTAGCTTCAATATAAAAAAAATTAATCAGTTAAAATGTTTAAAATCCCTTCCTAATTTACCTGTGTAAAATGAAAGTTTTAATACACTCACCCTTAAAAAATGAAAATTTATGCTTAAATATGATTACATAACTAATTAAAACAATTTTCAAACAATCATGAACCAAAACTTACATATATAGTTTATTTCTATCTAAAGACTCATTTGCATTAGAAATTATAATCTCATTCTTTTCGTACAAAATTTTATAATTGTCGTTTTTAATAGAGATAATCTATGTTTTATATAAAGCAAACACCAAAATTTGGTTGATAAATTTCGTGGAGACCTTTTTGCCCCAAAGATACTATTAAAAAATTAAAAATTAAAATAACTAAATAAAAAAAGAGTAAATAAAAAGAATATATCTTATCCTAAAACTTGGAAAACAATAAATTAAATGACTAAATATAAAAACAATAAAATAAAAACGGAAATATCTAACAAATTAATAAATTCACTAAATATA